>CM050217.1:35612990-35632990 GCA_027475355.1 Coilia nasus
ACCATATAAGGTCCCATTTTTAGAAGAACAAATTCAACACCTTTTAAGGATCCTCAGTAACCCTGCTACAAACCGTCCAACAAACCTATTCATAGACCCAATTCATCAGCTCCAAAAACGTGACACTGCAGATGTTCGCAATGATCGAGGTCATGGTGCTGATTGATTGTAACAGTGGAACAAAGTCTCACCAACCTCAGAGAAAGGTGAAAGCAAAGGGAGGGAAGGGTAGCAACTGTAGAACACAGAGTATAAAAAAGCTGGACAGATGAGAGATGAAAGAAGGACACATGAGCAACAATTCAACTTCAGAGTGGGATAGATCGAGACAGACAGGACAAAGACTGAGAAGGAGGAAGTGCTTAGAGAGAGAAGGACAAATGTGCCACATGTACATCTTGCACATCCTCTGGACAGATGAGGAATCAGACCTGGACAGATGGAGATGGATGAGACAAAGGCCATGCCCAAAATGATTACGTATTACATATCATCATATGCACGTGAGTTACATTGTTTTGTTTCCAACACAGTGCTTAATATAGTGAATAGAAGAAGTCCAAAAAGGGCTGGGCAGATGGTGTCTGGCACACTTCACATGGAGATGGGCCATCTACTGAGGATGATGATGATGAAGATGGTGATGATGATGAAGATGATGATGATGATGATCAGTATACATTTTAAATGTACCTTTATGCAGTTTGTTTATTGATATAAATGTTGCATTACATATGCAGCATAGTAAAATATATGCATCCATGCATAAACGGTCATGCATGCACAACTTTAATACAACTGTATTATGATATAATGAATGTTTCCAGCACAATTATAATACATTTGTATTACTTTCCAATGAACCTTTAGAGCACAACTGTAATATATGTGTAATTATCACTGGAGGGAGGCAAAGCAAAGTCCTGAAATCGTTTGTCAAAGTCCAACTGAACATGTTGTATCTCCTCAGTGTAGCATGCAATGTCAGTTTGGGCACACGCCCTCCCTTGTTTCTCCAGCTCCGACGCGAGGTTTCTGAAGTTTCCCAAATCACGGCTCTGTAACTTTGCAGACAGCGATGTCATTTTTAGTCTGAATCTGTTAACTGAGCTGATCATGTCGACCACGTTTTTGTCTTTGCCTTGCAGCTCCAAGTTCGTTTAGCATGTTAGTGAAATCAGTCAAAAACGCCAAGTCTAGCAGCCTCTGGTTGTCACGTTGCTTGTGTTCTGCATGTTTAGTGACACGAAGAAACTCCTGAATCTCGGGACAGAGCTCTCGAAATCATTGCAAGAATTCCCCCCTACTAAGCCCTTCTCTGTCTCTGTTCGCTTTTCGTCGGGAAGTCACTGTCATAGCTTTTATGAACAGTTCGATAGTGCCTCTCCACATTTCCTTTCTTCGGAATAGCAATGGCAGCTCGACAGATAAGACAAACGCGTTTGGAAAACTACAGGGTGAAAAAAAAACTCCTCCTCCCATTCCCAATGGAAATGGTATGTTTTCTGTTTCTTACTTGCTCCGGCTGCCAGACTCATTTTTCTATATCTTCTTTAGTAGACTAGGTGATGCCTGGAACATAGATTCCTCCTCCGTCGTACTGCTCTAAGAAACCCGACGTTGGGACGCAGATTTAAACAGGGTCTGTTGATAGTGATGCTAATCGGTCAGGGCAGGACTTACACCTGCGGGGGTATGATGGCCCACTGCCGGGGTGAGGTGTTGATTGCCCATCGGAATTTCCCGCTTCCCGCGCCTATGGGCTAGGTACAAGTTAGAGCACTAGCTAGGACTCATTTTTGTTGCAGTTTTTAAGTAGCCGTTGTAGTTGTTATGGTAACCTAACAAAAAGTTGGAGACAACACGCGATCTACCAGCAATGCCTTCGTGATCGACTGGTAGATCGCGATCGACTGGTAGATCGCGATCGACGTAGTGAGCACCCCTGTTCTAATTGGTAACTCCGCCCTTGCCGCCTGTCTGCTTGGGCACACAATTGGGGGAGCAATAAAAGACCTGCTTGCTCATATATCACATGTTATAATATTATTGGAAATTCTGTGTGTGGCCTCACGTTTACAAGGATACAAGGATATGTATTTGTCACATGCATAGACATACTGGGTAGATTAGAACATGCAGTGAAACTGCTGATTGTTAATCTAAACTGTGCATGGGGAAGGGAGAGTCAAGTGCGTAGAATGCAGTTGGGGGGATAGCTACCAGATGAAGAGCAAAGGTAGAATAGGTGATGGGTTGTGGGATGAAGTGCATATAGTGCAGTTGGGGTTGGGAGGGAGGACTGGCTGTGGTGTCCGATGATGGGCTGTGTGTGTGTGTGTGTGGGGGGGGGGGGGGGGGGGGGCGGCTGGAGCCGGCTGTGTGACAGTGGCCAAAAAGGCTTTACAGATGAGAAACCAGAGAGAGGGAGATGGTGACAGATGAGAGACCAGAGAGAGAGAGATGGTGACAGATAAGCCAGAATGAGAAGATGAATGCGTGAGACGTACTTCTTGCACTTCCCGTGGCGCTGGCAGCGTGAGAGCGGCACCTTGACGACACAGGAGGTGAAGGCCACGAAGAGCGAGTGGCTGCTGCTGTCAATCTGCATGCTAATGATGCGCTTGTCCTCCATGCCGTCCACGCTGCACCTGTGAGGAGCCACCACAAAACACATACCTGTGTTACACAAGTGCTACTGCACTTGTCCACCACCACCTCCACACTGCCCCTATGAGAAAGACCCACGACAAAGCACACATGTGTTACAAAGTGTCCCTGGAATGACCAAAAATATCAGGCACACATCTGACATGGTCATTGGCCGAAACTGTGTGATTGTTACAACTAGAGACGGAAGTGTGATTAAAGTGTGACCTACGAGAAATCAAAACACAACAAAGCACACACAAAGCATATTTTCCTAAGCTCTGGTTCATCAGAGTAATGCTTTAAGTAATTTATGTTTGTCACTTTTACAGTGCTGAGCAAACATTTAATTAGTTAAAAAGAGGGATATTATATATAATATATACAATACATAGATAGAACATATAGAGCTAATATATAATATATAGATAGAACATATAGAACTTAGCAATCACTGTTATGTGGGATGGGAAATCATGAGCTAGGTTTCCGGATGGTAATGATTTCAGAAAAACCAAGTGAAAGACGTACATAGCACTATGACAGATCAGTTTAAAAGTGTGATTGTCAAAATTTATGAGGTGTGATTTTCCAGTATATTTCACAGATTCATGAGCGTGTGGGTATTTTGCTTGCATGTAGGTTGCGAAAGCACAGAATGCAACTCCCTTAGGGTGTCCTGATTATAAGGTGGCTAAATCACACACACGTGTGCGCGCGCACTCTCTCTCTCTCTCTCTCTCTCTCTCTCTCTCCATTTCTGTGTGTGTGTGTTGAAGGGGGGCAGGGCTAGGTTACTCATACTGCATTAAAAGCACTCAATTAAGGCTAGAGTCTATCTACCCTCTACCATGTACAGTGGGCTCTTTTCTGGACACAGCACTGATCCTTCCTAGTAAAGTCACTTACTCCAACCACTAAAGCCATATGGCCAGCTGCCAGAGAAAGCTTGTGTGTGTGTGTGTGTGTGTGTGTATGTGGTTGTGTGTGCGCGCAAGTGTGTTTTTTAATCTGAAGGACAAGGCCATACACACACACACAAGCACACACATGCACATACACACACACACACACCTGTCCTCCACACACACACACAATGTCACATCAGCAGCTGACCCGGCAAACTCTCTTATTTTAAAAGCCTACTGGTCACTGGCTTGCCCTTAGTTGCTCTCTCTCTCTCTCTCTCTCTCTCTCTCTCTCTCACACACACACACACACACACACACACACACACACACACACACACACACACACACACACACACACACACACACACACACACAAACACACACCTTTGCCTCCTCCCTCCCTTCTCACACACACACACAAACCTTGCTCTCTCTCTCACACACACACACCTACTTTAAAAATGTGTTCTCGTAGTGTTTGCCTGTACCGTGTTTAAATGAATATGTCCAACCCAAAAACCATGAGTCATAAATTTGTATGAAGGAGACGCTTTAGGGAGCCACAATATCACTGAGGCAAGGGAAGAGAGAGAGAGAGAGAGAGAGAGAGAGAGAGAGAGAGAGAGAGAGAGAGAGAGAGAGAGAGAGAGAGAGAGAGAGAGAGAGAGAGAGGAAGGGAGGGAGAGAGGGAGGGAGGGAAGGAGGGAGAACGATGGAGTTGAAAGGAAGAAGTGAGGAATCATGTATCATCTCCAGCTGGTTTGGGATAGATTCAAAGAAAGAGCAAGATCATCTCATAGTGGGTTTAAAACACAAACACACACACACACACACACACTTACTTTTGGATAGATTCAAAGAAAGAGCAAGATCATCTCAGAGTGGTTTTAAAACACACACACACACACACACACACACACACACACACACACACACACACACACACACACACACACACACACACACACACACACACACACACACACAGGGGCTCTGTGTCCTCTGTTTTCTTTAATCATGCAGGCGTTTGGAAGTGCAGCGCTGTGCGGTTGCAGGAGCTGTGCGCGCTCTTTCATTAGGCCCCGACCACAAATGGTCGTGTGGCTGAAACCTGATAACACTATGGGAAAATGAGAGAGCACAGGCCCGCCACTGCCTCAGCTGCAACCAGAGCAGGGAAGGGGGCATATGAGGGGCCACAGATTGGGGCAAAGAAAGAAAGAAAGAAAGAAAGAAAGAAAGAAAGAAAGAAAGAAAGAAAGAAAGAAAGAAAGAAAGAAAGAAAGAAAGAAAGAAAGAAAGAAAAATAAAGATTCTACAGCAGAGACTGACAAAGTAGGACTACAGATGATAGAATAGAAAGAAAAAAAGAGACACAGAGAGAGAAAGAAGGAAAGAAACAAAGAAAGAAAAAACACAGGGGGAATGGACAGAAAGAAAGAAAGAAAGAAAGAAAGAAAGAAAGAAAGAAAGAAAGAAAGAAAGAAAGAAAGAAAGAAAGAAAGAAAGAAAGAAAGAAAGAAAGAAAGGCAGAAAGAGAGAAAGACAGAAAGAATGAAGCAGAGGAAAAGGGATATAGGGAGTTCATCTAGAGCTGAGATTGAAGTATCACACAGTGAGTCACAGATGGGAGACTCAAACACATGTAGAGCTGGAGGTAGAGGGATAGAGGTGGAAAATGGCAGAATAGATTACTACTCTAGAACTGATTAGATTTATGAGACTGGAAAGGAAATAGAATGAGTGAGTCACAGGAACAGAGGTTGGATGAGTCAGAGAGCAAGACAGAGTCAGAGAGAGAATGCTTTAGAAAAATGAATGCCCTTTTCATCGTACCAATATAGCACATTGACGTGAGTTGTGGAGAGTGTGTGTGTGTGTGTGTGGTGGGGGGGATTGGGAAGAGAGACAGAAAGAGAGAGAAAGAGAGAGCGAGAGTATGAAAAAAAGAGAGAGTACTTCACAGCAGGTGAGGAGATGAGAGTGGGCAGTAGGAGCGAGTGAAAGACATACTTGTCGGGGTTGTAGACGTTGAGCTCCTCCAGGAAGAGGCTGTCATTGAGGAGGCCATTTGTCATCTTGGCCAGGAACTTGAGGACGATCCCTCTCTCTGAACCCAGGAACACCACCGTGTGGTTGCCGTACGGGCCGGCCGCACTGTCCACCACGATACGCGT
This sequence comes from Coilia nasus, assembly GCA_027475355.1. Lineage (NCBI taxonomy): Eukaryota > Metazoa > Chordata > Actinopteri > Clupeiformes > Engraulidae > Coilia > Coilia nasus. The sequence goes on from CM050217.1 coordinate 35,618,728, forward strand.
CAGCCGATACCTGTCAATGAGTGAAAACACAGTCAAGGCTAATGACAATCTTCCTTATTCACCTAGGCCTGCTGGAGTATTTCACACATTACACACATGAGAAGGCATGCTGCCCCTATGCTCACTCCTATTACATTTTCATATGCATAGATTTTTCTGTATTGCTTTTTTATGTTAATCAGGGAGGTAGCACACCAAAAAATGTCAGTGACCATAGTTTTCTTTCTTGCAGGAAAGGAGAATTGTGGGAAAAGTAGCAAGAGAGAGAAGAAGAAGCAGAGAGTACAGTAGTGATGAAGACTAATCAGAGGGGGAAAAAGATCATACACTGACCATCACACTAAAAACTACACTGCACCTGCAAGGACCCACAACAAAGCACACGCATTGCGAAGGCCTGCACCTTTAACTGTATGATTCCTATATGGACAGCTGATAACTGTGCACAAGGGGAACACAAGGACAGCTAATGGATAAAGAAAAATCAGAGAGAAAGAGAGAGAGAGAGAGAGAAAAAAACAGGGACAATAATCTGCGGACCCAGGTTCGAGTCTGACCTGAGGCCATTTTCCGATCCTCCCTGTCTCTCTCCCCTACTCGTATCCTGTCTCTCGGAGAGGCCACCAAAAAATAACTTAAAAGAGCAGAAAAAGTAAAGGAGATAGCAGGATGGAGGAGAGAAAAGCAGAAGAAAAGAGCACAGCAGCGATGGGAGCCACATAATTAAGTCTTCGCTCGTTTTCCTCAGGATTGAACATCTGCTGGGTTCTATTCTCCCCCGCACAACGCACAGAGAAATTAGAATATTATCAGGCAACCAGAGATCCAATTACCATGGAAATCTTAGCCTTAATCAAATGTATGCACATTTTTGCAGAGAGGCTATGCACAAACGCTGTCAAGGTAATTAAAATCAATAGGATTAAAAAAGGCAGAGTGAGAGAGACACAAAATACATTATTTTTGGGTTGCTTTCATGTTTGGGGGAGAGGGTGTTCCCCTGAAGTCTTTCCAGCTGGTTAAAGAGACTTAATCCTCCTTCAGAGGAGCTGTGCTAAAAATACAAGCACCCCCAGCGGAATGTGGCATCAATCGTTTGTCAGTGCCTGGTGCTCCAGTGCTCACCACAATGGGAGAGGGAGAGACAAAGGTGGCTGGGGCCTGTGGTGTTAAAAACATGGCTCACAACTCGATGAAGATGCCATGCAAGCATTAACCCAGCTAACATGGAAACAGAAAAACTTTACCTAACGTTGGCTCATGATTTTCCTACTTTTTAAAATGGGAACATTGCGTAAATATTCCCCAATGGTTTGGTTACATGATTAGGAGAGCTACTGCAACCAAAGAGGAATGTTCTTTAAGTGTACAAAGTTACCACTAAACACAAGGAGAACATCAGGAGAGCTTTTTGCTGACCAAAAACATTCAGACAAAAACATTATGGTCTCTATTTTCACGATCATATGCGCATTGTCTAAAGTCTGTCGCGCAAGTTGCTTTGGGGGCGTTCCCGAGACAATATGCTATTTTGACGACGGGAAAAGTGAACATTGTGCCTTGCGCATGGCAAGGGTTGGTCCTAAGTTACCTAATTAATCATAGATGTGTTTGGGGCGTAACATGCAATAAACCAATCAGAGTTTATACTTTCATTCCCTTTTAAAGCCGCTTTGTCCATGGCCTGTTGCTATTACGATGGCGTGTTTCCCATCACAAGCGTTTTTCTTTGAAGACCGATCTGCTCGTGCATGAGCAGTTAATCTTCAGGGATGGATATTTAGGTCTGTTTTTTCACTTACTTGTGTAAAACACATAATTTCCCTTTGGTTATAAACAATGTGTATATGTTTATTAAACAAAACTGATTGCTCAATAAATGTGCATTATTGCAAAATATGTATCAGTGTTTATGTTTTTGCACTTAGTAAATAATCAGATTCGTAGTCATATGCAATTGGACATTTTTTTGGAGCTTGAAGATGTTTTAAGCACTGTTGTTGGCATGATGTATGTGTTAATAACCATGCCTTTAGTGGATAGCCATCATCCCCTAACAGCGACTCATCAAGAGGGGGATCCCTCTCGTTATATCCCAAAGCGCTGTGCGCCCATAAAACAGCTTTTCAGCAATGCGCAACTGACGACAGACCAGGGTTTTGTTGGTCACTGGCGGATTGAATTTTTGCGTCCTTATAATAGCATCTGGCATGCTTTGCGCCACACCACACCTCTTCTTTACGGCACAGTGTCATCTGCTATGTAGACAATGTGATTTTTTGCGAGAATGCACAGTGCGCCGCGGCACGATAGGGTCCTAGCAACCTAATGAGAGAACAAAAACTGCTTTCAGTGATGTTGTCATACCCAATGGTTCACTTTCCTTAAACGTTTCAAGAACCATACACCTCATAAACAAGAATATAACACAGAGAAACAAAGGTGATTGGAGCCTGTGACAAAGCAAAGAAATCTGTGTTGAGAACACAGCTCACAGCTCAATGAAAGCCCCAAGTTAGCCCTAGGGGCCTTAGTCTGTTACCAGTCCCATTTGAAACCAGGACAAGATCTGGCACCGGCATCGACAAGGGGGAGGGGACATATCTCTTGCTAACAGTATTTTTGCCTGGCAGGGTCCTATTCTCGTCCTGTTTGAAAATGGACGCCATTGTTCTAATTTGTTTGAGGAAAAAGCAGCAGACAGAAAAGAAGAGAGGAGAAGAGGAGGAGGATGGGGGGTGGGGGGGGTTGTTCAAATTCAAACATCTTCCTCTGGGCCACGTCTGAGATAAACGTCTCCTTATGGATCTCCTTTCTAGCCGACTTCCTGAGTCACACACACACAAATGAACACACACACACACACACACACCCCTCCACCAAACTCTTTTTCTCTCACTCACACACACACACACGCCTAGAGAGGGTATGAGACGGGAAGCCAGAGTACAAAGCCCAGAGACAACACGCTTCTATTTCCAGCTGCGAACGCTGCAGCCTGCTCGTCTCTCTGCCTGTTTTACATTACAGCTTCCATTTAATCAGATGGAATGACTTTGAATGCGGCACGGTGGACACAAAAGGACAGTAAAGAGGGGCCATGTGCATCTATCTATCAGTTCACCAAAGACAACACATCATGCTACTTACTGTCTGTAAGGTAAAAACATTACCTGGACATGACTTTGGATATAGAGGCCTAGACACGAAGGACAGTGAGAGAGGCCATGAGTATCTGTCTATCTGTTCACAGAAAGAAAATGAACCATGCTAATGAACTGTATGTATGAAAATATATATATAGTTTTGTCTAATAAAGAGCTCTAGGCAAAAAGGACAGTAGAGAGAGAGTGTGTGTGTATCCATACATTGACAAAAGGCAAGCACATCATTCTACCTACTGTATGTGGAACTACAACATATCTTTTTGTCTGATGGACACATTCTGATGACTTTGAGCTGTTTATGATGACGTTGGATACAGTCACGGGCACAAGAGGACAGTAAGAGGATGTGTATATTTACTATTTCACAAAAGAAAAACACATCATGCTACCTAATGTATTTCTGACAAAAACATATTATCCGAGGCTAACTTTCTTATTTTGAAAATGCACATGCAATTTTTATGCGTTTCTGTTGGGGAGCCTTAGATTAATGACCAACTAGAGCCTATGCAATTTACTGTCCTTGTTAATGCACAGCATCAGAAAGGCTACACAGAACAGTTCCATAACCTTCATAATCTAAGGAGAAGAATGTTGGGGTCCAATGAATATAATGAGGGATTTTAGAATCTTAAATTGTTGTAGAATGCACCCTATTTGACTGGAAATTCTCTTCTCGTGTCTTGGTAGGGAGATGGCCACATTTCAAGACAATTTTGTTGTTATTGTACACTTCCTGTTGACTGTCAGTGTCAATAGTGGACATGTCGTTCGACAGTTGTGACAGTCTTTCGTATGTCACATTGTCACACTCATTCCTTGTTCAATGCTCTGCCTAACCTTTGATGTCCAGGTACAACTCTGGAAATGTGATGATTATGACAAATTCCTGGCAAAATTGGTCTGATATCGTGTAGTCCAACCAGGTCATTAAAGGCTAATAATCCCAATACTCACCGGACCATCGTCTTAAGAAACCAGGGCCGATGTCCAATAGACGGCACAGCCTCGTCCATCAGAGGGTGCATCTTAATGAAGTTCAGAGTGTCGTCAGGAAACTCATTGGACACCTTGTACCTCTCCATCAGAGGTGTGGCAGCACAAAAGCCCGGTCTGAAACACCATGAGTCACAGCAGAGGAAAAGGTTACAGTACAATCACCATCTTCCACCACTTTTGACTGAAATTATTAGATTGAATGTAGTGTAGTTTCGAGTCAATGTGCTTTACAAGCCTACATACAATTTAGCAGCATACCTTTTTTTATTACAAGTTTTTAAGTTGTATTTACAAAGTGCTTTTCATACAGAGGAAGAAAGTGCAAGCATGTCTGTCTCTCTGGTATGTGTGTGACTCGTGGCTCCAAGGTTGCATCTTAGCAAAAGTAAAACATTTCAACAGCAGGTAGACATGTACGAATGAAATATTCATGATATCTTCTGCAGAATCCACTGATTACACTCCATTTACCCAGCTGAGGCTTGGTCTCCATCTGTGTTGACTACTACCTCTTTGAAAAAAAGAAATAGAAAAACATGCAAGAAAAAAATGAAACACTACACCACCTCTCTCTGTGCTTTCTGGTCTCATTAACACCTGACCCTGATTCACACAAACATGTAATTGCTGCTAATAGGCTGGGCTGGTGATATCCTGTTGCTCTCCACATCAGACGAGACATAGCCATATGGAGCCGAGAGCCACACACACCAGAGAAACAGACATGCATGCGCTTTCTTTAGAAATCTTCCCCTACACATGTGCATATACACATACACACATGCCCATGCACACACACACATGTACACACATACACATGTACACATACACGCATGTATGCACACACATACATTTTGTACACACATGCACATACATAAGCACAAACACACAGACACACACTAACCCAAGCACACACACACATGCATACACGCACACACATATACACAAACCCCCACTCCTGATGAACAGAATCACACCAGAGAGACAGATATGCTTGTGCTTTCTTTAAATGCCTGTTATCCAGGATGTAAAAATGTGAGAGCAACACTTAAGAGTTAATTGGTGTGGGGATGTTGGGGGGTTAGTGAGGTAGTGGATGAGAAGGAGGAGGGGGACAATGCTAGGAATGAAGAGGGGGAGATTGATCAGGGGTGGCGGGATAGGTTTGTGAAATTAGCCAGCCATCTGGAGCTCAAGTGGGATGATCTTACTTGGAGATTTCTGTGTTTTTCTGTGGTTTTCTTTCTCACACCGCACAGTGCGCCACACTTTGTTTTTGCGACATCCCGTCAGTTCAGATTCCACTGATTTTAATCCAACTCCCACCAGCAAGTATAGGGCTTTTATTTGCTGATCTGAATTGGAGGCGCTCTGTGTTTTCTTTCTTAAGAGTTGTTTAATTTGAGTGGTGGTAAGTGTATGAGGAAGCAGAGGATTGCTGGTGTTCAATATTACCTCTGCTTGGCCACCTTGTTCTGTGTTTTCTTTCTCTTAAGTCAGGTTTACACTACAGTGAGTTCCAGTAACCAAAGAATTCAGTTAACAGGCCCTTTCCCCATAGGTCCTTAGCCCCATATATAATGTCGAAGCCAGTGTGCAGAAGCCTTTAGGAGGGCAGGGGTGAGTGTATGAGAGGGCAGGGGTGAGTGTATGAGAGGGCAGTAGTGAGTGTATGAGAGGGCAGTGGTGAGTGTATGAGAGGGCAGTGATTTGCCAGTGTTTGTCTTTACCTCGGCTTGGGCACCTTCTCCTCCGGCACAGGCGTCCAGGTGGAGTCAGGCGACTTTTGCTCTTTGAAGCGTCCAGTGAAGGCTGCTGCTACATCTGCCATGTCGTACACACACACTGCCGAGCCAGGGATACTGGGGAGACAACACACACACACACACTTCAATGCTTTGTATTCAAGACCAGTAGAAACAAGGACCTTGAAATACTTAAGAGTTGGTTCAATGTATCTTTTATATACCCAATTTGGCAGCAGGATAAAACGCTCACACCACACCACTTTCCTACCTGTGTCTTCTCCACCAGTCTCTCTGTGTTTGTCCTTTTAATTTCCTACAGGAGTGAGTATCTATCTATCTATCACTGTCTTCATCGGTTTCTGTCTGTGTTTGTCATCTTTTAATCTCATTCCAGAGAAGTAATCTATCTATTAATTCAACCATCTATTTCTTCCTCTCTTTCTCTCTCTCTGTGGATCCAGCTGCACTGAGTGAATTGATGCGTCCTGCACAGAGGCCCTGCTATGAGCCCACAGAGGTGCCATTCTCTACTAAATCAGTTCAATCAGCCTGGCAGTCCACACACACACACACACACACACACACACACACACACACACACACACACACACTTCACAGCTGCCAGACACACTCACACACACACACCAGTCACCACACTCCACACTGCCAGACACAAGTCATGTTGGCAGGGTGAATAGACCGACACCGGCCTGCAGTAAAACGGACTGGCCACAGCTGCTGTGGTTCTCATAGAGAACATCTTCCCCTACACACACACACATGTACACGTACACACACACGGCCACACACACGTACACACGTACACGCATACACGCATGCATGCATGCACGCACACACATACATACAGTACAAGCATGCACATACATAAGCACATACACACACACACACACACACACACACAAAAGCACATGCACACATGCATACACACACACACTTGAACACATATGCATACACACACACACACATATACACACATGCACACACAGACACACACGCACGTGCACACACACAGAACACATACACACCCCTGCTCCTGATGAACAGAATCACACTTATTGAAATTCCAGTGAAAAAATTGTAATCCGCTTACATTAATTAACCAAGTTCAATTGCACTGTCACAAGCAATTGTCTTATCTACTTAAAGCTCCATAAAACTAGAGGGACCACAGTGTACAGCTGCTCTTTTGGCTTCGTTAAATTATGATTAAAATAAAAACGAGCCGCTTTAACCCACAGAGAAGTACTTATCTCAACAACAGTGACGTCAAGCAGAAAAACAGAGACTGAAATAAAAAGGAATCAAACAAATGTAGCCAATTGGATATGTGAAAGACAAAGAATGGAGAAAGCAGAGAATACACCCTTACAGTACACACATAAAATATACACCCACAGACAGACATTATACAGCAGCATTCCAGAAAGGACTTTTAACTCAGTTCAAGTGATAAACTTCCTAATTTAAGAGCCTTATGCCATTGTTTTGATAGGAGAATCAGGCCATAAGGCAGTTCTATTAGGAGGCTTACTATGACTTAACATACCTTGGTTAATCACTAACTCACACTAATTAGCCCTGGTTGGCTAAGGGACTGTCCACACTGTGAACACTGTCAATCAATCTCCATGTCTCCTGTACAGTACAGATTGCGCTCAGCTTGTAAAACTTACATAAATCTTTGATCGCTAGCCGTGTGACTCTGAAGTGCCGTATGTTTGCAAGTTTGAACTTTGAGAGTAGAAGAGAGAGAAATGTAAGAAAATGTCAATGCCTGTCTGAGAAAAGTGTATAAAGTGTGTAGTGAGGGGTTTTACAGCCTTAAAACATCTATAATAATTGTAAAAATTAAAGCTGACTACTTCGCGGATTTCACCTATCGCAGGTTATTTTTAGAACATAACTCCCGCAAATAACGAGGGATTACTGTACTCACAATCCAGTACCACTTATACCAAATTACCTGGTTCTACCTGTGCACTTAATAACTAACTGTTCTAACTGTTTGAAGAGAATTCTACCTGATGATTAGCCTAGCTGATTTAGTGAATGGCTGGGTCTAATGTGTGGTACTGAACAGCCCATTACTGGTTATACACATCAAAACACTCATCGACATACTCGCACAATCCCCCCAAACTTCTCACCTATTGTAAGGAGTGGAGAAGGTTGCCATGACGACATCACGCCCGCTGACATGGACGACGTTGGTGACGGCCTGCAGGATGTTGAAGTAGAAGTGTGAGTCACCGGGGATGGAGCAGTTTAGACGCGCCTTCAGAAAGGACGTCCACTGCTTCTCCAGCACGCGCTGAGAACCGCCCCTGTCGTTCTTACACACCCTCGCCACACGTGGAAACACCACCTGAGATGGAAGGGGGAAAGGAATTTAATGACGTCAGTGTGTTTTCACTTGAATTAAATTCAATTGAATTAAATCCCATTCAATTTTATTCAGTTACACACACTTGCTACATGTGGAAATACAACCTTAGATGGGGCAGGGTGGTATATAAGAATATAAGAGTATAACAGCTTTATTGTCATTACAACGTATACATTAAAGTACAGAGTGAGATGAACTATCAACCTCCTGAACCAAAAGTGCAACATACAACAGGATGACAACACACTCAGATGGATCAACAATGAGGATACAAGAAGGAATAACAGCTGTATCTATACATAGATAACTAAATATACTACACACAAATATACAATGTACAATACAATTAAGTCACTGTGTTTTCCTGTCAATACAACCCTTATCATGTTTTTTAAAATACTTGCTAGCTACTAATTGTTTCATTAAATGACATTTAATATTAAACTAAAGTAGACGTACACCTGGTGCATAATGTACAGAAAAATCCTAAATTCCTAAATCAATTAAAATGTATGTTTAGCAAAGTTATGAGTACCTAAGTTACCTAAGTAGAGTGAAATGCACCCTTGGTCTTTGCTAAAGCCTGCTGAGTGTAAATGGACTATGCTAACATAACATTAAATTGCTAAAGTTAAGTAAGACCAGACATTGCCCCTGTAATATAACTACACAGCAGACCACCAAAGAGCAATCAGCAGTGATGGTGCACCTCCCTGGTTAATGTGTGTGGATTCCCCTGATGAAAGCTACTGTCAAAGCACTGGCTTCTCCTTGTAAGCTTTAAAATCACATTAACCTTGAGAACCTAACTATGCTGCTTTTTTTCTTTAGTGCTGAAAAATCATCTTCACACTTACAAAAGAAAGACCAAATGCAAGAGGACAATACCTGCAGCAGCAAAAAGATGGGGGTGATCAAGGATAGATTACACTTTCCAAATTGAGCTTGTAGACAGCTTCAGGGCCTTTTGGACTAATTTTAGAAGGCCACTTCCTGAGACTATTTTCTCTCCCTGTTTTGAAAAAAGGGGGCTGCCAATTTATGTCTTCCTGGCCAAGCTTTCAGACATTTGATACACCCTCTTCCTGTTTGCTTTCCCAAGATCCATCCTGCTAACTAGGCTCAAGGAGGAAGTAGGAAGTAACTCTGCCCTGGAGCACCGACTTGAGAGCCAACAGGGAGAGGGCTGGTGTACTCCATAGCATCCCTGGAGCAGAGGTGGAGAGCCAAGTATGCTTTCAATTCTGTTTTTTTCTAGCTTAGGAATAGCTTCTATCCCAATGAAATGATCTGTAAATATTTAGTGCTAAGGGCCATTTGGATTCTATAAATGCTTAGGAAAGGTGCCTCAAAGCTACTTTAATATAGTGAATATTCAGGGTTTTTTAAATTTGCTTTACAAAAACAATATGAATTCATCTTCATATACATCCTGATCCCCAATGATTTTTCCCCAATGAGGTGAAGGTAAAGTGGATAGTGAAAGAATAGGACGAATGACCCAAAAGGGGGTCTAAAGATGCATTTACACCACAAACTATATCAGTAATATCTTATTATAACCATGACATCAGTGTCCACACTGAAGAGTAATATTTTAATGACAAAATTCTCATTGTGAGATCAAACAACAAATAGCGCTAAGTTTTGTAGATTCTAAGGGATTCTGATTGGCTGTAGTGTTTTCATAGTTCATAAAATAACTCTGAATTACTCAGTTATTGCTGAGGTGTGAAGTCTGCTGTTCACTAAAGTTATGACCATTTATAAAAAGGCATTGTTACATTTATTGTTGTAGTTATAGTTTCTTGGTGTGAGTGGGCCTTAAAAGAGCACTGGTGAAGGACCTCACCTTCCCCATGCTGTTGTACTCCATAGCAATTTCTCGGAAGAAAAAGTAGATGAAGTCCCTGTAGTCAACAGCCTGAACAAAGAAAGGCTCTGCAAAAGAAGCAAAAGCTGAGTCAGACCATGGGCAATTACACAACACAACTAATGCACAAATACACACACACACACACACACAAACTCATACAAACTAATGCACACGCACACAAATACACACACACACACACACGCACACACACACACACACACACACACACACACACACACACACACACACACACACACACACACACACACACACACACACACACACACACACACTTCAATGTTCTTAATCAAAGGCAAATGAAAACAAAAACAAGATTCCAATACCTAATATAGTTGGTGAGTTGGATAAAGTGACAGGTTTACTTAGTGAAGCCAAGTCAGAACTGATTACACTGTTACAGTTTTGTATTCAGCAATTTGTATTCAGTGGTTTGTCCTTAAAAACCAAAGCTTTTAAACTTTTGGTTAGTTAAAGCTGCAGTTTACGGTCTCAGCAGTTACACCCACAGCCAAGAAATGTTACCTGTGTGGTTCAATGCACCCAAATCAAATTGTCTCAGTGTTTTAATTCAACTTGAATCATTTCACTGGTTTATATGTATGTGTAATCCTGTTCAGATAGGTTGAGAAGAACAATCAACACACAGACATTTTCAACACATCAGTAAGCTGGAATGACAAGCAGACTAGACTGAAGACAAAATAAAAGGTCTAGTTTGTTTACCACTGTAGGAGAAGCCAGCATATGATTGAGGCTGAGGAAGGCTCTCTTCAGCCTTCAGCTATTGTGGCCTCAAGTCTATGTTTTGTGTGCACGATTGCTAGGTAGTGAGCCAAAGGTCTATCATACACAGAACCAGGATCTCCACCTTTGGATTTTAGATTATAAAAGGCACCCCAACATTCAGGGAATCTGTAGTATAAAAAAGACCTAGGTCCATTCTGAGTGGAATGAATGAAAAAGAAGTTTAATTAGGGGATGGTGGCTTTGGAGCTACATGAAAGGTGATTGCCCATTATACTATTCACAAATTCATTTTTTGCTGTTTTTTTGCATCATTACTCAGTAATATTAGTAGTTCCTATAAAACTCCTGGTTGCCCCTGAGCTCCCTAGACAGTTAAAACCTATAATTCCCATCTTTGTACAGCCTCATAAGAACTGTGCCTTATAAGATTTTTGTGAGGTATTTTTTCACTCCTATGTAAGGCATTGTGTATTTTGAAAAGGTATACTATTTTTTATCGGATGTTGTGTTTCCCATTTAGAATTATCATCCTCTTTCATGCTTGTATGTATGACCTGTTAGGTGATTGGGGAATGTGACTGTGTGTATAAGCGTATAGTTGAGTGTGTGTATGGCTTTGTGTATGTGTGTGTGTGCAAGCGTGTGTTTATTTGCAAGTGCAAAAGCTTCCACGTCACTCACCTTTCAGCCATTTAGAGTCATGTTTAACGGTGCGCAGTGTTGGGCTGTCTCCCAGGCTACGGTAGATGACAGCGTCAATGGCCAAGAAGTCCGTCACTGTGGCTGAGTAAAGCTTTCCATCTGCAAGGATGGAGAAGAAATGAAAACCAGCTCACCACATCAACCAGCGCTCAGAGCCCTCACACACACACACACACACACACACACACACACACACACACACACACACACACACACACACACACACACACACACACACACACACACACCACACCAGAGCACTCAGAACACACAGACACATAAACATACACACACACACACACGCACACACAGACATGCGCGTGCGCACACACACACACACACACACACACACACACACACACACACACACACACACACACACACACACACACACACACACACACACCACACCAGAGCACTCAGAACACACAGACACATAAACATACACACACACACACACGCACACACAGACATGCGCGTGCGCACACACACACACACACACACACACACACACACACACACACACACACACACACACACACACACACACATCAATTGTTCCAAAGTTATGAGAGATTATCTGTACACACACACACACACACACACACACACACACACACACACATGCGAACACACCACACTCATCACATGTTCCAAAGCTGGGGGATCATATAGAGTACACACATATATACACACACACACTCATATCCTCCACAGCACAGGGACTGTGTGTATATGAGAAATGATGGTTCAAGCCAAAACACAAAATAGAGGTTGCGGACACACACACACACACACACACACACAGAATACCAGACTTGCTGAGAAGACCAGCTTTATTGAGAGAGTTTTGTGTGGAGGCAATAGCTAGGGGCCCCTTTCAGTGGAAACATTACATCTCCGTCTGATGATTTCTCTCTATTTATGTCTCTATTTCTGCCCTCAGTCTTTGTTTGACTTGTATGAAAAGTGCCATCTTACTAAACAAGCGTTCCAGATCACAAACCAAATAGCCCACATATGTTGTTTGTTCAGACCTACTCAAGTTTGACTACCTAAAAAAAGTTTGACCTACTATTTTTTTGAGTTAAACTAGACATTATTTGAAAAAAAAAAAAAAAACCTAACATCCTTTACAAGCAAGTTTGGTCTGCTACAACAAGTAACTTGAAAGACAGTGGCAACAGCAAAGCAGTCACCTCCTCATTTCAGACAGACTGTATCTCTCTGTCTGATGATTTGGCTTATGTCTTAATGCCCTTGCTCTTTGTTTAGCTTGTATGAAAAGCACCATCCCGAAAAACAAGCTAAAAAATAAGCTTTCCAGGGGGTATTCCAAGAATGTAGTTAGGTTAACCAAGCGTATGTAAGTACATATTCTAATAGAACAGTCCTGTAGCTTCATCCTCCTATCAAAACAAAGCCACAGGCTTCTTCTATTAGAGGTTGTACCACTTGCTCTCATACCTAGGTAAGTGACTAACGCTGTTTTGTGGAATACCCCCCTTATCACTGCTTAAGTGCTGTGCTGTATGACGTATTTTATTTATTAATTTTTTTTTGGACGATTCCACCAGGAAGCGCTAAAGTTTGCTCATTTACGAAAAAGTGAATAAAGATCATCAGATGTGTAGCCAAATTTCTAACACATCTTCTGTTCACAAAACAGAAATTAGCTCATTATAGCGTATCATTTTTCCCATTGGGTTCCGTTTAAACAAACTGGCATATGGTCTCCCTGAAGGAAGCAAGAGGCATTTTATATTTTTTTCCCAGAAGATGGGAATCTCCCTTTTCAGTACGTCTCTGACATTACATCTCTGTCTAATGATTTCCCCTCTATTTACATCTCTGCCCAAAGACTGATCTTTGTATGAAAAGTGCCATCTCAATAAACATGCGTTCCAGACCACTGCTTCAGTATTGTGCTAAGCGGGAACAAGTGGGGGAGTGGAGGGGGGCCATGCTGCTAAGGTCATGCTGGTTAGTAATGAGTAGCACTGGGCCAACTACAAAAAATAACTCCTCCCACTGCTACATCAGTTAAGATGTGGCTCACAGGGCTTTTCCATTTTCCCATTTATTTTTGTGCCTTGTATTTTGGGAAAAACTGTGACAGCGTGTGTGTGTGTGTGTGTATGTTTCTGTGGGTGTGTAGCAAGCGCGTGTGTTTCTGTTTCTGTGTGTGTTGAATGTGTTTTGTCAGGCATCTATGCTGTTACAATAGCTTCATTTGTGTTTGGCAATATGAGGGGCTGCAGTCAGGCAGTGGGCACAGTGTTCCCCGGAGCGAAGTGAGGAAAGGCCCAACTGTTCCGAGAGAAACTCTGTCCGACCCCTCAGTCAGCCCCCTGTGGCCCTGTCTGCCGTCTCTCCCAGTTTAGCTCGTGACGTTCGGGACACTGGTGTCCGAGGAATGCAAACCGTGGATTTGTGTGTGACACAGCCAGACACAGCTGTCAACCAGGCCTTAAAGTAAAATCTTGATGGGTTGATTGCAACCATGAAAAGTATAACTGATGAAGTCAAGTTAAAATTTGTAGATAAAAATACAGACACATTATTTTTTTATCTATAAAACTTTGAATGCCTATAC
>CM050217.1:37437990-37955490 GCA_027475355.1 Coilia nasus
GTCGACGAGGTCTCTCGCAGCTGTGGTGGTTGGAAGGCTCTGCAAGCAATTATCCACATAGAAGCATCTCTCTACAGAAGTCCTCACCTCATCTCTTGGCTGGCTGTTATCCCTTGTCTGGTGCTGCAAGGCGAATACAGCACAACAAGGGCTACAAGTGGTGCCGAAGGGCAGTACCTGCCATTCATGCATTCATGCAGGAGGGTTGTGTGGATTTAGGTTACGCCACACAAAGCGCAGGAGAGGCCGGTCTTCAGGAAGCAGACGAACTTGGTGGAACATGCTCTTTATGTCTCCACTCACCGCCACCTCATGCTCATGGAATCTGAGGAGAACTCCCATCAGTGGTTGTCCTAAAGTAGGACGAGGTAAGAGGTATTCATTGAGATTCTGACCTCGGGACCCTGTAGGGCCCAGCCCAAACTTGTGTGGACTGCTGCTGGACCACCAGGAGGCCCAAATTGTACAGGCTGAGACGGAGTTGCTAGGTGTGGGTGGTCACTCTCTCTCTCTACACTTACATTTACTTACTTACACTGATAGTGACGTCATTCCCCATTTGTGCACAGACACCGCGCTGCAGCGCAGCCTCTGAACTACACCACCAAATCAGACTGGACAAGAACTATTGACGGCACAAGAGTGCTTTAGGTGAATTAGGCCTACTAATGGGACAAGTTGATGTTGATCCAAGATTACTTCGTTATAGATCTAATGTATGTTACTGTATAATATAAAATATTACCCAATGTGTTTTAATCAATTGTTGATTTAATGTCTTTAGCAATTCTTAATGTGTTTTAATAGGACGTGTGAATGAGAGTGTGATTGGGCATTAGGCTGTCTCTTTTTGGTGTTTGGGCTATTTGCTTTAAACAGTTCCATATTCCAGTGTTTCCAGCTTTTTTTCAATTACTAATTTATTGCATTTATTACCTAAATCAGATAACCTGATTATTTGAACTTTACATTACTGCCATAATAATTTTAATAAATAAAATTTAATTCGTGATTGTGTTGTTTTTTTTATTTATTAAGAAACTGGGTTGGGGTAAGTCGGATCTGGGACAGAGACTGATATCCCCTTAAGTATTAGATAGATAAGATATTGACATACACACACACGCACACCTACACCACCTTTTTTTAGTAGTGGAGTAAGCCTACCACTCCCGCTACATATGCATTTGGACTTTTGGCCCAGCCTTTATCATTAAAGCACATTCCAAACAACACAATTGTGGGATATCATTACTTGCACATTCACATGATGAAGAACAGTCCATGTGCAGCATTTAAGGTACAGGCGTCCCATTAATTTTGGTTGAAACTCCCACTAATTTCGACAGTGTGAACATATCTGAAGAGTTCAAAGAGTTCCCAGCCTCGGGTCAGCAAAGGTGGCTGGCTGTTGTCAATCAAACCGACCACCACCCCAATTATTCAAAAAATTAATATTTAGCTGTGCCTAAAGCAAATGGATTCTAACCACTGGGGGACTTTCAACCAACTCCTCACATTAAAGTCTGTTCCGATCACTTTTCCACAGGTAACGTTAGAATTAAATAATAAATACCCCCCAACCCAAAAGTTGTGTCCATCATTTTATGAAATTTAGAAAACATTTTGGTTAAGTGATAGTCCGTCACAGCGTACAGGGCGACTCAACAGATCCTGCCTTTATTTTGGGATAGTTGTCTATACGAGACAGGCGTTTAACTTTTTATCCAAACTGGTGCACAATCACCTATATATCATGACCAATGAATGTTCCAATACTCTGAATGTGTCGCAAAAAAAAGTAAAGCTTACGTTGCGTTAGCGTTACCTCCCGTATCAGTTTAATGCATTTTTGCGAACATTACATTGGCTACAAGAACGGCAGATATTGTCCGAGGGTCAACGTGTGCGTAGAGCACTTGAGAATATCGTTAGCAAGTACAAAAAAGCTCTTCCAAACGCACACACAGTTCACACGCACTCCACAGTGCCCTTTGAACACTTTCGGTTCTGGCAAAGGCAACAGCTGCACAGTCTTTGTGTATTTTTCTAAACAGACAAAATTAATTTCTCACAACAGACAACGTTCATCACAAATACAGTTGCCCATGCAACTATGTTTTCTCTGAACTTAGAGATGGTCTGAAGACTCATGTTAGCAAACTAATTTAGCATACTAGCAGGCTAATGAGCTATATGCTGATATGCCTGTTAGAAGAAAATGTATTCTTTGAAACTCTGAATTGTAGGAGAGCTTGTTTTCACGATAAAGCATTTAACTACTTGCTATATGGCACACCACTATTTACTCAGACAATGAATTAACTTTTTAATGCATATTTATTTGGCTAACCTTAGTGTATTAATCCTGCTGTCCTAACGTCTCTCATAATCTTATGAAACAAATAGACATAAATGGGCTAATACTGCTGGAAAAGTACAATAAATAAAAACACTGACCACAAACCTTTAGAATTCATTCGGTTTAATCCACAAATCAAACAGATGCAAGCCTGCAATCGGTTATGTTGAATGCTCCTCTGTTTACGAGGGTGGGCTGTTCCTGTTAACTGGATTGACTACAGTGTATGGACGAGGTAGTTAAACATATCAGGGTAATCAACGGCTGGCAGTAAAGACAGATTCTTGCTGAATGCTACCAATAATCTATATGGTATCTATATGGTAAGGGTCCATACCGATCAAGCTAATTTTGTCTTGATAACAAGACGATTTAGATGATAAAGTCATGACGAAACCTGTCAGTTCAACTGTTCACGCCGTCCAGCACTTCTATGTCAACAATATGGCCGTCATGACGTAATAATGTTGTTTGCGAATACTACATGATTGTAAGTGCTTAAGGACTTTATTGTGATGTCATAATATTCAATGTTAAGTCTATGGGGCCATTTTGATTCGTTTTTAATCAATATCTCAAAAAGTAAAAATGTTACAAAAATAAAAAAAATGGGTTACGTGATTGCCCAGTAGAAGATCTAGGCAAAGGAGTTTGAAGGAAGTTTCTACATTAAGCGGTTTGAGCCGCATTCATTTTGGATTTTTATCATAAGAATAATAATAAGAAGGAGACTTCGAAGAACAGCACAGTGGATTTTTATGCACTTTAATTATAGTAGGCTAAATCATTTCTGTAATGTAGTAGTAGCCCTAATGTTTTGATAGGCTTCATAATAAAAGACCAGTCCGTCTCCGTGGGGTAAATTGGGCTGTCGGCGATGTGTGACGGCTGCTATGTGATGTGTAGTTGGGACAGGCGTTGGGTACCGAGACAAAAGGTACTCATCGTCTGATTACGCAATGAAGCATTAGATCTGCATAGCGAATACAGCGCAAGGCTGAAGGACAGCTGTGGATCTAGTCGACTGTACCTTTTGAACTACAGACAGCACACAGACCGAGCCATGGAAGATTAGGAGCCAGAGACATTTGGAAATTTGTTGAACGTTTCGCTGCATGTGATAGCCTGCCGACAGAGTCGAGTGAAAGCAAAAGCGAATAGGCTACCTCCCTACAGATGACCGTCGCGTGAAACAGATAAGATAAGCTATGTAATGTGTTTACACCAGAGGTGGGTTTCTGCGTATTTCAACTTGGTTGAATACAGAATGTATATGGTAAATGTGCATGGGCTAGTTTTCGGCTATTTTAAAGTTGTTGCGGCAGTTACGGCACGTAATGTAAATCATATCAAAAATTTCATGATGCGGTGCGCTGTAATGAATCAGTACGCTAACATATCTGATTGCTATGAAGTAATATATCAAACCTGTTTGGGAATAACTGCGGAACCTCGGTGTTTGTCAAGTTCCATGTGCTGCAATATCCTACGAATGTTATGCAGACTGCTTCAGCAGTTGTCGGGTTGGGATACTGCATCAGTTAGGCCTCTTGGTTGCCCCGGACTAATATTATAAAGTACTCCAAGACGCATGCTTTTAAAGAATGAGCAGATACAAAATAATGATTCAGGTGATGTGTAAATTACAGTGCAACATTGGCAGACTCGGCATACTCGATGTGAAGGTGCAAGTGGACATTGATGCAGACAGAAAATGGAAGGATTTTACGTTGTTCAAATTAATTTCATATTGTTAACATTTTAACACGGAACACTAAGCTATGTTATGTTTTACCCACACATGTAACATTTGGCAGGAACCACACGGTCAATGCCTACAGGAAAGTATTATTCACACATACACAACTACAACATACTGCAATATTGTTACGTCACATAGTGCATTTGTGTTAAAGAAATGAATGTAAATAGCCTTTCTATAGCCTATCTACAGGTAGGCTATTGCCACTGTACGTATTGAAATATGGCAAATGCAATATTTGTCATGTTTTCATGGTTAGGCATGGTTTGAAACCACACCTCAGGTCACTTTGTTTCCTCACTATGTGGTGGAAATGAGCAAAACGTGGCTTGCACAGGCTGCTTTACTGGCAATTGTGGATGGCTGAATGGTGTTTTGCAGTCGTGAAGTCTTGTTGACACCTTCATGGCCATGCAGAAGTCACATTTGTGCATATGGAGTTGATGTGTAGCAAGTGCAATCATGTGTTATTCTCAAAATATTGATATTGAGATATATATTGTGCATACTTCTGTATCAATATGCATGAATTCGGTTACTGCTATATCAACATACATAACATGATATACATAAACATAGCAGAGAGAACTGAAAAAGTAGGCTACATTTTACGTTAATAAGTGAAATTCTTGTACAGTGCCCAAGAAAGTTGTTTTTTTGTTGAAAAATGTCATGCATAAACTGTAGTATAATATAACTACAATAAGAACAATCCTACCCCTATGGCAAGTCTGATTGGACTAAAGAATGGTTCAAAATACCTGCAGCCATAGTTCTGCTATCAGTGGCTATAAGAAGCATTCATAAGCTGCTATTTTAGTTCAACTCAGTATTGTAATGATTATGTAACTTCAAATGTATTTGATTTTATGCACAATCATTTGTATTGTTCATCCAATTTTATTTCAAAGCTGAAATGGTAGTCTTTCCTTGAGGTATAACATTAGCCAAAATGAGAAAGAGGGAGACTGACTTGATCCAAAATGTAAAACTGAAGACACATTGAATAAGAAACTTATTATATTTTTCTGAGTGATATAGAAACTTCAGCATTACCCAAAATGCAATTGATCAAATGCTCCTACAGTATTTTAAAGCACGAATAAAAATTGGTTTGAAAAAAAAAACGACTCATCAGATCCCTGAACTAGTCAGTCCAACAAATCAAAATGACAGCATAGCCTCAAGACAGTACAAGCATGGAAAAACGGTTTCCCTTTGCAAGTAAAACTCTCTATTGCAAATGTTCTATTTCCCTTAAAGGTGACTTGTGAAAAGTTCTCTATTCTGGCTTAATGTTAGTATTCAAAAATAATTCTAAAACAAGGTGTGTCTGTTTTGAAGGTTAACCCTTTTTGATTAATATTCCAATATCTTGTTGAGTTTTAATTTTGTTTTATTGAATTCTACACATAGCTTTGTGAAAGAAAAATGAGATTTTGTACAATTACAGCACTCCCTATGGGCCCAATTGTATGGCATGTACTGTGCTTTTAGGCCTCATTCACACCGACTTGACCGTATTCAGCACGTAGCCGTGTTCAGCGCGTGGGCGTATTTTGAGCGTATGACCATTCACACTGGACATGTCAGCGTATTCAGCGTGGGAACGGGAAGCCCCGTCTTTAAATGCACTTGGCCAATGTCTTTAGGTGCACATAGCCATGTTTCCCTATCTCTCACTTTAGTAAACACAATATGTTTCCCTGGTTTTATTTCATTATGTTAAACATTGTTTAGAAAGCACAACTGAACAAATAGTAAAAATTGGCACTTTGATAAGACGAACGGAATATTTGACACTGTTCTAAATCATGTAAGCTGATTGTTGTCAAAGCCTTTATTCACTCGCGGTACCAAAAAAGCGAACAAATTTTTAACCCCTTCCATAAAGTCATGATAAACTCTGCCTCTTTGGCAACAGTGACTTTTTCCTACCTCGGATAAATAAATGTATTTATTAAATGTAGTGCCTTATGGACCTCAATTTTGCACAGTGGCTTATTGACCTTAAATGTATCAAACCAAATAGGAAACACCGAATGACAAGAACGAGGTTACAATTTTTTATAGCTCGAGTGGTCGACAGAAGACCGATTGAGGCTCTTCTTGCATTAAGAATACTCCGACGAAGAAATCTTCAGCGATATCTTGCTTCTTCCTATTAAGAACATAAAAGCTCCACCACTATTATACCTACAACATGTTTGACTGGACAGCGTGACAATTTCACAGGTATTTCAGTTTCTGTGTTTATGTAGGCTAGTCAATGCCCTTGTAGTGCAGATCTGATATGATAACCCCAATATTGATAGTTTTCCAGCGTTTGTTTCATGCAGTTGTAAGCAAGTGGTAATATTTTGCAGACAGTCGCTAGGTTTTTGAGGTATTCCCTGTGTCAATACAGACATTGATAGCACAGTTGACATGAATTGTATAGCTGTGCCTATAGCTTTCAATGGGATTTTGGCTGAATACGCGCAGAACACGGGCAGAAAGATAGACTTGGTTTCTATTTTCTAGCTGCAGTCCGTATTCTGAGCGTAGTCCACGCTCAGAATACGCTCAGAGCACGCTTGCGGTGGGAATGGTCTAATCTGCTAACGTGCATTCTAAATGAATACGGACAGAATACGGACAGAATATGGGCACGCGCTGAACACACAGAGGGGTCTTTGTGCTAATCGTGCATGATATATTTTGTGCAGTTCCCACCTTCTTGCTCCAAGATATTGGCAATTCAAAATCCCAATTTTTGCATTTACCCATATTACTAGGTGGCGCTATGCTTCAAGTGAGTGTTTATGGGCTGGGTCGATATGCCTCTGTAACACTGACATACTAACACAAAATAGTTGTCTTGGACAAAATTGTTGAGTTATTTAACAAAAACTGTTTTTCGACACCTAGCTTCGACGATAAACATTGCCCCCTATGATGAAATGTCACAAAATTTAGTACACATGAAAAGAGTTTAGAGTTGGCATGTCAACTTTGACCAAATTTGAGCAATTAGAAGCCAAGATGTGGACCTTTGAAGAATTTTAAGCTACGTGGTAAATGTTCAATGACATGTAACTTCAAAACGGTTTATCTCAAGATAAATCCTTTGATAACTTTTTGTCAGCATTGTCTGTAGATGACATATACCAAATTTGGTGAGATTCACATGAACGGCCTATGGCGAGTTCGTTTGGATTTGTTTTCGCAGTGTTGAAATTTTACGTAAATTGTTTTCGTTGGAAGTGGGTGTCGACCAGTGTTTTCAATGTGTGAGGGTCAATAGATTTCATGACAAAAAAAAATTGGTTGTAAACATTAGCGTTCGCTAGATAAAAGACAAAATGACATTTTGTACAATTACAGAGTCCCCTATAGGGCCAAATTTTATGGCATGTGCTGTGCTTTTAGAGGTCTTTACGCTGATCGTGCATGATGTATTTTGTGCAGTTCCCACCTTCTCAGTCCAAGATATTGGCAACTCAAAATCCCAATTTTTGCATTTACCCATATCACTAAGTGGCGCTATGCTTCAAGTGAGTGTTTACGGGCTGGGTCGATACACCTCTGTAACACCGACATATCACAAAAATGTCATGTTCTTGGGTGAAATGTTCATTGAGTTATTTAGCAAAAACTTTTGGGCTTCTCCCCCTCTTTGATGGACACTGGCACAGTGGGGGGGTGGCCCTTGGGGGGCAAAAGCTTGTAGTCGCTCAAAAAGTTGTAGGGCTACATGCCTACAAAGATTCATGTCCCCCAGACTTCTAGTGTCCCGGCAATCGCCCCCCAAAAAAAGGGAAAAAAGTCGCAGCAACACTATAATGACCACTTTCGCTAGCTTCACTAGCGGCGGTCATAATAACAAAACATAGTGACGGGGGCATGGAAGGGAAAACTGCACATTGCTTTTTCGGGGCTCCAGACTAACGTTTGGCACTGGTTGTACTGGTACGCCTAACTTTTTTTTCTTGGGTGCACAAGCACAAAAGTTAGGTGCACACAAATTTTTGATAGCATCGCATTTAACACCGCAGTTTTACAGGTTCATTTTTTAAATTACTGTCCATATAGGCAATATAGACTTGTAAATAATGAACTCAGAATCAGGTAAACATAACTTTCCTTATTAAAAACAGAATTGTATAAGACAGGTAACCTACTGGAAACAGGTGAGCCTGTTTAAAATGCTTCAAAAAGATAAAATGCAAACTTTAAAAATCTCGATGAATAAAAGAAAATCTTATTTATAAATGGAAATGTTTTAAGGCTCAACATCTCATTAACACCCTAAACTGCTGCCTGCTGCTGAAAGGCGGCGGGGAGAGATGGCACTTGGGCAGTAGCCTGGTAAACCAGTCCCTCGTACTTCATTTCATTTTGTACAGAGATGTGATGTGATTCAAAATGAAATGAAGTACGAGGGGCTGGTTTACCAGGCTACTTGGGCAGTGCATTTATCGCGGCATGTAGTGTGCTGTATAGATGCATTGTGCTTTTTCAGTGTTTCGATTCGAAATGTATTACAACCAGTCACAAATGCACTATTGCCGGCCATGGTCTTCCCGCACTCTTTACAGTAAATGCAGTGCATTATATTATTGGTTTTACTATATCTTACCCAGGGAAAGTGGTCAAGCCACTCTCTCCGAAATGTATATACAGTGGTCCCTCGCTATATCGCAGTTTACCTTTCGCGGCCTCGCTGTTTCGCGGATTTTTTTAGTGCATGCAATCTCCTGTACAGTACAGAATGCGCTCAGCTTGTAAAATTTACATAAATCTTCCACCGCTAGCTGTGTGACTCTGATGTGCTGTATGTTTGCAAGTGTGAACTTTGCCTGTCTGAGAAAAGTGTATAAGTGTAGTGAGGGGCTTTACAGCCTTAAAACATCTATAATAATTGTAGAAAATAAAGCTGACTACTTCGCGGATATCGCGGGTTATTTTTTTAGAATGTAACTTCCGCGAATAACGAGGGACCTCTGTACTCTTCCCTTTTTGGTTTCAGTGGACCCTGGCTTGGAGGACCCCAGGGCTTGAAATAACCTGGGATGTTGTCGATGATGGCTCCATGTCAGAGCATTGGTGCTGATTTTCTGCGGTCTCCGACCTTAACTTGACAAAGAATTTGTCAATTGTTCTTTTCATTGTTGTTCATCTCCTCATCCGCGACACATGCACTCAGTTTGTCTGACTAGCCTAGGCTATTCACCTGCTGCCTGCAGCACATGCATTTACAAACGTAGACACGTACAGGGACATCTACACCATAGCCAATCAAAGGGACGTCCCGCCTTTCGCTATATCTGATTTGTTTAGACCACGATACGGCCCTCAGTTGTTGAACCACCGGGAGACTTGTTAACTATTTTTTTATAATATTTTTTCCCCTCGAACGGCGGGTTGCACAGGTGCAACCTCAATTTTTTTTTAGTCGCACATTTAAGAAATTAGGTCGCGTGGGTGACCAAATTGGTCGCACTTTAGAGCCCTGCTTTTTGGCAATTGCACAGGAGGAGGAAGTGGGGCAAACCCAGGTAGAGCATGGGCACTAGCAGCAGTGGAGTAACACCCAGATTGCACACGCACACACACACCATAGCTTTGCTCCCTGCCGCCCTCAGCCCCTCTCCACACACATTTGTCCAACCCCACCTCAGCGCTGTCAGCTGCACACGGAGCACCACCCCCACCCCACCCCACACACAGCCCATCATCTGCCACCACAGCCAGTCCTCCTTCCCAACCACAACTACACTTTATGCACTTTATCCCACCCCCCATCACCTTTTTTACCTCTGTCTTTCATCCGGTAGTCATCCCCCCAACTGCATTCTATGCACTTTACTCCCCATTCCCCATGCACAGTCTAGACTCACAATCAACAGTTTCACTGCATGTCCTACTACCCAGTATGTCTATTGTGAGCTCTTAGCGTTACAAGGAGGTCACAAGGCCAGCTTCCAGATGAACGGTGCTCTTTATTATTTCAAAATCACTCAAAACTCAAAAGCTGTCATGAATCTGCAAATAAAAAAATTTGTTCTTTTTTCTTCTTTGGTCAGGAGGGTGGATGGGCCCACTGGCTCTTCATGATCCACTGCTCTTCAGGGCTTCTACTAGTCAAAAAACAACAAAAGATTACAGGGTACAACTCTCTGGCTAGCAGCAGCTGTATTCTTCCAGCCCTGCAGTTTGTGTGTGTGTCTAACATCCAGGGCAGGAATTTCACGAGGGCCATGAGGGCCCTCTCAATTTGGCCTTTTGCCCTTGAAAAATATCTGCCAGAAGGCCACAGTGGCCCTGATGCCCTTCACAAAATTGACAACACAAAGGCCCAAGTGGCCTTGCCCCTAAAATGACGAAATTCCAGCCCTGCTAACATCTCAATTCCTGTTTTATTCACTTAGTCTCAACAGTTTTTAGGTGCATTTCCTAATCAGTGGATCTTCCGACTTCTTTGGTCCCCAAGATGTCTCCCCAGAGTCCTAGAGCCCTTCTAACAAAGGTCTGGTGAGGTATATGCCTCCTACAGCCTTCCCTAAATGCACACAGTGATGGGTAGCCCTAGTGGGAGCCCTAGCACAGCTTGGGGTACCACATACCCTCCCCATTACCTTTAGCCTACTCCCAGGTGCGGTGGCCCAGAGGCACTTAGACCTTCGAGACAGTTACCGTGAAGCTTGCCAGCCCTGTGTTCCACCTTAAACTTGTAGCTTTGGAGTTCTAAGAACCAACGGGTTATTCATGAGTTCTTGTCTTTATTCAGTGCCATCCACTTCATAGGAGGTATGGGAGAAGCTGGTCCCAATCCTTCCGTCGGTCTCTACCATTTTTCTTAGCGTTTGTTTTAACGTCTTGTTGAACCTCTCCACGTTTGTAGATGATAGACTGACGTACGGATTTGCTTCACTTTCAGATGCAGAATGCTTTCATTACGCTAGACATGAAACAGGAGCTCTGATTGGTTAATATCTTCTCTGGTATGTCCACCCTACTACATAAGAGAAAGAGTTCCTTGGCGACAGCCTTGCCTGTGGCTGTTCTCAAGGGGGTGTCCTCCGGGTACTGTGTGGCGTAATCGAGAAGTACCAAAATATAGCGGTGTTTCCTACTCGACTTAGGAACAGGCCAAACTATGTCTAACCCAATTCTCTTAAAGGGGACATGAATTACCGGTAGGGGGATTAAGGGGTTGCGATATGTCACTTTGCGACTGTGGAGCTGACACTCAGCGCAGTGACGGCAGTAGTCCTCAACTGCTCTTTTTAACTCTGACCAATAGAAGCGAGAGGTCACCGTCTCATATGTCTCCTCCATGCCTAGGTGGGCCCCAAGGGCATGGGAATGACCTAATTAAAGTACTTTAGAAACATGTGATCTTGGGACCAAAAGTTGACTATTCACTTGCTCCCCTCTCTTAACTTTTCTGTACAGTAACAAGGGAAGTCGAGGTGACTTACCTCGCGAGAGGATGGCCCAAGCCTGGTTGATCCTCTGGGGTTTCTTCGCTTTCGTCACCCTCTTTGGTCTTGCGGCCCAGGAGTGGAGAGGGAAATCCCAGTACCTGGGGAACAGATGGTACACTGGTACGGGCAGGTCTGGGACAATGCCTACCCGCGTGGACACGGTTCCTTGAGGTGATTAAATTTCCACCTGGCTTGTGGAGTAGCTCTTAGTGTCAACATGTATATATGCCACCACCAGTAGTACACCATGGGGCTCCTCTACCAACTCGGGGCGGTCTAGGATTATAACACTGCCTGAGTCCAGCAAGCCCTTAGCGTCTCGTCCTATGATTTTCTCTGGGCCCGGGGTGCCGACTCATTGGCCTCTGCCCACCCTGTTGTAAGATATCCACATAGGAAGGGTGATGTGGTAGCCTTGGGCATGGATGCATCTCTCTCAGGGCAATCCCTTGCCAGATACCCTTCTTTACCACAAACAAAACAATGACGATCTTGGGCCGAGATCTGGGCGGTGGCCGGGCCCACCTGACACCTATTTGCTTTGTAGGCAAACTGGTGGGGGTTGAAGCTGGGGGGGGGGGGGGGGGGGGGGGGGGGGGGGGGGGGGCAGTCCTCAATATGTTTGAGGACCAGTTTCTCAAAGCATTTTGCCACTACGTGTGTTAGGGCAATGGGTCTATAATTGTTCAGGCTGCTGATGGGGGACTTGTTGGCAATTTTAGGCAGTGGGGGTCGATGGCTTGTGAAAGGGAGAGGTTGAACAGTCTGGTGAACACGGTAGACAGCTGGTCAGCGCAGGCCTTAAGAACGCTCCTGGGTATTACATCGGGGCCAGCAGCTTTGCTCTGATTCACTGCTCTGAACACACTGCGAACCTGGTGTTCTTGGAGGGTGAGTGTGTCTGGGCTGAGCTCAGAGGAGGCTGGGGGCAGGGGCGGGTGCGAGGCAGAGATGTTCACAGACTTCTCAAAGTGCTCTGCTGTAGGTGGCCTGGGGCCTCATGTACAAAGCTTGCGTACGCACAAAAAAGCTCCTTACGCCACTTCTCACGCCAGAGTTCGGATGTACAAAGACTGACTTGACGTGAAAAAGTGCGGGACTCCACGCAAACTTCATGGCTGGCGTACGCACGTTTTTAGTGCATTTGGTCATTTGGCGGCACATAGAGGCAATGCAGCGCAATAACTTCAGGTGTACTTACCCACGAGTCATGACGTAATATTGCAATTTGCGGCTAGTTAAAGGTGGCTTTAAACGAAGGATGCATGATTTGAAACGCACTTTAAATCGTGGATTATTGTTTACACGCGTAATGTGACACTGTTGGGTTAACTTGAACAGATTCATAAAATTATAATAGCTATATTGGAATCAAGGAAATCGGAAGCCCCGGTAAAATTATATTCAGGGATGACTGCTTATTAAACATTGCATATTTTCGGGACTATGGATGTCATTCATGCTAATAGATATCCCATGATATGTTTGTCGCTCAATTCTTGACAGTGATATAATGAGACTAGACTTGTTGGTGTTGCGTGGAGTAACCATAATATTTACTTGAAATCAATCAATCAACCAGTTGGTGGATTTCCCATTGCGTACATATTATTAACACCTTGGATGTATGAGAACAGCCAATCATCAACATGTATCCAAAAAATGAGAATATTAAAGCATGCACAAAAGGTGGCACTAATCAATAGGTTAACAATGGCAGTGCAGAGTTGGCGTTGGCGGAGGACATCGTGAATGGTCGCATTAGGAGGGAACGGGTGTTCCATGACTATAATGATTTTTTGGCTCATGATGATGACTGGCTTAGCCGATTCAGATTCCCAAGATGTATTCTCTTGGAACTCTGTGGTGAGTTGAGCCCGGGCCGGGTTTGGAGAGGGAGACAGCGAGGAGTCACGCATTGCCAGTACCAATCCAAGTCCTAACTACGCTTCTGGCAATGGGATCATTCCAAAGGGAATTGGCTGACCGGTCAGGAATGAGTCAGACAGCTCTGAGCCACACCGGCTGAGCCGTTGTTCTGAATGGCATCATCCGACTGTCAGCCAGATATACAGAGTTTCCCTATAATATAGTGAACCAAGCAAACATTAAAGCGCAGTTTGCAGCGATAGACGGTTTTCCAAATGTACTCGGAGCGATCGACTGCACACATATTGCTATAAAGGCGCTATTTGAGGGGGAATATGCGTACGTTAACAGGAAACATTTCCATTCAATAAACATACAAATAATATGTGATGCCCAAATGCGCCTTACAAATATCGTAGCAAGGTGGCCTGGGGCAACCCATGACTCCTTCATCCTGACTAACAGCTTGGTTGGGAATAGGCTGGAAGCTGGCAGAGTGCGTAATGGGTGGCTTGGTAAGATATTTAACACATAAAGTGAATGTAGGCCTACTGGAAAATATACACATGATATATAGTTTATGCTGTAATTATTCCAATCACTCCTAGGAGACAGCGACTTTCTTTTTCACATCCACTTTTATGTCGGACTAATTTTTTTACATCAGCGGCCCGTGTTTCTGACCCTACCGCACTTGATGCCGATTCCGGTGGGAACGTGAACCAAACAAGATTTTGTGTCTGGCCTCCACCTCTGAAATCAGCTCCTCCACCTCGCATGCCGAAAAGTTTTTTTTCCTTCCTTTCTCCATATCCATTCTCAACGGGGGCACTAGTACAGGCCTATTTATACTAATTAGCATATTCAATGTGGAGTACTTGAGGGAGGAGACAAGGCGGAGAGTCGGGCTCGTGCATGTGCGCTGAATTTCCCGTTAATTGGGATGTACAAAGAGAATATGCGTGGAAACCTGCTTACGCACAGATTGATACATCTAGATTTTTTTGTGCGTACGCATCTTTCCAGATTTTTTGCGTACGCACAGAATCAGTAGGAAATCCACGCAAGTGTTAGTACATGAGGCCCCTGGTCTCCTGATTTGTATGCAGAGTTTCGTGCTTTCAGCAGTGACTAAACCGTAGCCGTCATCTAAGGCTTGCAGGTGGGGTAGGCACGGACCAGTTTTTCCGTGCTGAAGGTGTCCATGCAGTGCGTGATGTAGCTTATCACTGCATCTGTGTGAACCCGTACTGTAGGTCTTGCTTAACCCTATGGGCCTGACGGGCGCAAAATGCGTCCAAATTTACACCCATTGTTCTCTGTTGAATTACACTGGAATGGTACATCGTACATTGTACATACAGTGAGATGGCACTTATACTAAACAAACAGCAAAATCAGGGCTTTACAACATGTCCCACTTAATTTTTAGCTCACGTATCGGCGAGATATTAATTTTTAAAAGTTAGCCAAAATCTCCCATAGCTCTGCGCAGGCATTACTGTCGTTGAAATTACTCGTGAACCCATGACATGGTAGACATGGCACGCATGTCAGAAGAAAGTACAGAATCCCAGCTTTCCAACGACACCAAGCACATACTTCTGCATTGAATTTATCACATTAGTAACACACCAAGTAATGATTTGACAAATTTCTACTTCCCCCAATTTTACACTCACGATTATTAGTCAATGCATAATGGGCAGAACAGCGGAACTTACCGATTCTACTGCTATCGTGCATTTCTGTCAAAACACGTTGTTTTGAAAGTTTTGAAATTACTGCAAATTTCTGTATAATATGCATAATCCTGCATAATCCTAAAATATAACATCCTTCATTACATGGAAAATAGGCCCTTATTTCCATCAGGCGCAGAATACATATTTATTAACATTGATAAGCCACTGAATATCCCACCATCATGGTTCTTATATTGCCAGATTCCAAACAATCTCCTCTACTCCAATATGAAAAGACATCCCTGCTGACAGCATCCTATGGACAGGTACTCGCAAGAATACTAGACCTTTTTATACGCAATATGAATAATTGTATAAAATCAGTGCAAATAGTAGCTCACCAAATGAAACCAGATGTGGATATCCTAGACCGGGCATCACGGATTAGCGGACTCCAGTCCGGATCCAGACCGGGAGATGGTTCTGTCCGGACCCATGACAAATGCCAAAATAAGTAGTGTCATTTTCATGGAGCGGTTTTGAGCGGTGCTGCTACAAAGTAGGCTAGATGCCACCGACACATGGCTCGCTCAAAAAGGAGAAAGGTAGACACTGAAAATCGTTGTTTTAAAGACGAATGGACAGCAAAATATATGTTCATACTCCCGGTCGGCAGTTCTAAGCCTGTCTGTCTCATATGCTCTGAGACCGTGGCATTGATTAAAAGCGGCAATGTGAAGCACCACTATGAGACGAAACACAGCTCCTTTGAGCAAACTTATCCCGCAGAGTCCTAGCTGAGGGCACCGAAAATTACCGAACTGCAAGCGTAATATGCTAGATCAGGTTAACTTATCACACACACATTTACAGCCCAACAATGTGCAAATGAGTGCGCTTTAAAAATAGCATGGATTTTAGGGCAACATAAAAAAACATTCAGTGAGTTCACTTTTTTACTTAAAGAGGCCTTCAATTATTCAAGCATGGACCTCTTGCATTATAGAGAAAAAGAGTTCCACTCAGTTTGCACTAATATTTATTTTATTCTGAGGTTTCCCTTTTGGTTGATTTGAAATAAAAGGCTTAAACTTATTTGACTGCATGGGACTACTTTTTTACGATAAAAGAGATAGGCTGGAATATGTCATCTTATTTCCTGCATTTGAAGTTAAAAATAAATATTGTTACCTTTTAAAAATGTGGACATGCGGGACTTTGGCTCGGACCTTCTACTTGGGCAAAATTTAATAACCGGACCTCGGTGACTTGTAATTAAATACCCCTGGCCTAGACTGTTCTGAAAAAAAAAAAAAGATATAGCATGTATGTATGGCCCTTACAATGACCAAGATATGAGCTTAACCCTATGGGCCCTAGGCTATTTTCAGGGTATTTTTGCTACCTTTATTTTTAAGCTCATATCTTGGTCATTGTAAGGACCACACATACCCTGAAAATAGTCTAGGGCCCATAGCGTTAACCCAGTCCCATAATATTTTTAGTAATCTCTTTTTCATTTGATGTTTAAAACGACCGTAGACGTTCCAAAATGCACAGACCTTAACACTACTCAAGTTGCCATGCTTTCAACATCTTGAAGATCAATGCCACTATACAATCCACATACATAACATGACAGAAAATTGTATCTTGCTGAAGTCCTACCCCTTTAATAACAGTCTCACTTAAAATCCAGTATAAAGATGCAACTCTATGCATGCCTTGGACCTTCAGCAACGCGCAAACCTCCGCCAAGGCAGTTCATTCCTCCATGTGCAATACCTGCAGGACTTATGTATTTTTTGAAAATTATAAATTCATGTGATGTATTCTGTCCTTATTTGTTACTTTACCATAGCAAACTTCCCCAAAGCCTTATACATTTAGTCTCTCTTGATCACTTATGACACTCATTGGTGTTCACACTCATTGGTGTTATAGAACAGGCTATGTGCTCATCCATTATTTATGCATCATTATCTTTATCATCATTATATTAATTGTTTTTAATACTGTGATGTATGATTACGGATCCACAATCAAGGTCATTCCATTATCCCACAGATCTTTTCACCTGTTTCAAATGTATTGATTACTGTTCAGCAGAATTCGAACCCATATCTCAATGAAAAAGTACATGGCCTTGGCGAGCTGATAGAGCTAACCACTCACGCATTAGGCATTAGATATAGTTATAGATGTAGTGTAGTATAAATACAACACACAGTATTATCACAAAAACTGACATTCAGTCTTTGGTTTTAATGAGTAAGGGACATAATTGTGTTGACAAGATTTCTCTTTGTTGCTAAAGATGTCATGCCGGTTTAACTGAAATGAGGCTACATTTCTGTTGTTAACTGTCGCTATGTCATTTCTGTCATTTATCCGCAACGAGTGCATCCAAATACTCGGTGAACACTTCCAAAACATCTGGATACTTTGCAGTTTGCACGACGAAAGCCGAAACTAACATAGTTCAGACTTCCATCATACTTTGGTGGTTGGAGATTTTAGGGAAATAGTCGGACTCGGGTTGCTGGGTAGCTCGAACCTCCGATGTATGATGGTGGTTTAATGCTAACTTCCGTTGTTGTTTGGGAAACGGACCCCTGTTCAACTGTAGGAATTATGACTAACAAAATGCCTGCACAGGAGTGCTTACTGGACCCAGAAGTAGTTTTTTAAGGGGCTTTTTGGAGGGAAGACTTCAGACAAAAAACCTTTATTACCATGGCTTGGTCATATAAACCTTTATGACCCTCTGGAACGTGGTGCTGCTTTCTGATTGGTTGCTAGGCATGCAGTAAAATCGTATATCATGCACACCTTGAAAGTAGTTCTGGCAAAAAAGTTTAAAACTTCAGCACCGTTCCATATCAATACCCAATAGAATGTACGTACCTACTGTAACCGTCTCTATCAAACTTCACAATTTTGGCAATGTGGAGTACAATTTCCATGAACTTAGTAAACCGAAAATAACAAATAAATCAACGTTTTGGAATAAGTATTGCATGTGTCGCGTTGCTCAATCCAAGCTAGCTAACTCCTGATGAGCAGTAGCAATCACCTTACCAAATGAAAGGTAACCTTGACAACCAATTTGGCTAGTGACTGAAGGCTGCGTAGCGCTCTATTTAACGTTACAAATATTAGGCTACATTGTAGGCCACATTGTAGCGAAACTGAGTCTAAGTTAACCCTCTAAGTTAATTGAGAATTATTTTAAAAACATTCTACATAATTGAGTGGCATTAACCGGGTCATAAGCGGGGTAACATCCTCCGAGGCGTGCACTATACAGTTTTAAGTCAACTTGGCGGAGCAAACTTCCCTCCGCTTCGCGTCGGGAAGTTCTTAGGCTCCACCTCGTTGACTTAAAACTGTATAATGCACGCCTCGTCGGATGTTACCCCTTACTTAAAAGACTCTGATACGAGTCAACTCTCTGATGAACGTTTGATTGCTGAAACTTGTAAGAGTCTTTGATAGGAATTATGAATAGTTGAATGACAAGAATATTCCCTCTCTGTTGGGTTTCTCAATCTATAAATATCTTTTCAGTTCAGCTCAGTGCCTTGTTTTGAATGCCAGGGTCCTTGTTGTACTACCGATGGAGTGTGGAGTTCCTTCAAGCTGTTTTAATGGTTTAATAATAGCGTAATCGTCATGCTTCGTCTAAGGGCGCATACCACTTCCACCTTTATGGCATTAAATTAATGTAAAAAGGCATTACTTATTTTCTCCCTTTCTTAATTTAGACACAAAATATCTACATGTTGGGGTAAATATTTCACCTCTATGAGTCTGAGTGAATTGACCTAATTTTTCCATATCTTGTTCCACTATGGCTTGTTGACTGTTGTTTCCTTTGCTTTTGGTGGTCATTTTGTTGGGGGTGTATGTGTATATACTACCATTTAATGGGCAATTCAGTATTGTGAGGATTACCATGAGATTTTCTGCTTGAGCAGAGGATTAATTGTCTTTGTAATCCCTGCGTGGAGCAGCAAAAGACTAATCCTTTGTCTGAAAGCTCAGCACTGGCCCATATAGGACTGAGTGCATTTAGCTATGAATATATCTTTCTTTAGCTTTCATGGCTTTTAGCTATGAGTGTATCTTTCTCATTTTCATAGCAGTTTTTTCTCATGGAATATCAGTAAAAAGATTGTAGTTTATAGAGATTATAGATGTAGTGAAAGGGGACATTAAGTTATTTGTACTGAAAAAAGAGACTGCATAGAATAGAGCTAGATGCAGGCAGATGCTGTGCTGTGACGTCTGTTGTGTGTTTGTTTGATTTGGGACATTCACAAAGACATTTGCTTTTATTTTAGTTGTCATTTGATTTTAGGTTGTCATCCAGTTACATTGCTTTGATTGAAGTCACATTAACTTTACATAGCTGGTGAAGTATTCTTGGACTACATACACAATCTGTTTTAAGGCCATTGTGAGGGATCAGGGAGCAAGATGAAATTTCATAGTGCAAGCTGTGGTTAGAATTAGCGTGCAGCGCCCAAGCCACACATTTTATTCATGGAAAGTTTTCCTGTATTTTATTCATTTTGACTTTTGAAATGTTTTTATTGACACTGTTTAATGATCTCCTCATAGTTTTTAATTCAGGGTTATAGTTTAAAATGTTGTTGGCGGTATTTGTTTAAAAAGGTGGTTAGCCAAATCTATCCTAACATAAGACATCTTTAATTTCTGACCAGAGTCGTGTCCAGATAACATCATCTACATTTCAAAAGTCCTGTGTGTACAACATGTATATATTTGGGACTCTGTGTCTGTTTTATAAACCAAGATATTCGTTTTGAAAATGTGTCCAGTATTTTCCCCACCCTGTCTAAATATTTTTCACATTTAGTATCACATTTAGATGAAAAAACTTCCCCATATTCGGGCTACATTCCCATCAGGTTTCATGTTCTCTAGTGTTGCAGTGTCACCGTAATCATGGCAAGTTGAAGCCAATGTCAACGAACCCCATGGTGTCAAGTTCTACCTCCAAAATTTCCTGCCATTTTGGAAAATGTCAAAAGTGAAATTAAGTTATCACAGGTCACAATTTTTGAGCACTGTTGAGAAAACTTGGCACACATGATCTTCAGACTGACATGCCTGACAAAAGCTACTCAATAACATTTTGCTCAATAACATCCTGACCAAATTCGGTACATTGGCTTCTGACCCCATCCAAAGTATGTACAATTAATTTGTCATCATTTGCCCACCATGTGGCGGTGTTATTAGCAAAAATGTGATTTGCCATGTATTTGCTCTGATATGAAACTTGGCACATGCAAGCACAGTTTTAATATTTTCTACGAAAATGCAGTCTAGTTAAATATGTATGTCTCAGTATTGGGCAAGTTACTTTAAAAAAAGTAATTAGTAACAGTTAATAGTTTGCTTCTTCTGAAAAGTAACTGAGTTAGTAACTGAGTTACAACTTTCTGCAAATAACTAGAAAAGCACTCAGAGAATGCAGACCTCTGCCAGGGCAGCTCAGGTCACCACCAAAATCTAATCAATTTTAAGTTAGACCATTTTTGACCTACCATAAACATTTAATCAAAATCCATCCATAACTTTTTGAGTTATGTTGCTAACAAACAAACACACACAGATTATTGCGGCTAACTGGTGATCAATGAAAAAAGTTCAAACGCCGCAGTAGGCTAAGCACGGGAAACAATTGTCTTACGCGCACTGATGTAATGTCCACACTCGTTCCATACAGTTCAGTCGTTTATTGTTCACCATATTCATACACAAGCCAGATCTCCAATAGTCCACATATAGCGATGCAAGGTAGAACAAAATAAGCATATAAAATCATACTACTACGGAGCGTGTGGTCTGTGCGGTACACAAAAGGTAGCCTTCCCCTGCTCACCCCACGCCAAACTGAATACCCCGGTGTGCAGGTGAGCCTAATTAGTATAGCTCCCAATCGTGCACCACACACACCCGCTGCAACCACACATCCAATCAACACACATATGCAAATAAAATGAAAACACCACACACACACGCATCTTGATTGGCCCAAGTTATTTCAAAATAAAAACTATTTATGGCTCCTACACAGATGATTACATAACCTCCGCTGGTGGAGGTAACTAGTTACAAGGGAAAGTAACTATTGTGTTACTGTTTATAATGTTCAGATAGATCATGATGCCTGTGCATTGCCAGGCTGCTGTGACTAAAAAGCCTGAAAAGGGGCAAAGCGCTGGTGCGGAGGGCATGGGGGAGTAGTTTCAGGTAGCACAGAGTGGCGAGGAGAGGAGGAGCATGAGAGTCACAGCGTGCCAGTGTGCACACACAGAGTGCCAGTCCAAGGGTGGGGCAGGAGCAGTGCCTCTGTGAACAGGGGCGTCACTACACCTGTGGCGCAGACAATTAATGCGAGTGTGCAAAGCAAAAAAAAAATGTTGCACTTATTTATCATAAAAAAAAAACAAATAGTGCTTCAAACTAAACAATCATATCAGATTATGTTGATATGCTCATCAAACATCGCAGATGTAAGATAGCAATCTCCAGAAACCGAGTGTGGGAGCTCACAGTGCTAGGCTAACCGTTACATAAATCAACAACGATAATAGGCATATGCTGGTTAGCTAAAAGACAGCAGCTAACGTCTCCAGTTGGCTACTTCAATTTACAGCAAGAACTAGCTTGCATGATAGCTGCTTCATACATTAAACATAAAAAGTAAAGTTGTAACATTTAAATCCACATGGAAATGGCGACACAGAGGTGAAAACAAACAACAATGAGCAATTTACCCGGTACTAACCTGTAAGACAGGTGGAAAGAAATAGCGCTCAGACACCATTGTTAGACGTTATGTCACAGCCAAAGTGGCCTCAATAAATTCCCATATTTAGTAGCCATGTGTGCATTGTGTATGGAGTGAATAAAGTACAGCGTTTAAAGCCCAATTCACGTGTCCCCCAAATTGAGCCCGTGTCCCGCATAATCATTGCTTGCTCAAAAATAAAAAATGTCTGTCGCTTTATTTCCCCCTGAGCAGCATCCAAACGAACATTACTTGACAGTTCAGCACGCCACTGTCGCCACACCCACCCCTCAGTTGAGCAGCTGACTAGGTTGTTGTCAACTTTTTCCTTGTTGTCATGACACCGCACGCACACACTGGGAAGGAACTTGCGCTCCAAATACATGCAAGCGGGCGAAGCGGAATGTTCCATTCTTTTCAGTTGGGAGGCGGCAGGTGGAGACGTAGATCAGCGAGGCGGGCGAAAAAGTTGAGCTCTGCTGAACTTTATGCAAATGAGGAGCGGTATTTGCCGAGCGGTAACCAATGACATCGTTTCAAATGACTTTTCAGTTGGAAGGCGGCAGGTGGAGAGATAAACATTTAAAAATGGACGTACATAAAATTTGAAACAGTGCCGTTGGTTAACACGATATTGACGTGCCAGAATCATAAAAATCATTGCCATTCAGAATTCTTTAGCCATTCTTTAGCAAACTTCATATGTCTTCAATTGACGTTCGGTACACGCCCACTCAAAGCGGAGCAAGCGTAGAGAAACCGGTACATTTCGCTTGCATGTGTTTTGGGCGTTAGGCGCACGCTTTCCAATGCGAAAAAGAAACCGCTGAGACTGAGGCACTGCCACCACCAATTAAAAAGAGAAGGTGTGGGTACAAGAAAGACTGGGAAAGTGAATATTTGTGGCTGAAAGGGGTTGAGGGGGATATCGAGAGGGCTTTTGTGACATTTGCTAAACGACCTCTTCAATCAGACATGGAGGGAAATAACACTTTACTAACACGCAAGTTCATTGCATTACATTATGTTAGGCTACATTACACTTAGCAGACGCTTTTATCCAAAGCGACTCACAAAAGGACGGCATAACAAGCTAACAGAGGTGTAGAGGAACACAGAGTAAATCGACTACACACATACACACAAGGAGATACATGTACCTTAGGTAAGTATCCCAGAGCAGGGACACTTTAGACACACCCACTCCCTGCACATACAGACTCATACGAGCATCTAGGTAAAGAGTTGGTTAGTCGAGAGTAGAAGGTTCCCCATCCTTTCTCCCCCTTCTCGTTCCGTGAACCTCTGGAGTTGTGAGTTAAGACTTTTTTTTACTGTTCCTGTGGTGTTGAGCCTCTACAATTCCTGTTAATCCACTGAAAAGTGAGTGGAGACTTCTGATTGTTCCTGCTGTGTTGATGCACTGCAATGCCAGTAAATCCTCAGACTCATTTTATATATAATTTATTTAAAGTGAATACATTGTTATGGAAAGTAAATAAAATTAAATAGCTTAAGTAAATAGTTAGTGGAAGTGCATCTGTCAATTCATTGAATGGTCAAAATATTATGAATCTTTATTTAGAAAAAATACACATTGGGTGGCCTATTCATGAGCATACGTATATCAGCAATTACACATGTTTAGGGGATATAGGGCATTATTACATCTAAGGTGGTATGTGCTAGAAATGAGTAAACCAGTGAGTCTGCCCGTGGGGTGGGGGAGTCACCGCGCCGAGCGGTGTCCCACATTGTCCCTCAGAAACATACCCCTTGTCCCCCCTTGGGCTTATTAGCAGGTGGCCACCCTATGTAGACCTAAAACTCTAAAGTGATTTTTATTACTGGTGAAATTTATGAGGGCTGGGGGGGTTACGCCATCCTTCTTTGATTTGAAGGCCTCCCTTTGCTTGAAACAATCCATCAGGACTCTCCTCCTCTCCTCCAAGTGATCATGCCAGTGGTGGTTCTACATTGAATTACTCACTGGCGGAGACCCCCTCTGAACGCCCTCGCGCAGAAGCTATCCAGCATCTAACGGCAGTCTTGCACAGAACTGCTTCAGAATTGCGAACTGCAGGGTCTACATGGGATTATTACTATTGCTGGGTTGCCTAGATAATATTTAAATGTTGTAATATCATTCTACAAATGTAAGAAGCGTATTAGTACAAGCTTGTGACCATATACGTTAGCCAGCTTGCTAGTAGTTAGCTAGTCATAAGCTAACTCTGCTAACCTACAACTTTGACTGATTAAATGGAGTAGAGTAGTCTGGTTGTCTTAAAGCAGTTTGTGTTGTCATCCTGTGGTGTTGCCCACGGAGGAATTGTACATGTATTTTAAATAATCAGGAGGCAGCGTTTTCATTCAACCGTTTACTTGAACATTCAAGGGTACACTGCACAAATCATTGAAGTACATGACATTCCACCCCGATCTGTAAATAGTGCCACCTACTGGTCGTGGAGTATATACATTCTACCATCAGCAGTAATCTGTAAACACAACATCTCCCCTGTTTCTCATAAGATTACTTTACCCTTATAAAACTGGATTAATTTTACTGAACCAAAATGTGCATATCATCATCCATTCATTCTACTTCTCTAGGAACGGGTAACAGGTTAAACATGAGAATAGACAGTTCCGGACACATTAATGTTAGCAGAAATGCATATTGTAAACCTAGATTTTTCCAGGAACTAAGGTGAGTATTTTATATAAGTGCATCAACAGTATATAAGGTAAGGCAGATTAGACTTCACATGAACAGCTTCAATTTGTTTTACATTCTTTTTTTTTTCATAGGGCAGCGATCCGCCTACACCCTGTACATATCGTTTGTCATTTCCTTACGTAATCTTTCATCCGGGTTGGTGGATATGACTTCCTCTGCTGTGCAGCAGATCTAGGTGAAGTCTCTGCTGGACTGGTACTGTCCTTCGGTTCATCACAGTGAGGTGCGTCCTTGTGAAGAGACAGGCGTGCTGCATTCCACCTTTTCCCATCACTTAAGATGAAGGTACTCGGGCCGGTTTGCTTCAGGACTCTCAAGGGTTCGGTGTACTGCCTCTCTCCCTTTCCCACATGGAAAGCCTTGCGAATACGCACCGTGTCACCGACTGAAACCTTGGGATCCTTTGCACCTCTCTTGGAGTCGAAGTACTGCTTGCTCTTGGTCTGTCGACGGATGACTGTGGCTCTGACGTCGTTGTATTCTCTGCTGCTCCCCATAGGTGGTAGGACGTGGAGCTTTGTCCACATCGGTCGTCCTCTCAGCAGCTGGAAAGGACTCTTACCGGTAGTTGCATGATAAGTGGCTCGGTAGCTCTGCAGCATCTCAGTCACTGCAGGCTTCCATGGACGGTGTGCTACCTCCGCTGCCTGTATAGAGTCTTTCAAAACACGATTGAAGCGTTCCACACACCCGTTTGATTGTGGATGGTACACGCTCGTCTTGATGTGTTTGTTCCTGTAGGAAGTCAGCGAAAGAAGAGGATGTGAATTGTGGCCCGTTGTCAGTCGTAATTGCCAGGGGGTTGCCTTCACGTGCGAACACAGTGGACAGGAATTTCATCACTGAAGCAGCCGTTGCATTAGGGGTAAAGGCTACCTCCGGCCACTTGCTGAAATAGTCAATGAAAGTCATCGCAAGCCTGCAGTTGTAGGCCGCGCGTTCGAATGGGCCTACAATGTCAATTGCCACGTGCTGACAAGGGCCCCCTGGAAGCTCAACAGGCTGTAATGGGGCTGGAGAAGCTTTGGCAGTTCTGTCACACGACTGACAGATTGAGCAGGACATTGTGGACCAGATCATCCATGTGTGGCCACCAGCCACGCCTTGATGGCCTTCGTGCGCCAGATGCACGACTCTCTGCTGAAGTGGTTTGGGAACCAGCAGACGAACCCCCTTGAAGATCAGTGGAGCCGCGACAACAAGCTCATGTCGGGCCAGGAAGAATGACTGTAATTCAGTTGGGAGAGCTTGCTTGACTTTAGGCCACCCTGTGCGGATGACCTGTCGCAGCTGTGTCAGTACGGGACAATCTTCACATTCAGCTTTGAAGTCAGCAAGGGGCAGTGCATTGGTAAGTAAAATCGCAGCTATCTCTGTGCATAGGTCTTTGTCAGCTTCCGTAGCGGTGCTGGGGAGCGAGGGGAACACGGGACAGACAGTCTGCCACAACATTTTGATCACCTGGCCTATACTGCATGTCATATTGGTAGCACATCAGCTTAGCTGACCATCTTGCAATCCTCATGCCAGCCCTGTTCATGCCTTTGGTGTTGAGGAGAGTGGTCAGTGCTTGGTGGTCAGTTCGAAGTGTGAATCTGTGTCCCCACACACAGGTGCGCCATCTTTCCACAGCCCACACGCAGGCTAGGGCTTCCTTCTCGGTAGTCAAGTACTTCCTCTCGGCTGCAGACAGTGTACATGAAGCGAAGTCGACTATGCGTTCATGGTTGTCAGGGTGCAGCTGAGTCAGTACGGCCCCTAGGCCATAATCAGAGGCATCGGTAGCAATGCAGGATCAAAGACAGCCAGGACAGGGCTCTCTAACAGCATCGCTTTCAGCTTGGCGAAGCTGTTCTCTGCCTCACTGTCCCACTGTAGCTCAGACTGTGGACTTGATTTAAGCAGTGGCTCGACCAGCGTCGCATAGTGTGTCTTTTAAAGAAAACACATTTTATTTTTAAAAAGTGCTCACAACGTCTCCACCATCTTACGTAGACTCAAGCACTTTAATGTAAATAAGGATATTTTACAAACGGTGTATAAA
Organism: Coilia nasus; assembly: GCA_027475355.1. NCBI lineage: Eukaryota > Metazoa > Chordata > Actinopteri > Clupeiformes > Engraulidae > Coilia > Coilia nasus. The sequence goes on from CM050217.1 coordinate 37,464,757, forward strand.
AACCTTGTCGAAAGCATCTTATCATTTAATATGATCATGTGGTATGGTAACCTGAACATGCAGAGCAAAAATAAGTTACAGAGAATAGTGAATATGGCCTCAAAGATAATAGGACAGCCCCAAAAGCATTTAAGTGTAATGCATGAAGAACTGATTTTAAACAAAACTAGGAAAATCATGGTTGATCCATCCCACCCACTGCACAGTCATTTTGAGCTTCTATCCTCTATGAGGCGTTTTAGAGTGCCTACTGCAAATAAAAACATCTTTAAAAACTCCTTTGTTCCTATGGGAATCAGGGCAATAAATGATATAGGAATCTTCACCTAATTCACCCACAGTGTTTTTAGGGGTCTGATTACTTATTTATGTATTTATCATACTTATTCATGATATTTACTGCTCCTTAGCTATCTTGTTCTTTTAAACACCACACCCTTGTGGTAATGTACATGTATTTTTAATTTAGTAGGCCTATATTACATGCATTTTTCTTTTTAATAAGGGTCTAGCTTACTCCTCTTCTACTTTGTGGGAAATGCAGCGCCTGGATGAGTTGTGGACTGTGTCTTTTGATGTTAAATGTTGTGTATCATGTCTTTTCATGTTTAATGTTTAACTGTCTGTAGTGAAACTGAAGAAAAATTTCCACATCGTGGACAATAAAGTATTCGTATTCGAATTTGCTGAACCAGGATGTCAGCCCCAGGAAGGAACGTAGGGCTGCCATGTCTTTTGGGGCTGGCGCATCGGCGATGGCAGTGAGATGGTCTGGGCTTGGACGTAGCCCTTCTTTGGAGACGATGTGTCCCAGGAAGGGGATGCTTGTCTGCCTGAATGAGCTTTTTTCAAAGTTAATCTGGAGGTTTGCATCTTTCAGGCGCTGCAGGACTGCTTGCAACTGTTCGTCGTGTTTTGTTTTGCACTCTCCACTGACTATTATGTCATCCAAGTAATTCTGTACTCTTGGCAGGCCTTTTAGAATTGTCTGCATCATTTTCTGGAATGCAGATGGAGCAGATGCAAGTCCGAATGGGACTCTTGTGAATCGGAAGAGGCCATCGTGTGTAATAAAGGCAGTGAGGTTGCGACTCTCAGTGTGAAGTGGTAGTTGGTGATAAGCTGAGATCAAGTCAATCTGACTGTAGTGTGTGGCGCCTGCTAAGGCTGAGAACAAATCCTCATCCTATGAGGAAGTGGATAACAGTCCATGATCACACTTTTGTTCGGCTCACGGAGGTCAACACAAAGGCGTATTCCCCCTGAGTGCTTGCGTTGCCATTCAGATGCATCCACACGTTCGATAATGCCGGCCTGAAGTAAGCGATTCAGCACCTCGAATTCAGGCGCCGTAACTTGTCTCACTGCACTCACGGCTGATTTGCATACTTTAGCGAAATGTCCCCTTTTCTCGCATTTATTGCATTTCACTGAGGCAGCAGGACAGTTCTTGTCATTCGCCAAGTGTCTATTGGATCCACATCTGAAACATTTACGATCCTGAACAGATTGTGCCTGGGCATGGCGGTCGGTAGCAGAGGGCTTTGCTGGACATACTCCCCTTTTCCCCCGAAAATGTTCGTTCGTTGCCCTGATGGCTTGCACTGATGTCGTTGGAAGGGGTTTTAACTGACAACAGTAGCGTAGCATTTTTAACTGCATCTTCAACTTGGCACGCAAGTTCCTGTGCCTTGTCTAATTTTAACTCATCCTCCATCAGTAATTTATCCTTCACAGCACCGAGATATGCACCAGAGATAAGCTGATCTGTAATCATTTCGCTCTCCATTGCACCAAACTGGCATGGTGTAGCTAAGGCTCGCAAAGCTGCTACATACTGGGAAGCGGTTTCATCCGCTCGTTGCAAACGCTGCCTGAACTTGTTTCTGCAAGCTATCTTATTTACTTTAGGCACGAAATGCTTTTCTAAAGCAGTCATGGCCTGATCAAATGTTGTACCTTGATCTGGTGAGTCGTAGAAAATGCGTTGTCCCTCCGGACCGAGGCATTGTAGCAGAACTGCACGTTTTCGCGCGTCAGGCCACAAGTTTCCAGTAGCATGTATGGCTAGCATGTAATTGTCGAAGATTTTCCTCCATGTAACAAACGGAATAGGTGGCTCACCCACTTGTGGCAGGAAAACTGGTGGACCCGGAACAGTGCTCATCCTCCTCGCCAATTTGTGGTGTTGCCCACGGAGGAATTGTACATGTATTTTAAATAATCAGGAGGCAGCGTTTTCATTCAACCGTTTACTTGAACATTCAAGGGTACACTGCACAAATCATTGAAGAACATGACATTCCACACCGATCTGTAAATAGTGCCACCTAATGGTCGTGGAGTATATACATTCTACCATCAGCAGTAATCTGTAAACACAACAAATCCATTATGGCACCATCACTTTTGGTCACCCAGAGACTTTAAATCATATAAAAACCATCACGTTACATGTTTCACGAGCATCCGCCATGTTGTTTTTTTTGTAACTCCCGCCTCTTCAGCTAGCGTCATGCACTAAATACAACACATGCTAATTGGGTATCACATCATTCTCATTTAAATAAAGTTCAGGTTTCGCTAACTGTATTTCGCCTCCCTCGGCGAATTCGCCCTGCCTTCGCCCTATCAGGTGAAATTTCGCCTCCATTCAAAGTCAATGACAGCGAAGGGAAATTCGCTGTACTGAAAACGCACCGTTATACAAAACATCCATAAATTAGTATTTTAAATAAACATGCCCGTACATGCTAAATGTCTGTCATTAGACGCTATATTAATCTGTCTTTCAGGAAGGAACAATTGGTTACTGGTTAGGGAGTGCTCTTTGGTTACTGCCTCGAATTCTATGCTTGGCACACTTTTAGTTATGACTAGTTAACTACGCTAAACTACAGCTAAGCTATGAGTTGCAGCAAATGGCAAATGTTGAAACTAATTGCCTAATTACAGGGCCTAATGATAACCCAAATTATGGAAATAAATAGTAACTGAACTTGTAAGAGTTTTTTTTTTTTTGCCAAGCCAAATCTTATGGTGAAATTAGATCTAATGTTTGTTGAGCTAAGACTTATTGTTGTTAACGGATTATTGTTAAGTATAGCAAGCATTATAGCTAAAAGACTAACCAATTTAAGAGTTATAACATGATTAACATTAGCCCTTCAACAATGGCATGGATACCGTAATAATACAGAGAGAACATAGTTGCATACCTTTATCTTTTGCTCATTTCTCCTCTTCTTCTTTTCTTTTTTTCTGAGTTAGGCACCTGATGGCTTTGACCTTTTTGTTTGTCACCGGACAGTCAACATACGTGCAGGAATTATGAACCTGTATTTATAATATTATGATAATAAGTATAAATATAATAATATTATGATATTATTTCCCCTTTTCACACAGCTTCTGTACTGTCTGTGCAAGCAGGGGTGCCATTTCCCACACGGTGATATGATACAACTTTTTTTTTTGTCAAATGCTAATGCCGCTGCTGCACCCCACGAAATGAATCCCTGGGCGGCTGCCCTTATTGCCCGTGTCAAAAACCGCTACTGGATCACACTGGATGTTTTGCATCTTCAGCTGTTATGAAAGTGAATAAAAACCTGGAAGTTTGGACAGGGGTAAACATGGACCATACCTAATATGTTAGAAAGAAGGAAGGAAGGAAAGAGATGTGGTTTTAAGTTTGTTGTGGGCAGAGTGTTCATGCCCTCCTTACTGTAGCCTGTCTCCAGATAAACCACATGATGAGCATTTACAAGGGTACAGGGATATGTATTGTCACATGCATAGACATACTGGGTAGAGTAGGACATGCAGTGAAATTACTAATTGTTAGTCTAAACTGTGCATAGGGAGGGGGAGTAAAGTGCACAGAATACAGTTGGGGGATGGCTAGCTGATGAAGGGCAGAGGTAGAATAGGTAATGGGGCGTGGGATAAAGTGCAGTTGGGGTTGGGAGGAAGGACTGGCTGTGGGGACCGATGATGGGTTGTGTGTACTGTGCCATGCTTGCTGTGTGTGTGTTGGCGGAGTGGGGCATGACCAAGGGGGCACAAGAGCTGTGTGTGTGGGGGCAGGGGGCATGGCATAGTTTTAGCTGCATTGTAGCTACAACACTAAAAGCACAGTTCATTACTTAACATAATTAACATAAGTAGCATTGTTAGCATAACTGCTAACAAATATTAGCTAACTCAGATCAGTAATGCCATTATCACAGTTAATTACTTAATATTTAGCATAGTGAGCGTTATTAGCATTAGCTAACTTGGCATGACCCAAGGATTCTAGTGATACTACAAGTTTTTTAACATTGGTTGCATGATTGAAATGTTACATGTAGAAATGTACCTCTAAGTTTGACCACTTTGTGGCGCTAGAGAGGTTGAATCAATGTGCCGAATTTCAAAACTTTTTACCAAGGCAGTGGCTATGGGTCCTAAATTCTGGACCAACAGCTGGCCACTGTTTACACGGCACACTACCTGATCAATAAGGGCAAGTTACACATTATATGGTACATTCCAGACAGCCTGGTTGTGGTTCGGAAACTTCTTCTGCACCAGTAGATGTAAGGATATTGGTCCGGAACTTCTTCTAATCCTAACCATAATCCTAACTCTAACAAATCCCACACACAGTTTTGTAATAGGAGGTAAATTCTGTACCAATAATACCAGTTCTAGGGGCACGGAAGCCACCGTACCAATAGCCACTTAGTTTTACCAATTGGTTCTGTGGACTGACATAGATTGCCACGGCAGATTATGCAGGCCATGACATGACATCAGTCAATGGTATTATGACATCAGAGTTCTAAAATTCAAATTCAAAATTTAACACATGGCAGTTGGTCCAGGGCTAACTGCCACAGTATTTGCTGCCACAGTATTATCTGCTAAAAAGAAATGTCATAAGACCTTTTTTTAAACAGTCAGTGGATTGTGGTGCCCATAGGTTGTCAGGGAGGTCATTCCACAGGCGTGGAGCAGCAGTACAGAAGGCCCTATCTTCCATGGTGCCAGTTTGGTTCTGGGTATGTGAAGGAGGCTTGGGTGAGTGGAGCAGAGGTAGTGTGTCATGCTAACAATGGTAACTATGCGAACAGTGTTACTTTGTCTATTTAGCTAATGTTTGTTAACAGTTATGCTAATAATGCTAAGAAGGTCAGGGGTCAGTCTCCCAAAAGTGTTGTTGCTAACTTCCTTAGCAAGTTTGTTGGTTTGAACGATGGACTTATGACACTGCTGTTTCCCAACAGCATTGTCCAGACTAAGCAACTAACGATGTCTACAGCTACATTAGTCTGATGGATCATTCCACGACCCAAGTGTTTCCCAACAGTAAAGTCTGAACGATCCATCGGAAGTTGCATAGTTAAGTTGTGTCGTTGAAACGATTAGCTTGGACCTTTCGTTAGACCATGGTGTTTGTTTACGTGACGTCTTGCTCGTCACCTTTGTTTTTTTATTGTTGAATTTTCTCTGCTCGGGGCGTCACATCATATATAGAATTGTTTATTACATTTATTAAAATTGGAATTAAATAAATGTGTTGTTAAATGTGTAATTAATTGTCAATTTAATTCATGAAGAATAGTATTTAATTGCTTCTTTATTTAATTAATTATTGCATTTTATTTAATTAATTATTTCATGGGCCTTGTGTTCCAGCGTATCATGAATTTAGTTTATCTGTCAACAGTACCCATCTAAGTCTTTGGGCATATCCTAACACCTGATTGGTTGCCCTGCCCATCAAGTCATGGCTGAACGATGGCAGAGATTATGACCAGAGCCATAGAAATCTACAGCAAGTCAGCTACATTGGAAAATGCTGCAAATTAAAGGAGAACTTTGGTGTAAAATGAAAATTGGCACGTTAAAACATCATACCGAGTTGGTATGTGTACTGAGGAGCAAAATTGATTTAGCCTGTTGCATTCAGAGTTTAACTATTTTTTATCGTTTGTCCCAGAAGGCTAACATTGGAGAATATTGTAAATGTACACAACATTTATTTAAAAAACTGTTCTTACATGCAGTAGTTTGCAGTTCTTTCTCGTCGCCGCCATGATGAAAGTCCAAACAAGTTGATCGTACTATCTCTTCTCCTATTCTTCCTGCTGGTTCGTGTTCATCAATCGACTTGTGCAGACTTTCATCATGGCAGCAACGAGAAACTACAGCAAGGTACTGCCTCTCAAAACTGTTTTGTTAATAAATGTTGTGTACACTTGTGTACAAAGTTCTCAGTGCCTCGTTTTTAATGTCAGGGCCTTTGTTGTACTACCGATGGAGTGTGGAGTTTCTTCAAGCTGTTTTAATGGTTTAAAAATAGCGTAGTCGTCATGCTTCGTCTAAGGGCACCTACAACTTCCATTGAAAGCCTTCAGGACACACAACAACTCAGTATGATGTTTTAACATGCCAATTTTCATTTTACACCTAAGTTCTCTTTTAAGATGGATGAGCTATCACAGCCTGCTCCAGTGTCTCCACTTTCTAGTTCTGCTTTCCTGTCCCCTGGCACACTTGCACCCACTCTCCTCGTCAGCCACCATTCTAAAAGCCATGGCTGGAGTATCAGTCTTTCCAGGATTCTCATCCTGTTTAGAGAAGGCTCCTGTTGCTCTTGTTACACTCTTGACTTCTTGGATATTCGGTGCTGACCCTGGCCTGTTTGGACTGTCCACTTTTTCTGCTGTTTTCCTGCCTCTGCTTGAATGTTTTTTCTCACCTGTTGCTGAACCTGGCCTGTTTTCCCATGTGAGTTTGCCAAGGCCTTTGACTTGTTGCTCTGATTTTTCCTGCTTTACTGTGTATGGTCTTTTGTATATTTTTTGGATTTTGCCTGAGCCCTGTCTGTACCTCTACTCCAAGCCTTTTGTTCTTGCCTCAAGTGTTTGTGCCTTTTGTAAGCTCCAAGCCAGCACATCTCAATAGCAACTTAATCCGAGCTGATGATATATCTTTCCCCCTTACCACCAGTGCTCGGAATACCGTGTGCTTGGCTCAGTCAGATAATTTGCTCCATCAAATTCCTCCCCTTATAACCCACCATAGGAAACGTAAGCATAGAACCACAGGCTGCATACCTAACAATCTAATTAATATCCAGCTCAGGCGTCGGGTAAATAAGACTAAAACCGTCATTAATGCTGCTGACCTTAATGTAAGGTCCCTCCCCAATAAGAGCTTCTTTATAAACGAACACATCTCGGAAAATAAACTACACTTTATGTTCCTTGTGGAGACCTAGTTAAAAAAAGACGGGGCTGCCACCCTTATTGAAGCCTGTCCTCCTAACTATAAATTCTATCAATCGACACAATAAAACAATAAACAACTAACAATAAAAGGGGTGGCGGTGTAGCTGTCTATCTTCTCCAATAAACTCAGCTGTAACGAGATAAATTTAGGCATGTTCACGTCATTTGAGTACCTAGCGATCAAAGTTAAGACCGATCACAGCTTACTCCTCATCACGCTATACAGACCGCCAAAAAGCTCACCAACCTTTTTATCTGACTTCTCCACCCTCCTGTCAGCGGTACTTACAAACTACAACAGAATAATTATCACCGGAGATTTTAACATTCATGTTAATAAAAGTGGTGACTCAAATGGTAAAGACCTGCTGAACACCTTGGACGGCTTTGGGCTATATCAGTACGTAACAGAAGCTACTCATCAACTAGTAAACACGCTCGACCTAGTAATATCGCAACCCGCAAACATTAACAACATTTCCGTGTCGGATATAGCCATCTCCGACCATTACTGCGTCTTATTTTAATTCCCATTTACTATACATAGCAACAGAGAGACCGGTGCAACCCACAAACGATACATAAGTGAATCAGCGGAACAAAAAATCACCGAACTTATTAGCACCCGTGACCTCATCAATGGCCACCAATCGCTCGATGAAATGGTGGCTGGCTTTAATAGCAACCTAAAAGAAATTTTAGACGAAGTTGCTCCTTTAAAAACAAAACACAACTCACGAATTAAAACCTCACCATGGATAAATGAGTCAATAAGAGAGAAAAAAAGCCAATGCAGAGCAGCAGAACGAGCATGGAGAAAATCTAAATTAGAAGTCAATCGTATAATCCTTAAAGAACATATTATTACCTATAACAATGCAATACGCACAGAAAGAAAAAACTATTTATGAAAAATTATTACAGACCATCACAACAACACACAAGTATTATTCTCTACAATTGAAAAAGTACTAAATCCTGCGCCAGTTTGTGATACGCTTAGTCTAGCCACCACTCCAAAATGCGACGAGTTTGCAGAATTCTCCACAAACAAAATACTAGCCAGAAATCATTTGAGACCCTAACTACCTACAGGATGCCCCTAGCAGGGAACCACCGACCCTACAGAATTTTAGCACCATTACGGAAGACGATCTCTATAAACTTGTTAAACATAGCAAGCGGTCAACATGCAGCCTTGACCCTATTCCCACTTTCCTTATGAAAAATAATTTTAACTACATCTCCACACCCCTATTACAGATCATTAACACCTCCATTTTCACAGGTGTTTTCCCAAGCACCTTTAAAACTGCTGTAGTGAAGCCATTGCTAAAGAAACCAAATCTGGATTATAACACACTAAATAACTATAGACCAATCTCCAACCTCCCATTTATAAGCAAAATACTTGAAAAGGCTGTCTTCATACAGCTCAACCAATTCCTTAATGAAAATGACATCCTAGAAAAATTTCAATCAGGCTTTAGAGCAAATCATAGTACAGAGACTGCTTTAACAAAAATAGTAAACGACCTCAGACTCAGTACAGCAACAAACAAAGTCTCTGCCCTAGTCCTCTTTGACACAATCGATCACAACATACTACTACATCGTCTCAAAACTTGGGTGGGCGTCTCAGGCCATGTACTAAAATGGCTTGAGTCATAAATCACCAGAAGATAATTCTATATTAGTATAGGAGATCATATAAATCACGACGTACCCTTCGGTGTTGCTCAAGGCAGCTGTCTTGGCCCCCTCCTTTTCTCATTATACATGCTACCGCTGGGCAACATTATTAAAAAACATAATATAGACTTTCATAGTTATGCCGATGATACACAACTTTATATCTCAGTTGAGCCAAACAAAACCACAGCTCTACAGTCTTTAACCTCCTGTTTGTCAGCTGTCACGCATTGGATGAGCAATAACTTTCTAAAATTAAACGAAAACAAAACTGAACTACTACTTATTGGTCCTAAAGACAAACGTGAAGCTCTCCTCCCCAGTCTAGGTAACCTAAACCAATATGTCAGAGAACAGGTAACTAGCCTAGGTGTCATCCTTGACTCTGACCTAAGCCTCAAACCACACATCAACAAAGTTACTAAAACAGCATACTTCCATCTAAAAAATATTGCGAAAGTTTGGCCCTTCTTGACCCAGCCAGACGCTGAAAAACTTGTTCACGCATTTATAAGTAGATTAGACTACTGCAATGCCTTGTTCACAGGCCTCCCAAAAAAAACAATTGAAAAACTGCAGCTTATTCAAAACTCGGCTGCAAGATTACTTACAAAAACAAGAAAGATGGAGCACATTACTCCTGTACTGGCTGAACTACACTGGCTACCCGTATCTTATAGAATTGACTTCAAAGTAATACTACTGGTATTCAGAGCTGTAAATGGCTTTGCCCCATGCTATATTACTGACGCATTATCCTCTTATACCTTTGCACGAGCCCTTAGATCCGCTGATGCCGGTCTCCTGAGGATTCCAGACGCACCATCCAAAAAGATCAGGGAATCGGCCTTCTCATACTACGCCCCAAAGAGATGGAATGCCCTACCACAGCACATCAGAGAAGCAGAATCCATTGACATCTTCAAGCGACAACTAAAGACCTACCTATTCAACCATGCCTATACCTAACTACTCAGACCAAAGTCCCTTTAGCCACACTCCCCTTGTTTAAGTAAAAGTAAATTGTTGAGTCGTAATCTATGTCTGCTTTTGGGTTCACTATCGGCACTTGGCCTATTGGCCCTGACATAAGCTAACTTACAAAGAGACAAAAACAAGATTATGAGGTCGGATGGAGAGGTTGTGCTTCGTCTCACGAGGTTAATAAACCACTGAGTGGCTGACATGCAGCAGTGGGCTGAGGCAGGGGGCGATTTGGAAGGGGATTCATGGAAAGGGTCATTGTATTTCTAACTTAAGCAACATGGGCTGCATAATTATGCTAGTGCTTATTCAGCAAGATCTTCCATTTAGCTTCTGCAAGCAATCAATACGATAATTTCACCTTAGGCAATGCTGATTGAGATGCTAAACAACAAAACAATGCACCCTTCTGGCATCGCAACATTTTTTGTGCTATAATTCTGGCATATTAATGTAGTTGTTTTGCGTGCTGATCCTGAAAAATAGGACAATATTCTGCTCTGAACGCTTTACATTCATTTTTCATTCGGTTTGCCTACCGCTCTGGCTGAGCCAAGTTCCCACACGAAAATGTTACAGTGTTTAATATTGTGTTTGGTAACGTGCAGAAATATTAAATTTAGACGCGTGGAGCAGTAGTCTGATGTTTCGGTTGAGTTCCATTAGGGGGGATAGTCCTTGCCCCGACCGGAGATAAAAATAATTTTCTCCACCACAGATAAGCCGCCCCAACAACATTATGGCCTGGTTTTCCTGTGAACAATACAGGGTTATTCCAAGAACAGCCGTTTTTTTTTTCTTCTAGTTATTATGGTAGCCTCCTCACCGAACAATTCAAGCTCCACATCTTTACTCTCCTGTTAAAATCATGGTCGGAAAGTGTGGAAATAACCCCAACAGCTTCAATCAACTCTTCAACTTTATATACCACGTCTGAGTCAGTAGTTCCTGCTTCCACGCTCTCTGCTACATCTAAAACATTATTGATCAAATCCCTACTTAGTTCATTACCATCATCCTAACATACCTGCCATGTTTTCAGAAACTTAAGACCAAAGCGATGCATTAGACTAGAGTGGTGTTAGTCCCGCCCACTGATTTTGATGGGTAAGGTTGACCAATAAAATATAGGCTATTTATGATGCGCTGGAACATAAGGCCCATAAAATAGAAAGCAATAATTAATTAAATAGCAAAACAATTAATTACTTTTCTTCATGAATTAAATTGACATTTAATTAATTAATAATACATTTAATAACACATTTATGTATTTAATTCAGATTTTAATAAATTAATGACAGATTTAAGAAATTATTTATTGGTGTATTGATTGAAGTAAGTGTGGCACATTCCACTCTCTATACTAGACGGCGCACAATCAGCATTTGTCTTGTACATTAGGTATAAACAAGCAATGTTGCTATAAATAGGTTGTTTAATTTTTTTCCAGATGTTGGGAGTGCCTGTGTATAGAGAGTCATTTTTTCTTGACTCAATAATGAGGCAGTAGCCATGTTCTATCATTGACGTTAGTGATGGTATCTGTAAGTCGTTCTCCCAGCTCTTTTCCAGTGATGTGATAGCAGTAGTTTCTAAATTGTTTATTATCTTGTAGATTTGAGGCAGTGGTGGCCTAGCGGTTAAGGTATCGGACCTGTGACCGCAGGAATGCAGGTCCGAATCCTGGGTCGCCAGTAGCACCACTGAAGTACCCTGAGCATGGTACTGTCCCCGCCCACTGCTTCCCCTGCACCATTGTCATGGCTGCCCCCTGCTCATGTGTTGTGATGGGTTAAATGCAGAGGTGAATTTTGTTGTGTGTGTCGTGTGATCACAATGATAAAAATGGGACTTTCATTTTACAACTCAAATGTGCACCCTTTTTCATTATACCTATAAGATGTTTTTCTAGAGTGGATAGTTCTGGGAGTTCTATACATTGTCCAAAGCTTTTAGTGGGCTGTGATCTAAGGACATTATAGTGCCTTCAGAGAAAAGGTTCCCCAGTGAACAGAGCCCCTTTATTTCCCACTCCTTACTGTGCAGTGTTTTCCTGTCCACTGTAAAGGTACTGTTTCCCATATTGGAGTGTCTGGGGAGAGGTGAGGTTTGCTCGTCACCTTTGGCCTTTGGGGTGGATTAGGCAGCCTGTAATGTGTTATTGCCACCAACTGCATGAATAATCTTACTTTAATTCACTCCATTTTTGTCCTGGCAATGCCAGATCATGTAAAAAGAAGGTAGAAAATACACCCCACAATACAACAAAAATCTGTTGCAAACTGTTAAAAGATCAAAGTCATTTACATCAGTGATCTTAATAATCATTTTTTAAATACTGTGATGTGATATGATCACAGATTATGGATCTACAATCGAGGTTATTCCGTTGCCCCACAGATAATTTCCACCTGTTTCAAACTGCTTACCATTCAGCAAGATTCCAACCCATATCTTACAGAAAAGGATAATACACTTCCTTTGTGAGTTGATGAATTAACCACTCACCCTCCATACCACTTCATGGTTGTCTGATAAGGGTCATGTTTGAACATGCAATTAGTAATAAAGAAATAATTCCAAAGTTATGGTGGTGGTATAGACAGGCACAGCACAGATGTGTGTTACTACTGAAAGTCTTGAATGTGTGTGTTGCTGTTGTTCTATGGCATGGCTGTGGCCGACAACAGCCTCATTTAAACTTTCCATTTATTAGGAATTCATGGTGCAATATGATACATTCATAATATAAACTTAAAATGACCTTACCCTGTTTGAGGGACCACCAGTCACCACTGATGTGCAACATACTTCTCAGTTGCAATGGACAACATTCATTATATTCTCTATTTTTAGCTCTTTTTTTTTTTTGTATAACCAGAGAGAGCAAGTTTTATCCTTTTTTATGCTTGCTGTCTTTCCTGCAGCAACACTGTAAATTTCCCTATTGAGGGACTAACAAAGGAACATCTTATGTGATTGTATAAGATATAATATAATAACATTAGTGGAAGTCATAATCAGTAAAGGACAAAAAAAGAGTTCTACAGTGAATTTGGGTCCTTTATTTTGTCTTAATGTATGTTTATTTTTCAGGAGAGGATAATTCAGGATGTCCAAGTTGATCAAGAAGAGAGTCATTCCTGAAGCTGCCAGAAAACCTCCTTTGGTTTGCATAATGGGTACCGCTGCCACAGATCTGCAGAACAGTGGTGTCACCCGATAACAGTTGAGAAAAAGTGGTGCAGCATCGGATCATCTTTCAGCTCCGGATGCTCGCATTTCACAACATGGCCTCAGAAATGGATAACTCTCCCCCACTCTGAGGGAGAATGGAGAAAGGAAACTAGACTCTGGGTGCAGACATACATGTCCACAAGGTTATCTTCAAAACTGACCTTGGAAATGGATAACTCCTCCTTGCTACAAGGGAGCATGGATAAAGAAACCCAGACATAGGAGGAAGAAACACACATGCACAAGCCCCATTTTCAGATTTCAGTAAAGCAGTAAAGGGAAGAATGGAAATGCAGAGTCATTTGTCTTCACAGTTGCCAAAGATGACTTAGTGTAGAGATATTTATTTTAATAGTAAGCTGGAGGTAAAAGTTTATACTGTGCTTTGCTGCAGTGAATGAGCATGATGGACATAACGGACCAATCATGGTATGGTCTATGGTAAGAATCCAGCGCTACTTCCGACGGAAGCCTTTGCGTTTTTTCTCCTTCCTTCTGGTCTACCTCGTGGCAGGGAGCCTTATTTACATCCACACTGTTTTTTTCAGCAACAGCCCAGCTGATGTTCACAACTTGGTGTCTGAAAGGGGCATGGGGGCACCTTCTTCTGAGGTGACCCGCAGTTTTGGTCAGACTAAAAAGTTTTTTAGAGCTACACAAGGATCACCTTTTTGGCACAGGCCATCCTGGATCAAGGAAAATTTGCAGGAAGATCACAAACAGGATGGCCGGGAAGGGGGCAAAAGCACCAGTTTAAGTCAAAGGGTCACCCATAGCAGTACCAAATATGTGGAGGAGGGAAGAGGTAAGTTTTCAGTTGTGAAATTTCACAAATGTTCACAGTTTTAATTCACAAGGTGTGTGTCCCGCTTCTCATATTCATATATTTTATTCTGTATGATGTAATCATACAGCTTCCAAACTTTTCATTCATGACTGAACTGTTTAAGTACAATTACTTACAGTAATTTCTTTTACAGAGATCATACTCCACACAAAGCACATTGAGGCTGTCTGCCTGTGTGCCTCATTTATAAAATGTTGCATAGAAACTGTCTTTTATGTCATCTAAGAAATTTTCTAAAATGATCTTAAGTGTGATTAAAAAATGAACATGTATACAAAAAAGCATGCCTGTCATTTATACAGTATATCACAAATGATCTTAACATTGTGCGTAACTGAATGCTCTCCCGTTTCCACCCTTAAATGCCCCTGATTAATAAGCATATAAAGCATTTTGATCCATGTGTATTCTATCCCCTGGCAGGTGCATGTTTAGTGTGTGAAATTGAGGTGAGAAGCCATGGCTTCAGATGATTGCCTCAGTCACTTATTGGTGTAGAAATTATTCGGTTCCCTTAGACATGGCTAACTATGCTAAACTATAGTTATTGTTATGTATAGCAAGCATCTTAGCTAGAAGGCTAACAAACATAAGAGTTATACCATGATTAACATTAGCCCTTCATCCATGGCATGGATACCATAATCCTACAGAGACAACATACCTTTATCTTTTGCTCGTTTCTCCTCTTGTTCTTTTTTTTCTGAATTGGGCAGCTGATGGCTTTGACCTTTTTTCTGTCCATCTCTGTCTATTTGTCACTCAACAGTTAACATATTTCCCATCCCAACACTGTCACTGACGACCAGGAGTTAAGACTAAACCAGTTTACCTTGGTGACCACATAATCATCTTGTATTACTCCTTTTTTATTAGCCATTTTACACAATTAAAAAATGTGCAGGAATTATAAACCTGTAATTATAATATTATGAATGAAATGTGTGTAGCTAGGAAGAAAGTGTTCTCAGCAAGCGCGAGGGGGCGCCAATTTGCCAATTTCCCACACATTGATATGATAAATATTCTTTTTTAAGCTCTCATGATAGATAATTTTTGTTTTTCAAGCGCTCGTGCCGCCGCTGCCACCCCTCATGAAATGCCATCCCAGGCGGTTGCCCTGTTCGCCCATGCCTAAAACCGTACTGTGGAGCAACTTTTTGATTGTTTAAAAATAGCTTCTTCAAGCTAATAATGCCCCGAATACTAGCATTGAAAGCCTATTCTACAAAAATTGTAAAAATTGTTTATTTCTGAATGTAACGGGCTAGCCTTGTTTTGTTCCTCAGCAAACATACCAACTTGTTATGATGTTTTAACAGACCCAACATTTATTTTACACCGGAGTATCCCTTTAAGGTCATGATGGCTATTTTGGGGATGGAAAAGTCTGTTTTGCACTTACAATGCACTGTCATGTTGTAATTTCTTTGGGCGAGGCCTCTGAATTAGAGATATATTTTGCCATGACATTTATCAACAGCTGTTTATTCTTAGTCAGTTGATTTCTCCACTCAAACTTGCACTGGTTTCATTGTTAGTTAAATGAGGGCCAATATCTTTAGGGCCAATATCAAAGCCTTCTTTGCTAGTTCTCTGCAACTACTGTTTTACATTCAGGAAATGGTTCTATTCTTATCATTTCTAGGGAAATCTCAGCAAAGTTTTATAATGGGACCAGCTTGGATGCTAATTAGTATTCGTCTGGCAAAGTGGGGGCGTGGCAATGGTGGGTGATGATGGTGTCGTCCATGAGCCCAACCCTAACTGGCCTTGGTCAAAATAAGATCTGCCTAAAAACTGTTGCTGTGAAAAGCAGCTCAACCACAAATCTGTTCCACCACTTGTGAACGATCCACACGAAACAGTATGAGGAATATGTAAAACTTTGGGACTCCATATTATAATTGCTATGCAGATAATGTTATTTAAACCGGGGGGGGGGGGGGGGGGACAAGCAGTGCCAGTTTGTCAGATGCAACAAGAATGTGCCTGAGCTGCCGTCTCTTGACACCAAGTAGTGTAGCTGTTGTGTTCACTTTGATTGAAGTTCACAGGCCATCAAACATTTTAATGAGAAAAAACGTTTCAAATAAATGTTTACAAAACCTAATGTTCAGAATACATGCCTTAGGAACTGAATTTGCCTGCAATATCCAGATATTGTGGACTGGCTTTAGTTGCTAATATTTAAATTCCGGTTAGCTTGCTAACAGGGACATTAGACATAACAGGTCAAGATAGCTGACTAACTGACCTTATTAAATTTTAAACAAGACTGTATGGACATCTTGTACTATGTACATTGACATGAGGGTAAATTTATTTTACAAGTAGCCTACATGCCACAAACAACAGTACTAAATGCATAGAAATGCCTAGCATAGCCGAGAACCTGTCATTCTCCCTGCTCCATCTCCTCCACCAAACTAGAACAGCCTAAAACAGAAGGACTAAAGCATTTTTTCACCAAAACCGGCTCACAGGGCATTCATTAATACTACAGACCACCGCAAAATTAATGAAAGCACGATAGAAGTACACCTTTAAGAAAAAAGATCTTACATGCAATAGTCTGCAGTTGTGTCTTGTCGCTGCCATGATGAAAGTCCAAAAAAGTCGATTCTATTACCTCTCCTCCTATTCTTCCCACTAGTTCGGCAATTGACTTGTGTGGTGTGTCCTCAAGATGGCGACAGGAAACAACTACAAACTACTGCATGTAAGAACTGTTTTCTTAATAAACATTTTGTACACTTACAAAGTTCTCAGTGCCTCGTTTTGAATGCCAGGACCTTTGTTATACTACTGATGGAGTGTGGAGTTTCTTCGAGCTGTTTTTAATGGTTTAAAAATAGCATAATCTTCATGATTCCAATAAGGGCGCCTAGCACTTGCATTGTTAGCCTACTGGGCCAAACATTAAAACATAGTGAAGTTCTAAATGCAACAGGCTAGCTCAATTTTGTTCCTAACAAACATACCAACTTGGTATGATGTTTTAACATGCTAATTTTCATTGTACACCGAATTTCTCCTTTAATACAACTTATTCCTAATCTGTCATTCATGCTACCACTGCAGAGTGCATCAGACATTCAGACTTTTATTTTTGCTTTTCCTTCTCTGCTACTGTTTTTTATGTTGTTCTTTAATTTTTGCTTTAATTTGTATTTGTATGAAAAGTGCT
The DNA here is from genome assembly GCA_027475355.1 of Coilia nasus. NCBI lineage: Eukaryota > Metazoa > Chordata > Actinopteri > Clupeiformes > Engraulidae > Coilia > Coilia nasus. Next base: position 37,481,993 of record CM050217.1, read on the forward strand.
ATACAAACAAATCTTATAATTAAATATTTTATTATTGTCATTATGTTAGAATAAAACCTTCTGAAGTTAATACATGTAAAGCCACTGTGACTAAGTATTATCATGTACCCTGATAATGTGACCTGTTTCTTGCATTCCACAGCTAAATATATTGGCTGCTACATTGATGACATACAGAACAGGGCACTTAAAGGAATTTCGTTTTTTGACTACAAGAGGATGACAGTCTTCCGTTGCCAGGACAACTGTGCAGAGAGGTAAGGATAAAAGGAAGTTAAACACATATTTTTAATAATAATGACATTTGCCCATTTGCCGCTTTCATATGAGCCAGGTGAAGACAAAAGAACAATTTCTAATGGAGTGGGTGTAACCAGATTGCTAACAGGTAAAACTTGAAAAACAAAATACAGTGAACCAAAATACAGAACCATCTCTGGCACTGTTGGATGGTGTAGGTCTCATATGTTTGTGGCCCTCAGTTACAGTAACCCAGGAGCAATTCTTTTTGGTATAAAGCACATGTACAGTTGTTGCCGGTTCAGAATGCTCGTTTCACTCACGCAATCCCTCATTCACGCAGTCCGTGAAATGTCAGTACCACTGCAGCCACTAGGGGCAGCATAGGAACACAGACGTTTACGCTGAAGTAAAGGTCCCACCCATGGCAAAACTTGCAGTATTTGGTTGACTGTAAACCTGCCATTATCTTGTAATCCTGTGGTTCAAAAGCAGTTCAATTAAATCGATGTGCAGAGATAGTGACAATACAGCTGTCAAAATGTTTAAAAAGCAAAATCACGTCATCTTGTTTTCCTTGTTAAAAATGCCATGACTTGACAGTTTAACAGTAATTTAAACAGCAGTATTGTAGTCATTTCTACAAACCGATTGGGTTTTGCTGAGTTTGGACAGCACAACTGTAAGATATTTGTATTAGAAGTTGGCCATGAAAAGGAACATTTATCGCACTAAGACTGGGAACGTTTCGTCATGACGAGGTGTACTGATATCAGTTAGCAAAAATGTATTCAGCTGTGGTCTAGTGAATGAAGAGTTAGTCTTCAGATCAGAGAGTTGGAGGTTCGTAATTCCACTCTGTCCTCCTTGATGGTATACTCGTTTATTCCACTTCCTTGTAAAAGTTATGGATTCATAAGAATATAATGTCCTCCACTACATGCATCGGCTTTGCCATATGGCCACGTTTTCACACGTTAGTTGGCATCACCATTGTATATTTTCAACAAGGATAGATAGATGACTGGGTGACAAGACTGGCATATTTGTCGTGTATATTTGAAAAACTGAACGGACTTCATATGTCTCTGTGGTATGTCTCTGCTCTAAACTGTTGAGGGCTGCTTTGAATGTCCTTATGCCATTTGGCTCAACATATTTATATGAAAAGACTTTCTCCGCGCTGACTTACATTAAGAATAAATACAGGTCTCGGCTTAACGTGGAAGATGAACTACGGGTGGCCATCTCCAAAATTAAACATATGTGGACCTGCTTTGCTTCGCACACAGCGCTCATCCATCACATTGAGTTTTTTCTGCATACATAACTTTACACATAACATAAGTTATGATGGGGTGCTGCCTATTTGTTTTTGCTCTTAAGCTTGGTAATACAATACACTAGCTCAGAGATTGTGTTCAGTTTTGTTTTTGCTCTACTGCCTTAAAACAGCAGTAGAACAAAAATGCGTAAAACAGCCACATTATTAAAGTGGGGGAGAGAGAGAGAGAGAGAGAGAGCGATAGAGATCAAGAGGATCCGCGTACCAGATCAATGGCAGTTTAATTTCTGTCTTGTGTTTAACATTAATATGTTTATTTCAATTTAAATAAATATTAAAGTAATATTGGATGCGGTTATACTATCCCTTTATTCAACAGTCAGAAGCAACAGAACCGCAACCTAGCCCTACATCTACATAAACTGCACATTTAAAAGTTTCTGGATGTGGAGTAGCTTTTAATTTAAAGGTCTTGCATTGGCGATGATCTGCAGTTTTAAAAGAAAATGTAGGTGGGTCGGATGCAGCGACAATTGCCCTATTTAATAAGCATAACATACGAAACGTCTTTAGCCGGGTTTCCCAGATGCAGTTAAGAAGTACTTAGCGTTAAGAACTTCTTAAGACACTTCTTAAGGCTCCCGTAAGAAGCAACCGCGTTTCCCAAAATGCTTCTTAGCCTAAGAAGACCTGCTGTTAAGAAGGATCTCTAAGAAGGTTCTTAACCCCCCCTCTTAGCGACAAAACAGTGAAAACAGCACCCCTCTCAGGCAAGTAAAGCAATGTGACACTAAGTTACTGAGATATTAATGCAGTACGTCCATTTCTCCTGATCATTTTCCCCCTTTTCCCTGTCGTTCATGACAAGGGGACGCCAATTTCTCAGTTTTTCACATATTTACTCCTCATATTGCAGATTTATATCAGACAGATCAGAATATGCACATTAACTCATTCGATGCCAATGACGCGAAAACGCGTCTTTTACGATAGTAACGCCCAGTGCCAATGACGCGTTATCGCGTCAATTGCGTTTTTTTACAGGGGAGGTGGGGTAATCATCTGATCTAGCTTGTGTCCAAAAATCAAAGTTGTAATCACAAGGGAACCCATTCTGTGGGTAGTACCAGTATCAGTGTGGATATGTGATCATCTAACATTGTCTCAAAGAAGAGACACTGGACCTGGCTTGCTCAATTGCTCGCAGTTTTGCACACTGCTAGCTTGATCAAAATAAATCCTGTCAGCACATATGTTGAAGCTACTGTTTTCCTAGCAACATCTCACGTTTAGCTTCTGCAAGCCACCAATAGATTAATTTCACTTTAGGTAATGCATAATGAGCAGCCTGTCGCGCTGTTTCATAGATAGCTACACCTGCACTTGACTGACCCGTCTGCGCCAACAGCAAGTCACTGACGACCCAGCTCTCTACATTTGGTAAAGCGCATGGATTCACTGCACTCTCCCAACATCATAATTTTCTGTGCTATCATTCTCATGTGTTAATCTAGTTGTTCTGTGTGCGGATCCTGTGGAATACGATGTTATTTTGCTCTGAAGGCGTTGTATATTTAGTTCGGTTTCGGTTTGCCTATCCCCTCTCTGAGCCAAGTTCCCACACTAAAATGTTACAATGTTTTATATCGTGTTTGGTGATGTTCAGAAATATTACATTTACAAGCATGGAGCAGTAGTCTAATTGCATAGCTTACTCCGATACTAGATGTATGGACCGGTATTTTAGATCGTGTTTATAGGTCTTCTCTGCTCTGCTTCTCTGCCCTGCTTCTCATGCACACACATGCGCGCACACAGAGGGGCAGAGCTAGAAGCACTACAGTTATAACATAGTGTGCTGTACATAAATAGCTGCTAGAAAGTCTAATTTTTGCCTTTGAAATGTTTACGCACAAAGTGAAGTGTTGCCTTTAGCTGTGCTTCAAAGAATCTATGAAATGTGCCTACATGGTTTTATAAATAAATTTGTATTTTTTTAATTTATAAATAATGTTGCCAGCGTTATTTTTGGTGCAGTATACAATGGGATCACTTTTCATAATGTTTGAGATGTCTCTGAAGCAAAAACAATTGTAATCAAAGACATTTTCTGCTTGAAATGTTGCTCGTTACAAAAAAACGTTTTTCTCAGTATTTTGGTCAGAAATCAGCATTTTTAGTTACACCCACCCATGTTCTCCAGACAATTGCTAAGGAATGGAAAGAGGTACAAACAAAAAACATTTTTCTGATGATAAAGGAAAGTCTGAAGTTTCTTTTGGTTTTTGTTGACACAGACATAGAACTCAATTTTCTGTGGGTCTTGAAAAAACACTGAAATGTTCAAAAAATCCTGGCACTGGGACGTGACCAACTTTGAAAATGGCTGGCACTGAATGAGTTAAATGAAATGACGTACTGATTTCATTTTGTGTTTCCATTTTTATTTCCCTGGTTTTTGTGTGTTTTGGTAATTATTATATGTGTCAATTTGTTTTTGTGCGCGCGTATTTATTGATGAGTTCAGTCAGACGCCACGTGTTGTACCACCACTTCAGTTGGGTGCATTTTACCAATGATTCTAGAGTAGCGCCCTAAAATCTTTGATTTTACTATGGTAACTATGCGCTCCAATCGGCCATTCTGGGATCGATTGCTCATTGCGCTCCAGTTAAGAAGGCAGATAAGAAGGTTCTTAAGACGTTGGTAAGAAGGACGTTAAGAAGGCGTCTGGGAAACATTCTTATCTTAACGTTTCCTCTTGGCCGACCTCTTTTTAAGAGCATTCTTAACTCGTTAAGAAGGTTCTTAACTGGGAAACCCGGCCTTTGTTGGGCTGAAATAGCGATATACAAAAAAAAGCCTGTAGTTCAATGTCAGAAGGCAGAAACCGTTGCATTCCACCCAGCTACACTGCAGGCGATTTGGTTTTGTAAGTGGCTAACGAACCAATTTTTCTCAAGGGATCAATAAAGTAAATAAACCTAAAAAAAAACGTCACTGTTTTTTGAGATATACATGCGCTCATATATATATATTCATATACATTCATATGCATGCAACTTAAGCACCCCCTATGGCTGAAATTTCACTGATTTAACATACATCCAAAGTGGTACAAATTAACCCTTACATACTGTTCGGGTCAAATTTGACCCATTTTAACATTTGACAGCAATAAAAATACCCTAAATGTCATTTTTTTTGCCTGAAATCAAGTGACTTTTCCTAAAATGATCCAAAATACACAAAACTGAAAATATTTTAAACTTCTATAATTTTACACGGGTGCTACAATTTTTTGTACACTCATACTGTTCCGGGTCAAATTTGACCCATATTCATTTCAATGTATTTTAAACTTCCCAGAGTGTGTTAAATCAAGGTAAAGGGTGGGAATGGAGGGAAACTTGAAACTGTGAAACTGTACATGTCATGTTCCTGTATATCATTTATGGGACAGTTGTGACAGTGTTCAATGGGGGGGCTTGAAACTGTCTCGAGAACTGTGTTGTTGTCCATGTTCCCACCGTATTTTCTCAAAGAAATCATGGGGAATCTTGAAACAGTGAAATAATAATAAAAAAAACAGTTGATAAACAGTGATCATATATAGTGAACCTAAGGAAAATAGGTCATATGAGGTCACAGGGTGCCTCGAAACAGGCGTGAGATCTGCACTTGCACCAGAAATGTAACAAAATAAAAATATACAAAATATCAATTTATTTGAGCAAGACATATGAAAAGAGGAGTTGAGTGGTTATCAGGTCATACAGCACTGATATTTCCAGAGAATATGGCGAAGACACATACTGTACAAGAAGTGCTTGATCTAATCTTCCAAGATGAAGACAGTGACTTGGACGAGGATGTGTCAGAGCAAGAAGACCAATTAGAGGAAAACTCTGATTACAGTCACTCTGATGATGATGATGATGAAGACAATGATGATGCCAATGATGAAGACGAGGAGCAGGCAGCAGTGGAGACAGTCATGTCAAAAAACAATGCCATCAGTTGGTCCTCACTTCCACGCACAGTTGCAGGGAGGATGGCAGGGGAAAATGTCATTCAAATGACTCCAGGACCCACAAGACTGGTTATTTCACATGCATCTGACATTCTGTCAGTGTTTCAGCTCTTCCTACCTGTAGCCATTGAAAGAATTGTCATTGAAATGACAAACAGTGAAGGGATCAAACGACATGGTCAAGAATGGAAGACCATAGATGTGACTCAACTGCATGCCTACATAGGGCTTCTAATACTGGCTGGCGTTTACAGGTCACGGGGTGAGGCTGCTTCCAGTCTCTGGAGTGCTGACACAGGTAGACCAATATTTCGTGCCACCATGTCTCTAGAAATGTTCCGTACCATATCAGCAGTCATCAGATTTGATAATCGAGAGACAAGACCTGTGCGACGTGCTACTGACAAACTGGCAGCAATCAGGGATGTCTGGGACAAGTGGGTAGAACGGCTTCCTCTGATGTACAACCCTGGTCCTGAGGTGACAGTGGATGAAAGATTGGTTCCATTCAGAGGTAGGATTTGCATTTCACTACAGACTAAATTAATTATAGTTTCTGTATATACATGCCATTGGTTGTGAAATGTAATGATCAGAATCACACAAAAACATAATTTCATTCATAAACATGATATTTTGACAGTAAATTGTTTCTCTCCTTTTCATGCTTTTCCAGGTCGCTGTCCTTTTCGCCAGTACATGCCTAGCAAGCCAGGGAAATATGGTATAAAGCTATGGGCAGCTTGTGATGCACGTTCCAGTTATGCTTGGAATATGCAAGTATATACTGGGAAGCCAGCTGGGGGGACCCCAGAGAGAAAACAAGGCATGCGTGTTGTGCTAGAGATGACAGAAGGGCTAAGAGGACACAATGTGACATGTGACAACTTTTTCACCTCTTATGAGCTTGGTCAGGAGCTCCTAAAGAAGAAGATGACAATGGTTGGCACAGTGAGACGGAACAAACCTGAGCTACCCCCCACTCTGGTGACAACAAGAGGGAGAGAGGTATTTTCCTCCAAGTTTGCCTTCACCCATGACACCACAGTTGTTTCATACATGCCAAAGAAGAACAAGAATGTCATCCTGATGAGCACATTACACAAGGCTGCAGAGATCAGTACTCGGGAAGACAGAAAACCGACCATGATTCTTGAATATAATGCCAACAAAGGTGGAGTGGACAATCTTGATAAAGTAACAGGCACATACAGCTGCAAGAGGAGGACCGCCCGCTGGCCACTTGCTATATTTCACAACATCATTGACATATCCACCTACAACTCATTTGTCATCTGGAGAGAGCTAAACCCTACCTGGAGGGCTAGCACGAGGAACTGGAGGAGGCACTTTTTGGAGGAACTTGGAAAGGCTCTCGTGACTCCATGCATGCAAAAGCGGCGCCACCTTCCCCGCACAGCAGCTTCTGCCACACTGGTAAGGGCAGTGCAGCCACCTCAGCCTGGCCCTGATGAAGTCCCACAAGATGACAACAGAATGGGACAGAAAAGAAAGAGGTGCAACTTCTGCCCACCAAAAAAAGACTGCAAAACTGGGACAACCTGCTGCAAATGTAGGAAACACATATGCAAGGCCCACACACACAAGGTGTCATACTACTGCTTTGAATGCACACAGTAATTTTGTTGTTGTTGATGTGATTTATGTTCTAACTGTTGATGTTGAATTCATATGGAATGTATATAATTAATGAATGCATTTTTACAATGGTAGTTGTGGAGAATTCTTTGGTGTTATGACAATAGGGACAGTGTTTTAACGTTTCAATGGTTGTCCCAGGTAATATACACTAAATCCTACCAGTTCTTAAATGTTTTTGCAAATTGTACTTTCAATAAAATATATTAACATCATTGTGACTATTATGTTTTCATGTCTTAGTTAAAACAGGATGAGAGAAAGGTGTTTTTATCCAAAATCGAGTAGTGTAAATATAAAAAATACACTTTCTCTGCTTTCTGAAACTTTAATTAAGGATTATTCAACCATTTATTAATGTCAGATTGGTTGTTTATATGTTTTAAAAAGATATGTAGTTCAAAATTAGGTGTAGACTCTTATTAGGAGGGTATTCTTTGCCCGGGTCAAAATTGACCCATACCATACCATGAAGGCATAGAATATGAACAGTATGTAAGGGTTAAGTGTATCATAGGCTTCATAACCTGATCATTTCCCCTAGTTTTTCAACTCACCACCCAAGCAGCAAAAAGTCTGCAGCCCCAAAAACAGCCGGCCGAGACTCTGGAATGAATTACGGTCCGACTCCCCACCGAGCGCGGGCTGAGTACATTAGGCACATGTTGAGAAATCGGCCCATTTGTGGCACTGGTAGTTGCAGGAATGAGAGTGTATACTCGGCCCAATTCTTGATCCCTGAGTGAGATGTCATATGGTAGGCTACCCACGAATCAAATCGGATTTTTCTGCTATATACTGTATATGCGGCTTTATTTTATCAACTTAACAATTTATCATAATGACAATGTGAAAATATGCACACCCAAGGATTTTCTTATATGATTTATTTAAACAAATTTAGAGTTCACAACAAACAATGGTATCATAAACCCCTAGAACCCCTAGTTTAGTAGCAAAACTCTCGTACAGTCGTAAAACTAAATTGTGTACTTGCACACAAAAGTCACAAATGTGTGTCCCAAAATTTTGAAGTCGCAGAATTTTTTCCTACCCTACAAATACAACATAGACGTTACAAGTGCACAAATTCCTTATTGCAAGCACACAAATCCCAAGCTACGCCTCACAAATGATTTTGCTACCAACACCTCAATATACATTGTGCAAAACACCTGTATATGAAAAGGGGGGGAACTATGTCTTGGGGGGAGATAGACAAGTACAACGTAGCAATTACACTATCACAAATTCGTCATTACAGGCACACGAATCCTGTTCTGTGCACCACAAGTTAAAAGAATTGCACAGTTACAGTTTTGCTCCTACCACTGTAGTATATCTGGTGAAGATATGCACATATGTGTGTCATTTTACGGTCCTGTGTGCCTGGTTTTAGGCGTGCGCATGTGAGTAGGTAACATTGTCCCAGCAGCCCAACTGCTTACAGTCTTCAAACATCCACAGAAGTTGTGGTACTCTTTACGGTGGCCTCTGTGAAATAAAAAGTCCCAAAACATAATCCACCGCGAGTGAATAGTATCCAAAAAGTCCTTGAATCGATAGCACCGAATCTTGAGTTATATTGCTTAACTGTACAATACATATATGTGGACACAGCCTTGGCAGAAACACAATTGTAGAATCAGTCACCGGCGGCTGGCTGGGTCTGGTGCAGGTGCAGGTAGTTGGTGATTTTCAACAGACACTGGCAGGAGACCGGGGAACGGTGCACAGACAATCCCTCCTGGCGGGCTGTTCCTCCAGACCAGGAAACACAGACCAGGCAGATGGACGTTGCAAAGCGATGAGCACAGTACTGGTTGACAATCTCTGAGCAGCGGCAAACACAGAGCTGGCAGGCAATTGCTCAGTAGCGGCAAACACAAAGCGGGGAGACGATCGCTGAGCAGCGGCCAACAGAGGAGTCGGGGAAGGCCGAAACTCCTTTACAGGCAGAGGTACAAAAACACACAGGCAGAGTTCGTAAACAGAAAACAGAAGGCAGGATGGGTTACCAGGGCAGAGGAGTAAACGTGGCCGAGTCAGACTGTGTCGTACACAGGGAATCAGATTTCAAGAGCCAACCAACAGGAACACCGTACTCGGAGACGATCTGACAAAGTAAGACAGAACTCCTGGGGTAGAAATACACAGAGGAAATCAGCAGACTAACAAGGCACAGGTGCGGTGGCTGGCAGAGTGAGAGTCAGTGGGCGTGTGGTGGAAAAGTACCCCAGACTGGTAAGCAGGCTCATGACAGAGTCAAAAAAATGGAAACAGTCGACTTCAGCCAATTTGTTGTTTGCTCTCTACCAAACCGAAAGAGAATGGGATAAGCTTTAATTTGCATAGTTTTTATTTGTGGTAGCTTCAATGACTGATTTCATGAATGATGTATTCTTGGAAATGGCCATTGTATTTTTAACTATACACATACACTTGCACTTAACTGATCCGTCTATGCTGACAGCAAGCCACTGACTACCACTCTCTCCATTTGGCTAAGCGCACGCACTCGTGCTTGTGCTATCATTCTCACGTGTTAACCCTATTCTCCATGGTTACAGGGGGGGATGCCATTGTTGTTATTTTGTGTTAGAATGTCCGGTTATACCGCTGATTCATTGACGCTCATTACTATCACGGTTCTAAACAAGTGAGGTATAATGAGTAGTATTATATGTGCAGTCGGTGGTTGCTACAATAACGGGAAAAAGAGGTGACTGTCTCTTCAACAGGAGTGTTTTACTCACAAAAAAAGTGAATTGAATGCTGTGGGTCAGCTTTTAATCTCTACCCCCCTCCTTCAGCTGAAGAAGGCTGGCGTCTGTGGCTGAATGCACTAAATGTAAAAAGTTCTCCGAAAAAGCTGTATGTGTGCTCTTTCCATTTTGTCGAGGGGAAACCAACAACTGAACACCCGTTTCCAGAGAAATGGCTGGTTACGAAGCTCCTGAGAAGCGCCCGTGAAAGGTGCTTGTGAGACTGTCAGGTAAATTCACATAAAGTTTACTTGCGCTGATGCATCGCAAGCTTGTAGCTACATTTGACTGCTTATTAAGACAACCTGTCGTTAAATAGTATGCTTTCAGAATGACAATAGTTAAGTCATTAACATAAATAAGTCATAGTTTTAACTTACTTACTCTCTTTATAGTAGAGGCATCAATGAGTGATGCAGCAGAGGCTGACAGTAACGTGATCCAGGAACACAGTGGGAAGATCCTTCTGTCAGACCACAGCTATGCATCAAACTGGCTTTTACCTCACCACCAACCCCTGCTGTGTGACAGGGCAACCCAGTGTTCCGAGTTTCCAGTTTATCTGCAGCTGTTAAGAAACGACCACCTGAGCCTGCTGTACACCAGACTGCCGCTGGATGCCTTTACCTCGTTGGGTGATGATCTGACGGGAGATTTTATTAATAGCTTTCACCTACATCCACAGGATCAGCTTTTAATGACACTGATGAAACTTCGTCTAAACCTACTGCAAGACGACATCACAGGGAGGTTTCATGTGTCACAGCTCTGTGTAAGTAAGGTTATTTCTTGCTGGCTTGATCTTATGGAGGAGAGGTTACGCCCTTATATACCATGGCTACCCAGGGAGACGCTTAAGGCAACAATGCCACAATGTTTCAGGGAGCATTTTACATCTCTTACCTGTATCATTGACTGCCCTGAAGTCCCCCTTCAGAATCCCCAAAACCTTGACTCTAGGGGGAGTCTTACAGCCACTATTATGGACAAAACAGCATGAAGTTCCTAATAGCAGTGTCTCCATGTGGACTTATGTTCATCTCGCGTGGAAATGGAGGAAGGTGCAGCGATAAGTTCATCACTGCAAATTCAGTTTTTTTGGAATACCATCGTCCAGGGGATCAGGTCATGGCTGACAGGGGCTTTGTTATACAGGATCTCCTCTTTGAGGGAAGGGTAAAGCTCATCATACCCGCATTTACAAAAAAAAAAAAAGCATGCAGCTCTCAGAGGAAGAAACCACCAACACAAGGCGCATTGCCAATGTGCGTGTACAAGTTGAAAGAGTCCTTCGACGACTAAAGAACTACAGGGTCATCTCTCAGACAGTCCCAATTAGCCTTGCCCTTAAATACGACAAAATTCTCAGTTTGTGCAGCCCTGTGTAATCTTCATGGTGACATTATTAATGACAAGGAAGAATAAATTAACCCACTTTTAATCAGTTCGGTATTGTTCAGTGTTTAATTACAGTATGTTTGTAAAACCAAAAGTTCTAAGTGTTCTTTGTATACCAATGTCATTAAACTCTACCCAATCCCCTCATCCATTGGCACTCCACCCAAACCACATATGTTGATGTTTATTTAAGCTCCACCACATGCACTCCAAAACACTGATGTAGAAACATCTTAAAACACCGTAGAACTAAACAAGAAAAACAAACAGAAACCAGAATGCTTTCAAGCACAAAATCATGAAATGTGAACAAAGACAAAATATCACAGACATGTTTACATACCACTTTTCCTTCTTGTTGACTAAGGACGTTTACGCTTTGAAGTTTACCATCTTGGATTAACAAATGCAACCATTTCGTCGAGACCAACACTTTCGTCAAGACCTTAGAACTTTACCTCTTAGCTGCTACAACTAGTGCCGTGGCTTGCTCATACTGCCTCCATTCAAACTTTACAGCTCACAAACAGGAAGTGACATTACAACAGGAAATAACATAAAAGACAAGACCACATCAAAATAATAGCACCATAAGTGAATGTCAAACAAAAAATAAGGTAATGCTTATATGAATATTAATAAATAGATTACAAAATACAGACGTGTTTATGGAATGACATATGTTAAACATTACCAAAGAATACAAAAGTAAATATTTCCTTGAGTCTTTGTTCTGACCTTAACCCTTTGTGAATACAAACACACTTCCACCATCACACAATGTGTGATTAATGGACCCAAAAACATTCCATGCATACAGTGCAGTAATACCCAGCACTCATTCATACTGTTAAAACTAAACTTTAATGCTTTCATATTAAAACCTACACTTTAATTCATTTTGTTAAAACTCAAACAACCCTCACTTTCAAGTAATAATATTGTCTTATGGATGGGTCTTTCTAAGTAAACTGGCTTATTTATGCGTGTGCCTTCACTGTCTAGTGTTGTGTCCCTAAGCAAAAGTTTGACTTTTCTGACCCTCTTATCAGCTCCTGGGAAAACTTCTACCACCTTGGCAGATCATCTTGAATTAACACAATGTCATTTATCTTGGCATCTCGTCTGCTCTTATTCCATTTTCTCCTCTGTTGCAGATTCATGAGATATCCCCTTTTCCATTTGGTCCAGAACTCATTCGCCAGGAATTGAACCCTTTTCCATCTCTTTCGCAGGTAGAGGTCATCTTGCATAAACTCACCAGGTGGAGGTGCAATGATGGTCGATTTCATGGTAAGTATATGGTTGGGCATTAATGGCTCTGGTCCCACTGGATCATTGATGTGCTCAACTGACAGAAGCCTACTGTTGACAATAGCCATCGCTTTATACATAAATGTCCTTAATGAAGCACCGTCCAACCTTTTGACAGACTGATCGAGAATTGATGTCAAAACATTCCTTACACTTCGGATCTGTCTCTCCAATACCCCACCCATGTGGCTTTAAGCAGGTGGATTCATCACAAAGTTGCAGCCTAGTTTTTTTGACAAATTCTGGATCCAGGCCCTTCATTAACTCTGCAAACTCATTTTTTGCACCAACAAAGTTGGTACCTTGGTCGCTGTAAAGCTGTCTCACATTACCATGAATGGCAATTAAGCACCGTAGTGCATTAATGAAGGCATCTGAGCTTAAATCATCCAATACTTCAAGATGAACTGCCCGTGAGCACATACACGTGAATAAGACACCATATCTCTTCAGCTCCTTACGTCCCTCTTTCACATAGAATGGACCAAAACAATCCATTCCAGTGTATGTGAATGGAGGTGTGGGATGTAGTCTCTCAGGTGGTAAATCGGCCATTTTTTGGTCTTGAGGGCTCTTACGGTATCTGTAAATGATGGAAGACACTTCTGAGCTACATCCTACAATCCAAAGGTCATTACAACGAATTGCATTAATGGTCATTCCACAACCTTGATGGCACACCCTTTCATGAAAGTGCCTTACAAGTAAATGAGACACATGATGACCCTTTGGAAGGATGGCTGGTGTTTGACATGAGGATGGAGTGCCGCTTGTGTGAGTCTCCCTCCCACCCTCAAGATACCATGAGCATCAACAAATGGACTTAGCTTATACAAACTGGTCGATCGCTTTGCTTTAACGTCTTTATTTTGTTTTAGGGACCTTATTTCATCACTGAAGGCTTCTTGTGGCACTCTCGAAATGATTAACATTTCAGCATCCTCTCTCTCAAGCGTTGTGGAATCATTAGATCTTTATTTCAGACCTTTAGTACTCCTTGCACAGCGTTTAGGTCTTGCTATGGCCAGCACAGCTCTGAGAACTTCTCCAAGCACTCCAAGAGAGATTTTTGCTCCTCGACCTTGGTTGTATAGACTTGTACCCTTTTGACCTCTGGATCATCAATTTCTCCTACCATAACCTCCTCTTCCTCCGGAACTTCTTGCTGCCATAGGAAGCTTGGTCCTGCAAACCAGTTAGATTCCACCAGCTCCTTTGCGGTGAGCCTTCGGGAAGCATGATCAGCTGGGTTATGCTCTGATGCAACTTATCTCCACTGGCTAGGCTGTGTGCTTGACTTTATCTGCTGAACTCTATTGGCCACAAATACATGGAACCGTCTCACTTCATTGTTGATATAACCAAGCACAACTTTGGAGTCAGTCCAATAGTATTCACGGATTTCATCCACTTCCTTTCAACTCTTTTTTCAGCAGATTGGCAATTCTGGTGGCCACAACCGCAGCAGAGAGCTCCAATCTTGGAATTGTTGTCACCTTTGTCGGAGCAACCCTCGCCCTTCCCATAACAAGACTGCAGTGCACTTTGCCTGACACGGACACGGCCCTTAACCTTTTTACTGCCAAAGTCGCAAAATTGCGACAGGACGCGATACTGAATAAAACAGCCTGTTGTGTCAAGTAGAGTGTTTAATGTTGTTAAACCTCCTGTCCACTAGTTGGCAGACATGTCGTACTTCATTCCTAACTCAGAATGACGACTTCCTACAATGCATTTTTTTCGAGAAATGTCCATTGAAACTCTATGGGATTTAGCGGAGGCAGTGTGATAGTGAGCTATTGTTGAGTTAGCAATTTCGTTTTTAATATATTGGATTTACGCCAAAATGGAAAACAAAAAACTGTCTTGTGATAATGTCTTAGGTCTACTGTTCGCAGATTCTGATTCTGAAGGCGAATATATGTCTTCAGAAGACGACAATCTGTCGTTTGGTGACGCGACTTGGCTGTGCCTTTCAATGGCATGGCTGAGCAAAGCAGCAGTGCACAAGCACACACTTCCAACACTTTCCCTCACACAGATGAAGGTGACACAAATGAACATGGTGGTATTGTTCGTAGGGGGGTTGGGGGGACATGGTGATATCCCTGAGTGTAATTAGAATTGGGCTGGAGAAAGTTTAGGTGTGGTATCCTTCTACCGCGCTGGTCACGGTGTGCTTGTGCGTGGGGAAACCTTGCGTAGTGTGATCCGTGAAGGAAATATTGGAGAGGGTGGAAACGGGGTCGAAGTGTGAATCGACGAGCTTGTCGTGTCAGGGATGATAGTGACAATTCTTTCACCTGCGAGAGATGGACAGTGGGGAGAGCTGGCAGCGTCCGTAGGGGAGGGAGAGGGAGAGGCAGACTTTGCTTGGTGACTGCTCCACTTGCAGGTACAAATGCTAATGACGAAGGGTGGGTCCATTTGCGAAATGATGATGACGAACTTTGCATTTGGATAAATACACTTGATGAGCCGATTGGGTACAAGGGGGACAGATAGTTCAGTGATGATAATTCTGCCCTAAATTTCCTCTCCCTATTTTGCCTGACGATTTTTGGGATTTGATTACAACTGAAACAAATCGGTATGCCCATCAATTTTTAATATCCCATGACCTTCGGCCAAATTCAAGATTCCATGAGTTGTATGACGACATACACACCTGGCTTTGGAAAAATAATGTCCAGAAACAGGTTCCAAATTATTTTGTCTTCATTTCAGTGACAACCAAATCAGATGAGTAAATTTACTTCAAACATAAACTTTGGGTCATTCTCAATATTTGCTTCATTTACAGTCACACTCTATGTCACCACTGTCATGCCACAGCCTTTTCAAACTTAGATGTCATGTTAGGCCTGCAGGCAAAAAAATCTGCCTAGTGTTTACATGCGTTTGTTATTATATGGCCCTATATTAGCTATAATGTACAGTGGTGGTTTACAATTTATGGTGTTTATGACCATACAGTAAGTGTGCAACATAAATATAGATGGGAGGGTAGCAAACTTTATGAAATAATTTCAATATTAATTCAAAATACTCAGAAATTACTGAAAATTTCCGAAATTCAAGATGGCCGCTACCCTGTGACATCACAATATGCAAATTAGATGGGTAAATTTACTCCCAATATAAGCTTTAGGTCTTCCCCAATATTTGTCTCATTTACAGGCTCTATCTGTAACCACTATCAAACTACAGTCTTTTGAACTGTAGATGTCAAAATCCAGCATTTTTTGGAAAAAAAACCCTGGCAGTTAAAGGGTTAAGTAAGAACATACTCCATAGCCAGTCAGGCTAGCATCAGAAAAATTGTGCAGCTCATATTGCTGGACCTCTTGAAAGGATAATAGCACGTAGCAACGGGGTATCTTCAAAGCAGACAGCTCTGGGAGGTCTTGAAGCCATCCTTCCCAATGCGGCCTGAGGTCATTGGGAAGTGGTCTGTCCCACCCTAGCTTGTTTTGACATGTTTTGCAGTATCTTCTTTCCAACTAAGATGAAGGGTGCCACAAACCCAAGAGGGTCAAAAATTGAGGCCACTGTTGACAAAATCCCTTTATGTAAAGGGATTCTGTTTCACAATCACTCGGAATTGAAATGTGTCAGGGACAATGCACCACTATATCCCAAGGGCCCGTTCGATCTTCGGTTCACCTAAGGCAAGGTCAAAGTCAGCTGTGCCTTCTGCACATTCAGTCTTTGGAATCGTAGCAACCACCTTCTTGCTGTTCGAGATGAACTTGTGCAAGCGTAACTTCCCAGAACTGCAGAGGTCTCTTGCCTCTCTCACAAGCTTGATGGCCTCTGCTTCTGTCTTTACACTCGCCAACCCATCATCTACATAAAAGTTGCGCTGAACAAAGCTTACTGCAGCTTGACTGAACTTGTCTTGACCTTGGGCAGCCAGATGTTTCAGGCCAAATTTTGCGCACCCTGGAGAGAAGGCAGCGCCGAACAAATGGACTCTAATTCGGAACACAGCTGGTGGAGTTTCCAATTCGCCATCTTCCCACCACAAGAAGCGGAGGTAATCTTGGTCTTCCTGTGTGACATGAAACTGATGGAACATACGCTCCACATCACACATGATCGCTACTTGTCCTTTCCGGAATCGGCCTAAGACACCTACCAGAGTATTTGTGAGATACGGACCTTTCAGGAGATGTTCATTCAGGTAAGTTCCTTGGAACCTTGCAGAACAATCAAAGACTACCCTGATCTTTCTGGGTTTGTGGAGGTGATAAACCCCATGATGAGGGATATACCAGGCGGGCTGATTACTGAGCTCTTGCTTAGGAGCCCTTACTGCATCGCCTTTTCTAATAATATCACTCATAAAGGTCATATAGTCATAGTAATAGTGCTCATCTTTCTTAAAGCGTTTATTTAAACAGTTGAGTCTATGTTCTGCACATGCCTTATTATCTGGCAGCATTGGCCTCTTTCTCTTGAATGGCAGTGGAGTCTCATAGTGTCCATCTTTCTTCTGCTTGACACCTTCCTTTAACCTGGTCAGGAACATCACATCCTCTTGGGACATGGTGTCTTCTCCATCAGTTCTCTCTGCAAAATCAGACTCAAAAACTTTCACCATATCCGCTGGGCTAAGGATTTCTTTTACTTTGCTCCAGTGCACATAGTGAACCTCAGACGTAAATTTGTGAGTGAGTTTAATGGCAGGAAGCACTTGTTTAGTGATGATGCGATGACTAACACCAATCTCATCCTTAAGGTCCATGACAAGATTATTATAGCCAATGATGCTCCAACCCAGGACAGACTTCTGTGCAAATGGCTGGCCTTCTTCACCACTCAGCACATCTCTAGGGAGAAAGACCTGAGGGCAATTATAGCCGATAAGCAATCCCACTTCACAATCAAGCTGAGGCGGCATCTCATCAGCCAGGTGTTGTAGGTGAGGCTAGTTCTTTGCAGTTGCACAGGTAGGTATGGGGGATCGATTAGCAGGTATGTACTCTCTGGTGTATGTTACAGGGAGCTTAACCCTTTCCCTGGACATCATACCTCTTATTTGCAAACCTTGTAACTTGTGACAACCTTTGTTTTCGATGTCATTGTTGATATTTTAAGTTTGACTGGTTCTTGATTAGCATGCAGCTCATCAGCTATACCCTTTAAAATGAAGGTGGTGTCACTTTGTGTGTCAAGTAAAGCATACACAAGTATCTCATCATTTGGATAAGCTCGAGCGGAGACAAACACTAGAAGGATGGATGACGTATGAGTGCTTCTCAGGCGCGGTTCGTCAATATGGGCAGGTGGGGCAGCACCCTCCCAAAAAACATCCACCCCAAAACATAGTTCCTCCTAATAAATACGTATACGTACCTACGTAACTGCTCTGCTTGCTACCTATTTAACTACTCTGTCGTATATGGTTTGTGTATGTGTTTTTTATAGCTATTTATTTAGCACTGTGGAATTAAATCTCAAATACTTTTGTTGATTGCAGTTATGGGGCAGGACCGGTCACTGCCCACATTCATCTGTTGATTTATCCTATTCGCCTGGCGTCAGTTGTCGGAATTGCAAGCAGCGCTAATAGAGTCCAATATGGGCAGGGGTAAGTCTGCCCCAACCGGCTTTTTTTTTACCTTCTAGCAGCTCACAGATCACTACTCCTCTAGTAACGTTAAACCTAACCCAATCGTGTCAAATGCAGTGATTGCCTGCAGCACAGAACCTGCCATGTCAAACAGCGTGGACTTTCTGTTAAAAATGCATTTGATGAACTGAAATTAGAAGATAAGTTAGTAATCAAGCAGCTTGGCCCAGACAGACTAGACGTCAGTATAACACAGAAAACTAAGGACAAAGGGAAGATATATACAACCGAACATTTTCGCGAACATGGTATGATGAAAATGAAATGGCTGTGTGGTTGCTCTGTAAGGAATAGCTACAGTATTTTGCTTTCTATGTCTACTGTTCAGATCGTGCTTAGGACAAGGGGACATAGGGATTACAGGAGTTAGTGACGTGAAATACTTTTTCGAGGTAGCAAAAATGTGTCGTTGTGCCTATTATATGAGGCTGTTGCATTGTTTGCTTTTAGTGCAGTGGGCATTTCATTGGTCTTTGTTAATCATAGCGCTACATTAATGTTAATATTTAAAAAAAAAAAAAAAGAACTCTGAAACGCATGCTTTTATGGTGCTGCTTGCAGACAGATTTATTATAGACCTGCTTAGCCGAATTACTACATTAATTAGGTTTTTAATAGGCCTATCAGTATACATTATTCTATAACATTTGGTCAGTAGTGATTTAGGCAGGAGTCAGTGTCTGCCCCACCCATAGTTATGCTCAGGAGCCGCTACTGGTGCTTCTCCTGTCTTGAATGACCCTGTTGAATGTTATTTCTGGTGTGTTTTGCTGTATCTTTGATGGAGCCAACTTGCTGTCCACAACTTGTGTCATCTTGGGCGGTACTTGGTTACCTTTATACCCTTGTTCTCGATCTTTCTTGTCACGATCTGCATGCAAACAAGTTGGGTGACGTTTTCCACACTTAATACAGACACTTCTAGCATGGCAACTCTTGGAATTATGACCAGGTTTGAGGCAACCAAAGCACAACTTTTCTGACTGCACAAATTTCACTCTGTCTTCCACTGTCTTTTCCATAATCTTCCGACACATATGAAGAGTATGGCCATATCTTTTACAGAATGCACAGGTGTTGATGGGTCCTTCACTGGAGCGAGTGGTAAATGTTTTAGCAATTGAGCTGCGATTTCTTTGAAACTTATGATTGTGGTCATATTGCTTAAATTGCTCATTTTCTATTGGCTTTATTGCTTGAATGGAAGTGATTGGGTTACAGACAATTCTCGCCTCTGTTTAAAAACTGAACAAAATATTTAAAATCAGGAAAAGCTTTATGCTCTTCTTGGAATATAGTGACTGCTCTGTTCCAACCTGAACTCAGCCACTCTGGCAACTTGGCAACTATTCTTTGATTTTCAATGCAGTAATTCAAAGCTTGTAATCCCTGCACATGTGGCCTGGCTGTGTCAACACTGCTCAAGAAGTCCACAAATTCACGTAGGTCTTTGCTGTCCTTTATAGCGATCTTGTGCCATGACTGTATTTTGTCACGATATGCTTTGCAGATGACAAAAGCATTTCCAAAGCGATCTTCCAATATCTCCCAGGCAGCATGATAAGCACTTTCAGTCCCAACTAAAGAATACCCTTCAATGGCCTTCACCGAGCCCCCCACGTACTTGCGTAGAAAGAAAAGTTTTTCTTGTACTGGTAGATTCTTACGATCAATCAAGGTCTGAAAAGACAACTTCCAATCTGTGTACTGCAGAGGATCTCCAAAGAAAACAGCAGGCTCTGGAATGGGAATTCTATTAGCAGTTATTACTTCAGCAAGAGTTTTCACAAGATCATTAGCAGTTCCATAACAGGGCATGACAGCATCTACTTGAGGTGAACTGGCTTGAACAGCTGGTATTTGTTGAGGAGAGGAAGGCAGATTGTTTAAAGAGGTTTCTTGAAGAGTGGCAATAACTTCATTTTCACTACCATTGTTCCTCTCACTATAAACCTTTAGCTTAGCTTGTGCCGCATTGTGTTCTTTCAATCCCTCCAATCGTTCCACTTCCTTTTCTTTCTTCTGGATTTTAATTTTCCTTGCAGCACTTTCTGACACAAACTGAGCTAATTTTCTTGCGATTTCTGCTTCCATTTCCTTCTCTTCCACTTCTATTTCAGCAATCTTTCTCTTTTCCTCTGCCTCGAGCACTCGTATTCCCTCCTCATATTGATGCTGAGTCTTCATTATTTTCAGCACTTCTTGCGTTGCTGCCACTTCAGCTGCTGCTTGTTGTTTTTTCAGTGACAACTTACATGAAGATCTTCCTGATGTCCATGAAGCAGACATGGACAGCACAGAGGCCACGCTAGATTCAGTATGGTCAAACAAAGAATTTGAGTCAGGCCAAGGAATGTCTTCCGGATCACCTTCTGAAGCAATAAAGCATTGTGCCTTTTCATTGGCTGTCTGAGTGATGGCACGACACAAGTCATTTTTCCTGCGTATCTCAATGTCAGGAATTGCAATAGACCTCATTTTCTCATAAATATTGCTGACATCAGATTGAGTAGCATTTATGGCATTCAAAATTTCTTTAATAAAATCTGTATCCTCCTTATTTTTGAGGGGCCATGTATATGATACTTCCATCGTTTATACATTCGTTCAAAGGCCTTTTGTAATTAAATTTAGCATCTTGCAATGCTTTTTCCTTTTCCGACAGTGTTCGCGTACACTGGCTTCTTCTTATGTCTGGGACATCCATGCCCACTTTAAATTGAGGTTGACCTTGTATAGCCCCCTCATCTTGTTTATATACTTCAGCCTGCTCTACACAATCATCTACTGAATCAGGGCTTGTGTTTACCCACCTGTGTGGGAAGCAATGTATTCTCATGTGGTTCTGACATGATACACTACAATGATGGCAATGCAACGAACTAGTATTTTAAGCAGTAGTTAAATTAAACATAAACAAATAAATTTAAAATGAAAGTGCTTCAAAATCAAAAATCACTTCACCTTTCAAACATCATGAATAAATTCAATCTTTCAATGTTAATTGGCAACCTTAAACTCGTTGTGCAAAGGTACACATGATACAAACAAATTGTACTATCAAACAAATATCCTTTTGCATCCAACACCATTTACTAACATTACATGTCCATGGTTTCCTTTCTTTTCCCTTTTTTTGTCTTTAAAGTTACCTTTATATCCAGTAGAGTTTGCTTAAGTAAAATGTCCAGGATCATTCAAGTGCATAGAGAGAGAGACGGGGTGAAAGAGAAAGAGAGAGAAAACAGCGCAGTTTTACCTTGAAGCAGTTCAAAGACTCGCCATTTAAAAGGCCTAAATACTTGCTTGCGCCACAATTATCCACTTGCTGTTTCGGCAATTCGAGCAAAACAGTTCCCAACGAGAGTAGCCACCCTCCCGCGAAACAAAGTCTCTTGCTCGCCGACCTCGGAACGCAGGTGTAGCCAATTAATCGTCCTCGCCTTCACCGAAGCAGAAGTGTTCTACTATGCCGTCCCCAGTCAACAGGCCAAGTCGAGGTTCCATTTACTGATGTTTATTTAAGCTCCACCACACGCACTCCAAACACCGTGATGTAAAACATCTTAAAACACCGTAGAACTAAACAAGAAAAACTAACAGAAACCAAAAGGCTAAATCATATGCTTTCAAACACAAAATCATGAAATGTGAACAAAGACAAAATATCACAAAGACATGTTTACATACCACTTTTCCTGCTTGTTGACTAAGAAGGTTTACGCTTTGAAGTTTACCATCTTGGAATAACAAATGCAACCATTTCGTCGAGACCAACACTTTCGTCAAGACCTTAGAACTTTTCCTCTTAGCTGCTACAACTAGCGCCGTGGCTTGCTCATACCATAGACCAGGGGTGGCCAACCAGTCGGAGCCCAAGAGCCACATTTCTTACTGTATTACAGCAAAGACCCACATCGGCACACGGGCACATGAACATGGGCACAAAAACACATCCTTCTGCGCGCACACCCACCCACACACACACACACTGTTCAGTAAGATTAATTGTGAATGTCACACACCAACATGACAACAAAATCTACCCCCCTACACTAGTAAGATCACAGGCCAGCAAAATCATACACATGGGAAAACACCCTCAGCCATGTCTTCCTCTCACTGACTCTCTCTCCCTACCTCCCTCACACATACAAACACACACACACACCTGTGCTCAGCCAGATTTGTAGAGGGCACACACCAACATGACAATGATAGTAACATCATCATACACATGGACACACATTATCACACATCCCTTCCTCTCACTCTCGCACTCTCTCTTGTCACACTTAGCAACATAATAATGACACATTTACTGCGGTACCAAGACCACAACCCAGTCATTTGAAATAATCAATTTCGTGCACTTACTATGTATGTTGCTTAGTGGGACATCTGGCATTCCTTTCCCTCAACAATCCTCCTCAAATCTGGCTGGTAGTCTGTTGTTGCCACTCGTAGCAGTTCTTTGAGATGAGTGTCCGTCAGAACGGAACGGCGCTTTGACTTATGACTTGAAAATACTGACTCGCAGACATGTTGAGCCAAACATTGACAGAATTTTCAGTGCAGCCCTTTTGACATTCGGGTATTTTTCCATTGACGCACTTTTCCAGAACTCAATGGTCCCTTCCCTTAAAGCAGGTTTCAGTTGGTCCTCCTCGGCAAGATCAATCATCTCCAACTCAGCTGCAGCCTCATCCGCGACTAGCGGGGCTTTCAAGCAGTCCGTATCCGCATTAAATGGATCGATGAGGAACGTGATTTGTGGCCGTTTCAGTTGTAGATCACGGAACCAGATCACAAAGGTCTCGTGTAGGTTTTCAATCATTGTTGCATATCTGACTCCTTGCTTTTTCAGGGTGGCACTGGTGACTTGCCCGCTAACTTTTAACAGAGTGGGGAAATGCGCTAAATCCCCCTTTTGAAGATGCGCTTTAAACAGTTTCAGTTTGTTAGCAAAGGCAAACACACTTTGCACCAGATCAGGCAGAACTTTCATTTTACCCTGCAGGGTAAGATTCAGTCTATCCAAGTGGCCTATCATGTCGACCAAAAAGGCCAAGTCCATAATCCATTTGCGGTCCGAGAGCTGGGGATAGTCCTTATTCTTCTCTTCCATGAACAGTTTCACGGCATCCAAAAGTTCAAAGAAGCGAGAGAGTACCTTTCCCCTCGACAGCCACCTCACGGTGCAGTGCAGTGGCAGGTCTCCTGGAAGCTCTTCGTCCATCTCAGCGATGAAATTCTTGAATTGCCTGTGGTTGAGAGCATGTGTACGGATGTAGTTGACAATTTCCATCACAGGTTTCATGACGTTGTCTAGATTCAACGATTTAGACACGAGTTGCTCCCTGTGGATGATGCAGTGAAAATTCCAGAATTCTGGAAAGGTTTCGTCTGCTTTGCACAGCCCCACGAGCCCGTTCACAGATCCGATCATGGATGGTGCGCCGTCCGTGGCTATTGCGGTTAGCTTCCGTAGGGGCAGCTTTGCTTTCTCAAATGAGGTCATCATTGTTTCCTTCCCATCTATGCCACGGGTTCGGTCTTTCAATGGCACAATATCCAGGAGTTCCTCTTTGATTATACACTCCTTTGACACAGACTGTGCAAATACTGCCAACTGAGGCTTGTCTTGTATGTCACAACTCTCATCCAAGGCCACACTGAAATACTCACATGCTTGAAGATCAGAGTGCAACTGTGATTCAATGGCGGTGTTAATGTCTGATATTCTGTGCTCAACAGTGTGGCGGGACAGTTGGAGGTCTGATGCCATGCGTTTTAGTTTGTCGTTTTCAGGACACAAGATTTCAACAGCGTCACTTATGCACTGTTTAAGAAACTCCCCTTCATTGTATGGCTTTTTAGCCCGTGCGATGTTCCAAGCCAGTTTATACGATGCATGTGTTAATGTCTCTGACTGTTTAGTAAATTTTTTGAAAACCTGTACCTGCTTTTCTGCCTGACTTTTTAAAGTGGCCAACTTGTGCTCGCGACGTTCACTCCCTTTTGGAAACTCCTGGTCAAAGTTAGCATGAAGTGAGCTGAAGTGACACTGAAGATTTGAAGCCTTGAAATGTGCCAGTGACGACTGACAGATAAGACAGAAAGGCTTGCCATTACGTTCGACGAAAAAATATGAATTCTCCCACTCTGTTAGAAACGTCCTGTTTTCGTCTTCATATTTTCTTTTTGAGGTGCATTTTTTCCCTGCCATTTTGAGGTAGCCTAGCAGTGTTACTGAGAAATGTAACTGATCATCTCATGCACCCGCGCATGTGTCTCGTGAAACGTGAAAATACCGTAATCAAACCAAGCGAAGCGCCTTTAACAAAATTACCGTAATGAACTTAAGCAGAGCGAAAACGCACCTAAAACCACAAACGAACACCAATTTGGACATGGACTGAAGAGCCGCATGAGACCAGGCAAAGAGCCGCATGCGGCTCGTGAGCCGCGGGTTGGCCACCTATGACCTATGCCATAGACTATGGTCCCAGCAAACAATGCTCCGTCTATGTATAGGATGTCTATGGCTCATACTGCCTCCATTCAAACTTTACAGCTCACAAACAGGAAGTGACATTACAACAGGAAATAACATAAAAGACAAGACCACATCAAAATAATAGCGCCATAAGTGAATGTCAAACAAAAAATAAGGTAATGCTTATATGAATATTAATAAATAGATTACAAAATACAGACGTGTTTATGGAATGACATATGTTAAACATTACCAAAGAATACAAAAGTAAATATTTCCTTCAGTCATTGTTCTGACCTTAACCCGTTGTGAATACAAACACAGTGTATATTGTCAATACTGTATATTCTCTGTATATCATGCATGTGTGTTATAGTTCATCTGGTGCATATCTCGTTCATATTGTTCATATATATTTATTCACTTATATATTTATAGCACACCTGTATACTTGTTCATAGAAAGTCATATATTCTAGTAGCTCTACTGTATACTTGTTTATAATACATCTGTTTATATCCCTCACATAGATAAACAACAAAGTACTCCCACCTGTTCATATTGTCCTATTTATTTGTACATAATTCACTACAAACCATACTGTTTATATTATATATACTGTATTTATCGCACTTGCTGCTCCTTGCACTTCTGATTAGATGCTAAACCACATTTCATTACCTCTATGTATGCATGTGTAATGAAAATAAAGTTGAATGTAATCTAATCTGTACAAACAGATGTCATGACCTGGTGTAGAAAGCCACAACTGACACACATTTGAAGCATTCAAATTAATAATTTGATTTTTGCTGCCAAACTTGTGCTAATGGGTCATCTTGGTGATTGTAAGAAATGGAAAAACAAAGTATTTGTTACTACTGATCTACCTATATATTTTCCAAAAAGATAAAAACTATATACTATGTATAAAAATATGAACTGTACAGTATACACATTATTTCATTTTGTTTACTTTCACAAGTGCATATATCTATCACAAATCAACAGGCGACCTTCCTGGTACTCGTCAGCTAAGTAGGGAAGCATATGTTTAAAATAAAAGGACCTGAGTCTGGCAACGGTGTTGACACAAAATGTCTCATCATAAGGGACATCAAACAAAATCTGCTTGGAGGCAGACCAAACCAAAAGCTTGCATCCCCTCAGGCGTGTACAGAACAGGCCAAGCTGCACTTGGGTGTAAAACCCATGACAACCATTTGGCTGCAGCTGGGGCAAACCATCCACCATCTTCACATCACATAGCTCTTACTGGGACTTTTTTGCCGTGCTCACTGTAATTCTTAGTTTGCGGGAGTCGTGCCAGAGGTGTCAGCTGATCCAAGGTCATCATTGTTTCGGGTAAAAAGGCAACAAATGTCTCATAAAAATAGTTACATCTCTGACAAGAGTTGGTGCCATCGTGGACAGCATGGACTTCAGCAGAGGCTTGGGGTGGCTCTTGGGAAACTGTGGCATTAACACACTTAAAGAGCAGGCTCAACTGTGGCAGCTTCAGGTGTTTTAAGCCATTTCTCAGCTCATTATGAGTGTGAAAATTTGGGGTGGGTGTTGGGGGGGTGAGGTTAGGCCTTGCCTTAGGTGTCTGGTAGGCATCCGTTGGTTTGTGGTGTGAGAATGCTATATCCACCAGCAGCTTTGGGGCAAGATTCCTCTGTGTCCCGATGGTCCAGAGGTGCTGCTCATCGTTGCTGGCCACTCCTGTAAGCCCAATAGACACCACATTCTCCTCCTGACACCAAACATGGTTTCAATCAGTAACAGCTACTTGACTCACATGCATAAATTCAAATATATTTTAATTAATTGACAAACATAAATAGTTAACAATCATCCTGAAAATAATATATGCACAAAGATTGTGAACAAATACCTAAAAACTGTTCATAGGGCGGGGCAATTAATAAAAAAATTAATCAAACCAACAATCGTAACCCTTAATTGAGAATGATCAAGCACATCACTACTAATCATTGTTAATTAGTGTTATTAGCCCTAATAGTGATAAAAAAACCAATATTGGTCAACATGGAAAAATACATACAATACATACAAATGTTTTTCCATATCCCCCAGCCCTAACTGGTCGCATTCATAACCTACCTTTCTTCCAGCAAAAGTGATTAGACTGAACATTACAGGGTTGCCAAAATCCAATCAGTCAGCATAGTAGCCATCATGTATTGGGTACACCCTCTATTGGGTACACCCTCTCTGATCACACCCTCTATTGGGAGTGATCAGCTTACCTACCAATAGCATGGTTGTGTTGCAGGAAGGTACACAGACATCCTCCATATTTCACATTCAGTGTTGTGTGACAATACATAGACTCGCAATTGTTCTTGATAGGTGATATAAAAACTGCGGACTTACCTGAACTTTTTTCACTTACCTTATTCCAAGAAATCGTTACGAGATTTGACAATATAGACTACTTACAAATGACCACCAATAATCTTGAGCTGTGTGTAATCAAAAACAAAATATGTTAACATTTTCAGATACACAAAATTCACGTTTTTAACACTTCCTGTAAGATGGACATAATGATATACTAAAGACTACGAACAGCAGACTATTACACCACATGCTGTACAAGAAAGCATACAGTGAATATTGGCAGATGGCCTCTGCACGACAACTTGGTAAAATGAGAGTAGGCTTGTGTCTTTGATTTGTTAACTAGTGTTGTCTCTTCGATGTGTTCAAAACATTAACTAGTGTTTCATAGTCCCTCACATGGATAAACAACAACAAGCACGGAAAGAAGTTGCTGGATTACACAGGAGACGTTTAAATGCCTAATGCTGGTATAGTTAAGTTGCATGTAGCTTTTATCCACGTTCTCTTTTAATATTGAAGCACTACAATAAGACGGCATAGTTAAGGATATGACAGCTAAGGCAATCCAACTCGGAATTGAATACCTCAACATAAAACTAACTAAAACTGCAGCAGCGTGACTGCAGGATTTTCCCAGGCCTGCGATGCAGGAGCAGCCTGTTGTCTCCACAACCCCTTTGGTTGTAACTAAAACCCAAGTGCTGTGGCTCAGACAGCTGGCTTGGCTTGGACTGACGCTGGCTTTTAAAAACAACAAATTGTCCTGCTTTTGTAGCAGGATGCGACCGACTTTCCCGCTATGAAGGTACTGGTACCGCTTCGTTGCTTTTAAAGTTTTGCATCGAAAGGCTGTCTATACCCACGGACAAAACTAAATAATTAAAAATGTCCTCGTATGTCACAGGAGGCCTCCTTCTCATATCGTCTACCCACTCTGTTATAAATCTAGGGTGTGGTAACAATTTACCATCTTTTCCGCGAATACAGTCTGCCATCTCTACCCAGGTAGCGTCCATCTTCTTACTGAAATAGCTAAGTGGAACTAGCTAAACGGAAGTTCTAACGCAAAGAGGAACAAATTTTACTGTTGAATTGGACGTGCCTTAATAGGGTGATGACCCCAATAGAATTCTAGAACACTGCAGTTGTTTACTGAAAGTAACAATGAAATGTACTTATTTTATTGCATCATACAAACAATGAACTGTAACTTGAAAACAAAACAAAAATTGCAGTAGTATGCAGGAAGGTGGAATTGCCTGCTTGGCATTGCTGCCGGTCGCACCTCCTCCGGTGTCCATGGGTCAACTGTCTGACAAAATGTAATAAAATGTTTGTTCCATTATGTAATAATTTACGCATTTTGTAATAATTTACGCAGTTTGTAATAAATTTATTGAATGCAATATGTACTATATTTAATTGCATTTTGTAATGCGTTATTACAGATTGCAGAGGCTATAACAAAATGCGGGAGCTTATTGTTTTGTTTGATCAAAATGTAATAACATGGTGCATTATGTAATAACTAAAAAGAAATGGATATTTTTTCTGCACTTTGATCTAATAGGTACATACACCACATTGCCTCAGTAATGACAATGGAAGTGGTCTAACTCACTCCTGTGAAAGGGATGGTAGTCATTGCTGATTGCTCCCTCTCTCCCTCTTTCTGTCTACGTATGTATGTGCATGTACAACTCCAATTCCAATGAAGTTGGGATGTTGTGTTAAATGTAAATTAAAAAATCCTTTAATTTTTAAATCATACAAGCAATATATGTGTTTAAGAATAGTCCAAGGACAACATATCAGTTATTGAAACTGGATTTTGTTGTTGTTGTATGGGATATGTATGGTCATTTTAAATATTATGCCAGCAATGCATCTCAAAAAAGTTGGGACGTGTCAATAAAAAGCAGGAAAAGTTGAGTAAGACTAAAGAAAAAACAATGGAGGACACTCCACAGTTAATTATGTTAACTGACAAGATGATTTTGTATAAAAAAGGCCTTTCTTTCTTGTCGTTGACATGATTTCAGCAGCGCAACTGGTCGGTGCCTTCTTCATCATGTTTTCCTTTTTGTTATGCTTAAAATGTGACAGATCTGGAGAGCACGCTGGCCATTTTAGCATCTGGTTGCCCTTATGATGTCATATGTCATTCATGTGCAGCACGATTTCACTTTAAATTTAATTAATTAAGAAATTAACATGCTTCTATCCCATCCCCCACCCCCACCAAAAAAAAGAACACAATAGGGAAAGTTTTAAAATCCAGCGTGAAATGAAGAACTTTCCTATCTGGTACAAAATTATGTTTACAATTTATTGCTCTCTAGTCTCTACTTGCTTAGTTTGGTTAATTAGTGATGTTGCCTGACTGTTACCATGTTCAAAAAATTCCCATGACTGTGCTGTAGGAGTGTAAGATATTAACAGAAGTGTCAATCTCTATGTATCAGAGATTGTCATAAAGTAGTGGCATTGTTCTCGGTTTCAACAGTCACATAATGCCCTACCTGAACTGGTCATCCATCTATTCATCTTTTTGTATGCAAGGGCCTTTGGGTTTTTCAGGGGTCAAACCTGAAGCAGTGAAGTGAAGCTTAGAGGGCCTAAATCCAGACCAGTTTAGTCTTTGCCAAGGTTTGACTTTAAGGGCCTGTGCACTAATACAAACAAGGTTGTATTTTAGATTTTTTTAATAGATTTTATGTTATTAGTTAGCGATGTGTAGTGCAATATGCCTACTTAATCCAAGTGCAGAAAAAAATAATCATTTTTGTTGGTTATTACATAATGTACCAGGTTCTTACATTTCCATTGAAAAAAAAAATCTGGTCACATATTTTGTAATGGCCTCTGCAATCTGTAATAATGTATTACAAATTGCGATTTTTTTTATTACATATTGCGCTCAAGAAATGTATTACAAAAATGCATAAATGATTACAAAATGCGTAAATTATTACATAATGGAGTGAAAATGTATTACATTTTGCACGGCTATTACATAATGTGGTGTTACTACATAATGTGTTCTTACATCCTTTAATCCTGGAACATCTACTGGTGGTGGACCAGTGACAGGGACGTCTCCCTGTCAGCCCCTGCAGCTGATAGATGCCCCCCCCCACCCCGCGGTTGTTTTTGGGGTTAGTTGTTCTTTCCCCAGCACTTGTCTTTTATCTTCAGCCAGAGCCAAAAACTCCCCTTCTCAGCCTCCTCTGAGGCTCTTTGATTGCCTTCCTTTGGTTTCTTCCAGTCACTCCTACATCCCTGAGAAGGCATGTGGTCGACAGCGCTACGCAACCTCAGATGTTGTCGTTTCAGTTTGGTTGGTTTCACGCGTGAATCTCGCGTGAATCACGCAAGATTCATGCAGCATTTTCTGTAATAATAAATAATAATAATAATAAACTTTACTTGTATAGCACAATTCATACATACAAGATGCAGCTCAAAGTGCTTTACAGTTTAGCAGGGTTTTCACAGGACAACATTTCTTGCAGTCCAATGACGCCAGAGCAGATGAATACAATAGCAAACTGACTCTTGCGTGAACATGGGTAGACAGTCTTTGTAGGCCCTAGTCAGCAGTCTTTGTAGTCCAGAGGCACTAGAACTATGCGATGCCCTGTTGATGTGGGCTCTTATGTGAACATAGGTCAACAGTCCTTGCAAACCAGAGGCGCTAAACGAGGAAAGTTCAATTAGGCGCAGTCAGTTGTTAGTGTCTCCAGGGAGCAACAGGGGTGAGGAAAAACTCCCTGTTTGTTTGATTTGTGCAAATTCAGGAAGAAACCTCAGTAATCAGTGAGTAAAACTCCCTGTTTTTCTAGGAAGAAACCTCAGGCAGAACCACGTCCCCCAGGGGAGCCCACCTGCCAGGGCTGGTAACAGGAAGTCTCTGACTGTTTGAGGGGCCTTTGATCTGAGCAGGGGAGTCTGACTGAAGGGACTTTCATCTGAGTAGTTAGGTATAGGCAAAGTTGAATAGGTAGGTCTTTAGTTGTCATTTGAAGACGTAGATGGATTCTGCTTCTCTCGATGTGCTGTGGTAGGGCATTCCATCTCTTTGGGGCGTAGTATGAGAAGGCTGATTCCCCGATCCTTTTGGGTGGTGCGTCTGGAATCCTCAGGAGACCGGCATCAGCGGATGTAAGGGCTCGTGCAGGGGTATAAGAAGATAATGCGTCAGTAATATAGCATGGGGCAAGGCCATTTACAGCTCTGAATACTAATAGTAGTACTTTGAAGTCAATTCTGTAAGATACGAGTAGCCAGTTTAGTTCAGCCAGTACAGGAGTAATGTGCTCCATCGTTCTTGTTTTTGTTAGTAATCTTGCAGCTGAATTTTGAATAAGCTGTAGTTTTTCAATTGATTTTTTTGGGAGGCCTGTGAATAAGACATTGCAGTAGTCTAATCTACTTGTGATAAATGCGTGAACAAGTTTTTCAGCGTCTGGCTGGGTCAGGAAGGGGCGAACTTTTGCAATATTTCTTAGATGTAAGTATGCTGTTTTAGTAACTGTTGATGTGTGGTTTGAGGCTTAGGTCAGAGTCAAGGATGACACCTAGGCTAGTTACCTGTTTTCTGACATGTTGGTTTAGGCTACCTAGACTGGGGAGGAGAGCGTCACGTTTGTCTTTGGGGCCAATAAGTAGTAGTTCAGTTTTGTTTTCGTTTAATTTTAGAAAGTTATTGCTCATCCAATGCGTGACAGCTGACAAACAGGAGGTTAAAGACTGTAGAGCTGTGGTTTTGTTTGGCTCAACTGAGATATAAAGTTGTGTATCATTGGCATAGCTATGAAAGTCTATATTATGTTTTTTAATAATGTTGCCCAGCGGTAGCATGTATAATGAAGAAAGGAGGGGGCCCAGACAGCTGCCTTGAGCAACATTGAAGGGTACGTCGTGATTTTTAGATACATGATCTCCTATGCTAATATAGAATTGTCTTCCGGTGATGTATGACTCAAGCCATTTTAGTACATGGCCTGAGAGGCCCACCCAAGTTTTGAGATGATGTAGTAGTATGTTGTGGTCGATTGTGTCAAAGCACTTAGGTCCAAGAGGACCAGGGCAGAGACTTTGTTTGTGGCTGTACTGAGTCTGAGGTCGTTTACTATTTTGGTTAAGGCAGTCTCTGTACTATGATTTGCTCTAAAGCCTGACTGGAATTTTTCTAAGATGTCGTTTTTATTAAGGAATTGGTTGAGCTGTACGAAGACAGCCTTTTCAAGTATTTTGCTTATAAATGGGAGGTTGGAGATCAGTCTATAGTTATTTAGCATGTTATAGTTCAGATTTGGTTTCTTTAGCAATGGCTTCACTACAGCAGTTTTAAAGGTGCTTGGGAAAACACCTGTGAGAATGGAGGTGTTAATGATCTGTAATAGGGGTGTGGAGACGTAGTTAAAATTATTTTTCATAAGGCAAGTGGGCATAGGGTCGAGGCTGCATGTTGACTGCTTGCTATGTTTAACAAGTTTATAGAGTTTGTCTTCTGTAATGGCGCTAAAATTCTGTAGGGTCAGTGGTACCCTGCTAGGGGCATCATGGAGATAATTAGGGTCTCGAGTGATTTCTGCTCTAATGGCTAGTATTTTGTTCGTGAAGAATTCTGCGAACTCTTCGCGTTTTGGAGTGGTGGCTAAACTAAGCATATCACAGGGTGGCGCAGGATTTAGTACTTTTTCAATTGTAAAGAATAATACTCTTCTGTTGCTGTGATGGTCTGAAATAATTTTTGAGAAATAGTTTTTTCTTTCCGTGCGTATTGCATTGTTATATGTAATAATATGTTCTTTTAGAATTATACGATTGACTTTTAATTTAGATTGCCTTTTTTTCTCTCTTATTAAATCATTTATCCATGGTGAGGTTTTAACTCGTGAGCTGTATTTAGTTTTTAAAGGAGCAACTTCGTCTAAAATTTCTTTTAGGTTGCTATTAAAGCCAGCCACCATTTCATTGAGTGATTGGTGGCCTTTGAGGAGGCCACGAGTGCTAATAAGTTTGGTGTTTTTTTGTTCCGCTGATTTATTTACATAAAGTTTGTGTGTTGCACAGGTCTCTCTATTGCTATGTATAGTAAATGGGAATTCAAATAAGACGCAGTAATGGTCAGAGATGGCAATATCCGACACGGAAATATTGTTAATGTTTGCAGGTTGCGATATTACTAGGTCGAGCGTGTTTCCTAATTGATGAGTAGCTTCTGTTACATGCTGATATAACCCAAAGCCGTCCAGGGTGTTCAGCAGGTCTTTACCATTTGAGTCACCGCTTTTATTAACATGAATGTTAAAATCTCCCGTAATAATTATTCTGTTGTAGTTTGTAAGTACCGCTGACACGAGGTTGGAGAAGTCAGATAAAAAGGTTGGTGAGCTTTTTGGCAGTCTGTATAGTGTGATAAGGATTAAGCTGTGATCGGTCTTAACTTTGATCGCTTGGTACTCAAATGACGTGAACGTACCTAAATCTATCTCATTACAGCTGAGTTTACTGGAGAAAATGACAGCTACACCGCCACCCCTTTTAATGTCTCTTATCGACTGATCGAATGTATGGTTAGGAGGACAGGCTCCAATAAGGGTGGCAGCCCCGTCTTTTTTTAACCAGGTTCCACAAGGAACATAAATTGTAGTTTATTGTCCGAGATGTAATCGTTTATGAAAAAGCTCTTATTGGTGAGGGACCTTACATTAAGGACAGCAGTATTTATGACGCATGAGCTGGATATGAATTAGATTGTTTGGTATGCAGCCTGTGGTTCTATGCTTACGTTGCCTATGGTGGGTTATAAGGGGAGGAATTTGATGGAGCAAATTATCTGGCTGGGCCAAGCACACGGTATTCTGAGCACTGGTGATAAGGGGGTAAGATACATCATCAGCTCGGATTAAATTGCTATCGAGGTGTGCTGGCTTAGAACTTACTTGTCAGTCTGGTGTGTGATGGGCTTCCAGTGCTAGCTCCAGGTTGCTAGCTAGCAGGCTTACACCAGCCCTGTTCAGGTGTCGTCCGTCACGTGCGAACAGGCTGCGTCTTCTCCAGAAGCTCCCGAAGTTGTCCGCGAATGGGATGTTCTCATGTCTGCAGTGCCCCATCAGCCACACATGGAGCTGGCGGATACGGGAGAACTGCATATCTGAGAAGCAAGCAGATGGGATAGGGCCTGAGATGATACATTTTTTGCCAGTAGCGATGGTTAGTAGTAGTATGGTTTGAATCAGAGAGGTAAAATCGGACTTAAGTTTTTCGGATTGCTGGAGCCTGATGTCATTTGACCTGACGTGGACGACGATTGCAGAGGCGGTCGGGTGCTGCTCCACCACCTCGGGCACCCTGGCCTGGACGTCTTCCACTCGGGCTCCAGGCAGGCACCACGTCTCGCTCCTCGGTAGGGTCACATGGCGCACCATGGAGGACCCGAAGAGGACCGCTGCTGGCCGAGTGGAGGACGGGGGGTGGCGCTGAATTGCACTGCAGCCGGTCTCGACTGCTCCGCCGAGCGATGCTGTGGGGGAAGAGAAATGTCGTGAGCAGGTTGAGCTATGTTACTGTCGGCTAGCACCGTGTACCGATTTGAGAGGTTGAAAGGAGGAGGTGGAGAGAGTCTCCTCGGTAACCCCCTTTGGCGGCAAGCGACAACTTCGGTCATGGGTGGGTTCTGTTGTGGGGTCGAGCATGCCAGCTGCGAGGTGGTGGCAGGCTCTTCAGGAAATCTCGCCTAAAAAAACATGCACAATGCAACATTTTCAGCGTCAGACTGCAAACGGATGCAAACGTTTACACCAAGTAAAATGCGCCTAGTGACACTTATTTACTCTTAGACTTTTAGTGAGCTGAACAAGGCAGGGTGTGATATCACATCGTGCTGGTGGTACAGGCGATTATAGCCTAATTCAGGGGTGCCCACTTTTCAGACCGCGACCCCCAGTTTTGACTGCCCCCGCAACTATTCTCTGTCACTTGCACGTGCGTTCTTGATCTCTATCTCTCTCCCTCCCCCACATTAATAATGTGTCTGTTTTACACGCACAAGGCAGTAGAGCAAAAACAAAACCGAAGACAATCTCTGAGCTAGTGTATTTTATTACCAAAGCGAAGGCAACATCCCATCATAACTTATGTGAAATGCTGAGCATATACGGGCATATTATGAAAAAGCAAGTAACATAGAACAGTTATAATGCATGCAATACAGTTATGTATGCAAAATGTATGCTCTGCGAGAAGCAAAGCGGGTCCACTCTAGATTTAATTTTGGAGATGGCCACCCACAGATCATCTTCCACATTAAGCCGAGACCTGTATTTATTCTTAATAATACTTAATTCTTAATAATTCTTAATTAAAAGTCTTTTCACATAACTACTTCGAGCCAAATGGCATAAAGAAAATTCAAAGCGGCCCTCGACAGCTTAGAGCAGAGTCATACTAAGTCTGTTCAGTTTTTCAAATATACACAACAAATATGCCAGTCTTGTCACCCAGTCATCTAACCAACTAATGTGTGGAAACTCTGTCATATGGCAAAGCCTATGCATGTAGTGGAGGAAATTATATTTATGTTATGAATCCATAACTTTTAGTAGAAAGTGCAATAAATGAGAAAAACATCAGGGTGGGGAGTGGGATTTGAAACCTCGACTGTTTGATCTTAAGACCAACTCCCTATTCACTAGACCACAACTGCACAGCTGAATTGATTTTCACTGATATCAGTACACCTTTTGTTTGTCATGGAGAACCATTCCCGGTGTTGCTGTGGTAAATGTTCCATTTCATGGCCAACTTCTAATGCAAATATCTTACAGTTGTGCTGTCCAAACTCAGCAAACTGGTTTGTAGAAATGACGATAATACTGCTGTTTAAATTGTTAAAATGTGAAGTCATGGCATACGGTTTTAACAAGGTTCTTAAGCGGCCTCGATCCCTTCCTCAGCTGTTATTGTGAGCTCTATTATGAGCACGACTTTTGCTTTGGTGGACCACGCCACTATGTCAGTGCGGCGAGATGTAGTAGTGATCTCAGTCGGGAAGCAGAGCTGTTTGTCAAGGTCAACTCTCATGTTCCATTCCTGGTCTGGGGAGAATGGCCCAGGTGTTGCTTTTGGCCTGATGTTTCTTCTCTTCCTGCCTTCTGTAACAAAGCTGATGAAGCCGTAGGTTTCTGCTGTTGGTACCCCTTTGTTACCCTGTCGACAGCCCTCCAGCACCTCTGCTAGCTTCCTCAGGATCTGGTCGTGGCGCCATCTTTAGCGTCCCTGGGAGAGCGCGGTCTTACAGCCTGACAAAATGTGCTGGAGGTTTGCATTAGGGGTGCTGCAGAGCATGCAGCATTCTTCCCTACCGAACCACTGGTGAAGGTTCCACAGACAGGGAAGTGTGTTGTATGTTGAGTGGATGAGGAAGCTGAGCCTTGCCTGTGGAATCTTCATAAGGTCTGTCCAACTGATGTTTCAACTCACTCCCAGGTTGTCCAGCTTCCTTGTCGGCCCTGCAACACGGCCTTGATCTTGATCAGCCTAACACAACATGTTCAGGGGAGAACACACTCTCATGGCCATACCCTTGACCTTGTTATCACAAAGGGTCTTAATGTCTCTACAACTGTTATGCACTTGGCCATATCTGATAATTTTTGTGTTTTCTTTGATGTTTGTATGTCACCTCACATTCAAAACAGATCTATGTCTGGAAGAAGGAGAGTCATAAAAAATGGCACAGGTCTTCTTTTTGAGCAGGCACTCTCACATACCCCAAGTCAAACATCAGACTGCGCAGATGATTTAATGATACATTTTAATTCTAGGATGACACACATTATGGATAATATTGCCCCTTTAAAAACCAAACGAGTTACTGACAATCAAAAAGCACCCTGGAAACCGAATCCAATGGTTAAACCGCTAAAGAGAGAGTGTAGAAAGTCTGAAAGAATGTGGCATAAATCTAAACTTCAGATTCATTATCAAATTCATAAAGAGATGCTTGGTAAATACAATTTGGAAATCTCTAAAGCGAGACAGTCCTTCTTCTCTAACATCATAAATAGATATATCAACAATGCCCGTGTGCTATTTTCTACTGTTGAGAAGTTAACAAATCAACCAACACAGTTGCCTCCTGAGCTTTCCTCAGTTAATAAATGCAATGACTTTGCATCTTTTTTCAAAGGAAAAATTGATAAAATACGACTGAATATAGCTTCCCAATTGCAAATAGCTCAAAATCTGGAACCACTGGCTGTAGAGAGAGGGGACCTCAACCTAATCCCAACATTTGGCTTAGTTGACTATGAAACCCTTGAAAAAAACGTACAAAATCTCAGTTCTTCCACATCTGAACTGGATATTTTACCCACAATTTTTTTCAAATCTGTTCTTCATCTTATATCAGCCGATGTACTTCAGATTATAAATACATCACTACAGACTGGCATATTTCCTTCCTCTTTAAATGCAGCTGTAAAACCCTTACTGAAAAACAATAAGCTTGATGGTTCAGTGCTTAATAACTACAGGCCTATATCCAATTTACCATTTATTTGAAAAAAAAATCGAAATAATTGTTTTTAATCAATGAACTGCCTTTCTTACATTAAATAGCTGTTTTGATAAGTTTCAGTCAGGTTTCCGTGCCAATCACAGCACTGAAACAGCTCTTATTAAGGTCATAAATGATATACGTCTTAATTCTGATGTTGGCAAAACATCAGTCTTGGTGTTACTGGACCTTAGTGCAGCTTTTAACACTGTTGATCACTGCATACTACTACATCGACTGGAACATTGGGTTGGATTCACTGGTACAGTTATCAATTGGTTAAAATCATACTTACAACAAAGGAGCTTTTTTGTTGCTATTGGAAACTGTACCTCAGCATCTATGTGCTTGACCTGTGGTGTCCCACAGGGGTCAATCCTGGGACCATTACTATTCAACGTTTATATGCTTCCGCTTGGGCAAATCATCAAAAACAACTCAGTCAATTACCATAGCGATGCTGACGACACCCAAGTTTACTTAGCTCTGTCACCCAATGACTATACCCCCCTTGAGTCTCTGTGTGGGTGTATCGAACAAATCAACAACTGGATGTCACACAATTTTCTTCAGCTGAACGCAGATAAAACTGAAGTAATTGCATTTGGGAAAAAGGAAGACAGACGTAGGATCACCACTGCTCTTGAGACTAAGGGGCTTAAAGCAAAAGATACTGTTAAAAATCTTGGTGTCTTTATTGACAGTGAACTAACATTCAACAGTCACATGAAAGCAATCACTAAATCTGCATTCTATCACCTAAACAACATTGCTAAACTCCGAGGTCTTATGTCAAAACAAAATCTAGAAAAACTTGTACATGCCTTTATTTCCAGTAGGGTTGATAACTGTAATGGCCTTTTCACAGGCCTTCCTAGAAAGACCATCAAACAGCTTCAACTGATCCAAAATGCAGCAGCAAGGGTTCTTACAAGAACAAAAAGATCTGACCACATTACTCCAGTTTTAAGGTCCCTGCACTGGCTCCCAGTAAGTTATAGAATTGACTTTAAGGCATTACTTCTTGTGTTTAAATCATTAAATGGGATGGGACCCAATTACCTATTGGATATGTTTCAGTTATCCGCACCAACTAGGTCTCTGAGATCACTTCAGAAAAATTTGTTGGTAGAACCTGCTGTTAGAACAAAATGTGGTGAAGCAGCTTTCAGCTGCTATGCTGTAAAGCTCTGGAACCAACTTCCAGAAGACATTAAAAATGCTCCTACTGTTGGCAGCTTCAAATCTAGACTTAAGACCAAACTGTTTTCAGATGCTTTCTGTTAATGATTTTTACTAATTTTGTTTTTATTTTGTGTGTTTTTTATGCTTTTATATCTTTTAAAACATTAGCATTCTCTAGATAATAGGTAAAATGACATGTTGTACAATTACAGCACCCTCTTTGGACCAAATTGTATGGCACATGCTGTGGTGTTAGAGGTCTTTCTTTCTCGGTCCAAGACACTGGCAACTCAAAATCCCAATTTTTGCATTTACCCTTATCACTAGGTGGCACTATGCTTCAAGTGAGTGTTTATGGGCTGGGTCACTACGCCTCTGTAACAACGACATACTAACACAAAATTGTTGTCTTGGGCAAAATTGTTGACGAGTTATTTAACAAAAACTGTTTTTTTGACACCTAGCTTCGCCAATAAACATCGCCCCCTATGACGAAATGTCACAAAATTTAGTACACATGAACAGAAAGGTGTTTAGAGATGGCATGTCAACTTTGAGCAAATTTGAGCAATTAAAAGCCAAGATATGGACTTTTGAAGAATTTTAAGCTACGTGTTAAATGTTCATTGACGTGTAACTTTGAAACGGTTTATCTCAAGATAAATCCTTTGATAACTTTTTGTCAGCATTGTCTGTAGATGGCATATACCAAATTTGCTGAGAGTCACATGAACGGCCTATGACGAGTTCATTCAGATTTGTTTTCGCAGTGTTAAAATTTCACAGAAATTGTTTTCACCATTGTGTATTTATTCATAGTACATGTACTGCACACACAGACAAACACCCTATAAATTATCCACAATGTGAGCACAGACAAGTCGTCCAGACACATCCTCAAACCATCCTCCTCTGACATCGGTAGATGATTTTGCCTAGGTAGGGGGATCCTCTCGGCAGATGTTGTGCAGTACTGTGCATGCTGCTATCACTGTACACACTCTCTTCGGGTGCATCCGTATCTCCCAGTGCAGACAGTGGAACCTAAAATAAAACGGTTCGTCATTAGGCCTACTATATGCTAACATTTCCTGCATAGCAATTAAGTTTAGACTTGGTTGAGTATAGACCATGTAGTAACCTGCGCTTGAGCACTCCAATACATCGCTCCACGGTAGACCTAGTGGTGGCATGGATGGTGTTGTACCGCCATTCTTGCTGCGACCTCGGAGCGACGATGGGTGTCATGAGCCAGCCCTTCAAAGGGTAGCCACTGTAACCAAGAAGGTTGCCCTTTATTCCTCCAGCCTCGAAGATTTTGCTCAGCTAACTGTTCCTGAGTATCCTCGCGTTGTGCATTGACCCAGGCCACCTTGCCACCAAGCTGAAGATGTTATACTTACAATGTAATTGCATTACATTTTATAACTTATTTGAGTATTTAAAACCTTAAAAACCTTATGGATAACAGCAAATTGACATAAAATATTACAATAGTAGATTGTACAAATATTACACTGAACTGAAAATGTATCAAATTTTTTAAACATACTTTGAAGTGTGTGTGTGTTTTTGTGTGTGTGTGTGTGTGTGTGTGTGTGTGGTTGTGTGTGTGTCAAAGAGAGAGAGAGAGCAACTGGAAAGACCCATGTGTTATTTACTACAACATTCCATGAAATTCCTAAAAGCAAGATCCAGTTTTACACAGTGTTACACAACATGTGGAGCATCCAAATGAACTTTCCACACACCTCCCTGAACCAGCTCTATGGTGATTTTTGATGCAAACTACTACTAAGGTCTCTTGCGCCCCTCAAACGTCACCAGAGAGTGACCTGCTTTTAAGTTAGGAGTGACTACCCTTTCAGCTCCCATGGCTGGCTGCCCCTTTGCTTTTCTTTTTCGGCTACTTTACCCATCACACAGCTCATGGACAAGTTTCATTTTAAAACTTTTTAATGAAAAGTGGCGCCTGATTTTAGGGAGTGGCCTCTGCAGGTTAACAAACAATATATGAATTTACAATTGCAATGTTTAACATCCCCCAGAAAACATACTACACATTATAATAGCTGCATAATCGATCCATGTGGTCAACACCTAGCCTGGTAAACCAGCCCCTCGTACTTCATTTCATTTTGTACAGAGGGTCTGGAGCGCAGGCCATGAGTAACGATTTCTTCCTGGAGGTATGGGCGCTGCTGAAGTTTAAAACAAGTGCCTCTGCCTTTACCCAATCGCTAACGCCTGGTCATCACATATGCAATTAGCCGACCTACGCACTACAATTCAAATGTAGCACACAAAGTCAACATCATGGCTCACGGACACACCCTCTGTTCGCTGATTGGATAGGAATTGCTCGGTCCTCTTACATGCTCCTCAAAAGATACCAGTCCAGACTCTCTGTACAAAATGAAATGAAGTACGAGGGGCGGCTTTACCAAGCTTATCCTATGTTAGCTGCCTATTTATGTCGCAGATGAAATACAGGTAGCTTATTATGTTAGATGTCCAATAGACCTGACATGACTTTACATTTTACAGGTACATGATACCTATCTTCCACATATAGCCTAATCAGTGAAGATTTAGTGATGGTTTGATGAAGCCGCCCCAAACACTCCACAGGAAGTTACCTCAGCCAAGGTTCCCATAAGTTAGCTGACTAAATTCATGTCTGTCATCACAGAAAAAATAACGGTCTGTTTTTCATAGCTAGGATGTTTCGTTGTATTGACATGTTTAAAATAGTCTCGTCATTAGTACAAGTAAACTTTGTGAGAAATACTGCTGCTATTTTCAGACTATAACCAACATCATAGTCATTCACACATAACCAGAGAGAGTAAGCAAGTTAATCATGACAGGTTACTAAATTCCATCATAAACTCTTTATTTTAGCATTTCCTTACATCAGTCTGATCTTCGCTGTCATTCAAACAAGGTGGATCATCGGTGCACATCAATACTGTCTCATCTAACTAGTACATCCATGGGCGCTTGGAATAAGCCATTGCTTTGCTATCATTCTCAAGTGTTAATATAGTTGTTTTATGTGAAATAGGATGTTATTCTGCTCTGGACGCTTTTTTATATTTAGCTCCGTCCCAGTTTGTCTACCGCTCTGTCTGAGCCAAGTTACCACACGAAAAGGTTACAGTGTTCAGAAACATTAAATGTAGAAGTGCAGAGCAGTAGTCTAATTGCATATCTTACTCCGATACTAGATGTATGGGCCAATTTTTTAGATTGTTACATTTTAAGTAACATCAGTTGAGTTGCATTAGGGGGGATAGTCCTTGCATAGTACTTGGATAGTCCATTTCCTCATCACTGCATGGCGAAGAATAGATTATAAGCTGACTCAAGGAAATTATGCCCTGGTTTTCCCATGGACAATACAGGGTTGTTACTAGTACAGCCGTTTTTTTTTTTTACCTGAGCCCCGGAGGGATTGACCAGGTATTTCAATTACCCTATCCGTCTGTGTGTGTGTGTGTGTGTGTGTGTCTGTGCGCCCAGTGGGGGAGCATTTGTTTCTAGTTGTTATGGCAGCCCCTCACCGAACAAGTCAAGCTCGACATCTTCACACTACCGTGCCAATGTGTTGTTGTCGACTCTCTGCAATAGGCAGAATTATTAAACCGGAAGTACCGATACATTCCGGAAGAGCACCACGCCGCCCATGGCTTCTTCCAGAATAAGGTCAATACAGTCTATAATGACTTGCTTAATGCAGTAGCCACTCCAGACTGACCCTGTCCTTTTGCACTCTACTGTGTGTTAGGGGCTACTGGTATGCTGGTTTGGAGTTTGGAGCAGAGTGCTACTGTGGTCAGAAAATTCAAGCACGCAGTGTTTCAGAGAGTGAATGCAACATGGAATGCAAAGGAGAGAAGACCAATCTTTGTGGGGGTGCCAACAGACTATCTATCTACCGCCTGGAACTCAGCCAGGAGTCAGCACGACGCTGTGAGTGGTAATACATGCCTGTAAGGCCAACCCTGTGCATGCCTTTTGCTACCTACACAACTTAGTGGCTGTTCACAGTACGACGTTTTTTTCACTGGCAGGTGCTTGAATTCAATTATTTTTTTATGAAATGATGTGGCTGAAAAGCAGTGGTACTGTTGTGCAGTTCACTGTTTTTTGAGCGGGGGTCAAGCAGCAAAACTTCCTGAAACACAAGGCTCTCTTAGCTTTTTTATTTGTTGAAAAATCAGTGGAAAAAGATGAACTGTGCATAGCTTAGCAACAATAACAAAAAAACCTTGACATCTCCAGCAAGCACTTTGTAAATGTTCAGGTTTTGGAATATGCGTCTCACTTTTTGGAGGCAAATAGGGCGTCACACTCTGAACAGCCTATTAGAGGTGCTCTGAGCAACACTTTTGAATATTGTGTGTAGTGATG
The DNA here is from genome assembly GCA_027475355.1 of Coilia nasus. NCBI lineage: Eukaryota > Metazoa > Chordata > Actinopteri > Clupeiformes > Engraulidae > Coilia > Coilia nasus. Next base: position 37,525,365 of record CM050217.1, read on the forward strand.
TTTGTGTTTTAAACTTCTTGTCAGATACTTTTAACTATAACTGTTGATTTTGTCTCTGATCGTGTTTTCCCCCTTTTCCCTATCGTTCATGACAAGGGGACGCCAATTTCTCGGTTTTCACACATATTCTCCTCATGTAGCAGATTTCTATCAGACAGATAAGAATATAGCCTACACATTAAATGAAATGACATACTGATTTCATTTTGTGTTTCCATTTTTATTTCCCTGGTCTTTGTTTCGGTATTATTATATGTGTCAATTTGTTTTTGTGTCGTGACGACAAATGTCATACTTTTAGCCGGTATTTTATTCATGAGTTCAGTCAGACGCCACGTGTTATACCACTTCAGTTTGGAGCATTTTACCAAAGATTCTAGAGTAGCGCTCTAAAATCTTTGATTTTACTATGGTAACTATGCGCTCCAATCGGCCATTCTGAGATCGATTGCTCATTGCGCTTCAGTTAAGAAGGAAGATAAGACTGTTCTTAAGACATTGGTAAGAAGGGCGTTAAGAAGGCGTTTGGGAAACACTCTTATCTTAACGCTTCCTCTTAGCCGACCTCTTCTTAAGTGCCTTCTTAACTCGTTAAGAAGGTTCTTAACTGGGAAACCCGGCCATTGTATGTGTTTGTGTAGTGTGTAGGAGTGATTTGTGAAAGAAATAGGCAAAATGAGATTTTCTACAATTACAGCGCCCCCTATGGACCACATTAACGGCCTATGACGAGTTTGTTTGGATTCGTTTTCGCAGTGTTGAAATTTCACGGAAATTATTTTCGTTGGAAGTGGATGTCGACCAGAGTTTTCAATGGGTGACAGTCATCAGATTTCACGATAAAACAAATTGGTTGTAAACGTTAACATTCTCTACATAATAGGAAAAATGAGATTTTGTACAATTACAGCACCCCCTATGGACCAAATTTTATGGCATGTGCTGTGCTTTTAGAGGTCAAGATATTGGCAACTCAAAATCCCAATTTTTGCATTTACCCATATCACTAGGTGGCGCTATGCTTCAAGTGAGTGTTTACAGGCTGGGTCGATACGCCTCTGTAACACCGACCTATCATAAAAATCTCATGTTCTTGGGTGAAATGTTCATTGAGTTATTCAGCAAAAACTTTTGGGCGTCGGGGGGGGGGGGGGGAGCTTGTAGTCGCTCAAAAAGTTCTAGGGCTACATGCCTACAAAGATTCATGTCCCCCAGACTTCCAGTGTCCCGGCAATTGTTGACAGAAAATTGCTGGAAAAAAAGTCGTGGCAACAGTATAATGACCTTCGCTAGCAGCGGTCATAAATACTTATTCTAATTTGCATCTGATTGCACATACATCTTTACAACGTCATGATTCAGTGTAGGTAAAGTTATATTCCAGAAGTTATATTCTTAAATTCCAAAATGAATCTCATATGTACTACCCAAAATATTACTCTATAATATTTCATGAAAAGGTAGATTAATTCAAAGTTTAAAAATCTGAAAAAGTCACATGATGTGAAGAATGCCACAAAAGTGCCGCAGAATATTGCAAAATTTCTCAAAAATGAATCTGTTGCATCCAACTCTTATCAGTTCCTGGTCCATCTGGCATCAGAAAATGCTTCCACTTGATGGATGAAAGCAGTCAGAGAAATGCAGATACTGTTTAGCTTGAGCAACTGCCTCACCCATAATGTTTCCAGCCCATGTGAATAGATGTTGGTCGACCAGCCAGACATGGGCTGTCTGGTCCTTTGCTGAATGAAGAGTTTAACAGCAAACCATTGCCAAAGCAGGCTGCATTTCAGTTATCTCTGTTGGGTGGTCAAATTCTTGGGGACAAAGAATTATAAACTACATTGTCTGCATCCCTCAACCTGTACCTGTATTTTAAAACAGCACAGACACAAAGGAAAACCAACACATTGCTAATTAGCTAAAAGCAGTCAATAATGACCTTGAACCATAGAGGATTTTTCACTTTTTACTAACAATACTGAAAACACGAAGGCGCCTGGACACGAGGAGACCTACCCTCATATAATAACCATTGCTTGTGCTGCTTATGCTCTTAATAATCTCCTTAAGGACATTGTGGCACTGGAAATTATGGAAGCGCTATGACAAAGACAGAAGCAAGTAGAGAAATATGTGAAGGGCAAACAAGTAGCTTCAGCAATATGCCTTTCAAAACAAAAGGAAAAAAACGAGTACCACACCGAAGCTCCCTAGCATCACACGATTGTTCTATCCTATTAAATGACCCAGGTCGTTTTGCTGAAATTAATCAAGCAATCTTAACAGTCAGTTGGACACTGACACTGAAGAAGATGAGGAGACAGATGTTGAGGAATTGAACACCAAGGACATTGAGGTTTGAGTTAGAAGCTAGAGGTCTGTGTGGGATATTTTTTTTCATGCAGCTCCCGCGGGTTTCTGTACCACTCCCGCAGAAATGTTCTCCTGCTCCCACCCGCTGAGTCCCGTGAGCAAGGGTAGTGGAGTATAGGGTGGGCCAAAATACTTGACACATTTTAAATGCTAATATCGCGGCTTATAAAACTTAAATAAGGTACCAAATACATTTGTTGCTTAACTGACATACAGGAATTTCTGAAATATAGGTTGCATTATGTGGGTGTGACTACAGCCGCAAATTAAAGATGTCTTATATATGTAGGTTGATTTGGCTAAGCAGTTTTCCATAAAAATACAGCCAACAACTTTTCTAACTAGGCTATAGACCTGAATTAAACATTATGAAGAGGCCATTAAACAGTGTCAATAGAAACATTTTGAAGTCAAAATTCTAAAATATAGGTAAACATAGGTAAAAATAGGTATAGGCCTATATGTGGCATAGTTTATTGTGCCTAGGAATTCCATCCTCTGAGATTTTCTCCTGAAGACGTGGACTTTAAAACAAATTGCATATGTAATCAAAAAATACTTCACCAGACAAAGATCCATCACCCCACGCAACAAAAACATCCACAGGTTAGGTCACCTCCCACATAAGTCATATTGTTCCATAAGTGTACTGGAAGTAAATAAAATCATATTTGGGTGGGAGTTCCGTTCATTTTCATTTTATATTTTGAAGGGCAAGTGAATAATATTAATAATAATCTAGTACACAACATTTAACATTTTAATGTTAATGCATGTATTTATTATTATTTTGTATTCCTATGTTATTTTTTAACTTTAAATGAAAGTGTTTAAATGAAAAAAAATAAATGTCTGACAAAATTAATTCTCTCCGGTCAAATTGTCTGATTGAAATTGGCTAATAATTCTGTCCCTCTAAAACAATCTGAATTTGAGAATAAGCCCAAAATGTAGGCCTATATCCAAGGAAAAATACACTGTCCTGTGGATGTGCTTCAATAGAATAAGGCTGGCGGGCACGGGACACTGAGCATCAGATGCATGTTACGGAATGCATCTCACATTCTGATATTCAAATTCACAGTGCTGCCAACAAAATAGAGCAAAATGACACAATTTTTTGGTACTTTAAGGCATAACAATGACAGAAACAGATATTTTTAATACTATTGTATCACAGAGGCTTTGTGCTTTCAGCCAAATATGAGCTAGGTCATCTATATTGCATTACTTTTGTTTACCGATGGCAACAGTTGCTAAAGGAAGAAAAGTCGGTACTACTAACTTCAGCCCAAATGGTTGGAAATAGCAAATATATATAAATTTGATAGCAAACCACGTGATTTTGACCTATTGGCTTGACACACAGGTTTAACTGTTACAGTTAACAGTTAATTGCGAAGTCACCTTGCGGAAAACAATGTTACAATGCACACGGCAAAATAAGGTAAGGCACTGGAAAGTTTAGATTTTATGTCAGCAGCTGCACACTTCAGTACTGCGAAACAGCATAAAAAGTAGCCTAAAATTATACGAGACAATGGTGTAGGCCTAGCCATTTGTTTGTTTCAGTTAATTTAACAAGGAGTCATTTAATCCACAGCATCATGGTGGCCAATTTAAATGTTACCAGCCAAATACGAGACATACAGAGAATGCACAATAAAATAATAAAAACAAAAAACAATAATATAAAATAAAAAAACAATTTACGTGAAATTTTAACACTGCGAAAACGAATCCAAACGAACTCGTCATAGGCCGTTCATGTGAATCTCACCAAATTTGGTATATGTCATCTACAGACAATGCTGACAAAAAGTTATCAAAGGATTTATCTTGAGATAAACCGTTTCGAAGTTACATGTCAATGAACATTTACCATGTAGCTTAAAATTCTTCAAAAGTCCATATCTTGGCTTCTAATTGCTCAAATTTGGTCAAAGTTGACATGCCAACTCTAAACAGCTTTCTTTTTATGTGTACTAAATTTTGTGACATTTTGTCATAGGGGGCGATGTGTATCGTCGATGCTAGGTGTCGAAAAACAGTTTTTGTTAAATAACTCATCAACAATTTTGCCCAGATTTTGTGTTAGTATGTCGGTGTTACAGAGGCGTATCGACCCAGCCCATGAACACTCACTTGAAGCATAGCGCCACCTAGTGATATGAGTAAATGCAAAAATTGGAATTTTGAGTTGCCAATATCTTGGACCGAGAAGGTGGGAACTGTGCAAAATGGGTACTTGACAAATAAGGGTGAAACACTATTTTTTTTTTTACTCTCCAATCTTTGCACAAAATGTATGAAATTCTAATGTCCAAAAGCTTAAGTTTTTGTAACTTTTAGTGGTTTATAGGATTTCCCCTTCTTTTTGCTATTTTCTAAGCCTTTTACATGGCCACAGATGGAAAATGTCCTGCGGTGTGACATCACACTACTGTAAAGATAAAATTAACTAAAATTATTGATTTCAACTGCAGATCACATATGTTAAAGTTTAAGAGGCCCTTTATAAAAATCATTATTGAAATTCAACATACACTTACTTTTCAGAGCTGTTTTTCAGTTCCACTCTTTACTTGCACCTTCTTTTCTCAGTCACTCGCATCAAAACATTTTATAACATGAAAAAAAAATCACTGCACTGTTTTGTTTTTCTTGTAATAGTTAAATTATACAATGTTTTAAAAGCTACATGATGATAAAAACGAACGGACTTACTAATAGGCATTTAATTGCATTTAAAGTCTTGTCACACCACATGACATTCCGTCACACCACATGACGCAATGAGGCACAGTTTACACACAAGTGACAGTTCACACACAAATTCTTCACTCTGAGGTTATCTTAAGTATGTTGAGTATTGCACTGAACTAAAAACATCTGTGAAATGTAGGGGTGTGCAAAAAATATCGTAATATATCGTATCGCAATATATCATATCGCAATACACTGTATCGTTTTAAACATCAATATCGTGATACTAATTTTCACAATATACTATATCAATTTCTGACTCCAATCCTATGCACTTTATGTTTTCCTGTTATATTGAGTTCAGTAACTCTGAGTTATGTTGATTTAATTAAGTTTTGGTAAGATGTGACACTATCTAGATTGTAAACAGCAACTGATAATTTAGCTCTATTTTGACATTTTCACTGAACAATATAAAATATCGCAATATATTGCAATATACCCAGTATCGCAATGTATTGTGATAGAATCGTATAGTGGTATATGTATCGTGATACGTATCATATCGTGTCCTTGCCAATACCCACCCCTAGTGAAAAGTGAATGCAATGAAGTTAGTTTTTTATTAAAACCCAAGGTCAACACAACTTGAAAAACACCACAATAGATTCATCATAAACTGATAAAGTTCCCATTTTTATCGTTTGTCAAGAACTGACAATGACTGACATGAAAGTCATGAAGAAGACATTAGAGATAGTTCATGTTGAAATGATTTTGGAAATTACAGGTTAAACATGAGCCAGTCCAGGTCAGCTAATTTTGCAGCTCTCCCATAGGGCTCATAGCCTGGCTATCGTGACTTGTCAATGCTCTGAGAGCATTGGTCTGGCCAAGCTGTGTTGTAAACCCATTTCTCAGAAGGCGGGCTTAACCCACCTCTTTCAAATACCTCTGTTTGCTACTGGACGAAGCTTCAACCAATCACACCCTCATGTCCTCTGATGTATACAGTACGTAGCGAAAGAAACTGCTTGATCCAAACAAAAAGTAGTAGTAATCTGTAGTCATATAGCAATGGCGTTAAAGGATTTTTGTCAGACTTGTGAGGTGAACATGAGAGTGGTTGGTGTTGGTCATTCAATATTGATATTCGAAAAACGAATCAGTGCGATCAAAGGCGACATGACCAACAACAGCGTCCGCGCAAAGCCCAATGGACTTGGCTACCAGCGGGGCTAACTTATAAATTAAACTTTTACCGAAGCCGGTCGGTAGCATTGCAAAAACGTCCTTTACCGCAACAAATGCTTCAAGGGCTGCCCTTTGCTCTATTTTCAGAGAGAACTTCCATTTGAATTTGTCCAAAACAGCAGCTACAGCTGCATTGAAATCTTACAGTTGCTCCACGTTCGCCATGTAGACAGTGACTGAGATAGATTTCCGGTCGCCAAACTACCGCGTCATTGCCTTTTGAAATGCTCAATTTTCATTGGGCCCCTATCTGAGGACTGAGCAGAAATGGTTTAGATAGGCAGCTTGGCCAGACTGACTTGCTCGCGGAATGTAAATGCAGCGCCACAGGCAGTATGGGCACACCCAGGCTATAGGGCTCAGGCTCCGAAATTGCCCCAACCATGTCACTTTGGGAGTAGTAAATGCAGTCATCCTTCTCAGGCCACTGGAAAGCATTTTTATCTCCACGTTGAACCATACATTTAACTTTCTTTTCTTGATATCTGTTAATAAAACAAAACACTGTTACACATAATCAAGGCAAGTTGTATTGTCTGACTATTAAAGGAGAAGTTTGGTGTAAATCAAACAATAGCCCTGTTTGAGGTCAACAAGTGCTGTCAGTAGGATAAAGACAGAAAAATTGATACAGCATACACCACTGATACAGCATACTGAACAAAGATATGGGGCATAACTTTCAATTTCGTTTCGTTATGCATTCAGTAAACATTAGTCATTGGTCTGTTATTTGGTCTATGTTGCATGAAATTTTCACGTTCTTTCATCTGGACATCATAAAGTGAACAACAGGGCTATTGATTAATTCACACCAGATGTCTCTTTTTATCAGATTCAAACTCCCTTACTAGCTCCCTTTCCCTATATCAATTTCTTTACTTTCTTCTTCTCTCGCTAAGGATCTCCTCACGCCTGGCTTCATCCTGATTTATCCCCTCCCGGTACCATTTTGTCCTTTCTTTGCTCATTTCTAAAAAACTATTTTTATTTATAAAATATTTTTATTCATAAAATATTAGTGATTGTTGGCCATCTATATAGAATAAACATGGATGCAAATACTTCATACATTTAGAAAAAAAGAAAATAACTGGTAAAGATCTAGCAATACGTTGCATAAAACATGTCACACTGCAGGACATGAATGTCACACCACAGGACATTAACAGCATTGTGGCCAATTTAAACCCTTTCTATACATAACTGACCTTGGAGCTAGCACGCTAACTTAATAATGATATTGTTTATAACTTTGATATGTGATTTTTTTTTTAAAAAAAACGTTTTTCCTTCAATTAGAGCCGTCACACCACAGGACATCATAAATGGACCCAAACATTGTCTAACATAAACATCAAAAACTGTGCAAATATAAAGAGATTAATACTCACCTTTTAACTTTCACAGCAGTCTCTAATGACTGACTTACTTCCTGGTAGGGGGCTGTACTGAAGACCCCTATAGTTGTCCATGCAACTGCCCGCTCAAAAATTTAATTTACATGTCACGCCGCAGGACTGCATTTATGTTACAAGATTTAACTTTCTGTAAATGTTGCTGTAAAATGTTTTTTCATGTTAAAAATGTTTTTTTAATAAGTTAATAATTGTAAAATTATGCCAAAGCTTTTATGAATTATTCTAAATGTTGCCGGTTTATTTTATTGCTGTTAATATTTCATGTCGCATTCATGTTACAGTCACACCGCAGGACATTTGGCATAAAAACCTTTAAATAAATATGAAGAAAAAAATTGTTTTTTATTCCAAACTAAATGTGCTGTAATATACTGTAATTTGCCTTATTTACATTTTATTTAAATAATAAAAAACACATTTTGGTAGGTATATGCACCATGTTACATTAAAATCACACGTCATGTCAAGTACCCAAATACGTCATGCATGATCACCACAAAGACCTCTAAAACCACAGCACATGCCATAAAATTTGGTCCATAGGGGGCGCCGTAATTGTACAAAATCTCATTTCGCCTATTATCTAGAGAATGCTAACGTTTACAACCAATTTGTTTTTATCGTGAAATCTGATGACCCTCACCCATTGAAAACACTGGTTGACGTCCACTTCCAACGAAAACAATTTCCGTGAAATTTCAACACTGCGAAAACGAATCCAAACGAACTCGTCATAGGCCGTTAATGTGGTCCATAGGGGGCGCTGTAATTGTAGAAAATCTCATTTTGCCTATTTCTTTCACAAATCACTCCTACACACTACACTAACACATACAATGTCATTCATTCGAAACCCACATCCATGCCCACTCCCAGGAAATCATTTCCACACAATTTCTCACCTCACAACATTGCTCTACCACATATTCATCATACCAACAGTGCCCACATTTCAATACACTGCGGCGGTCATACCATGTACCGCTATGCGGTACATCTAGTTTGGAACTAGTCTCGAGAGTGGTACAGAGTTCAAAAGATCACTACACAGTGAAATTGCTGTGGAAGATCTGGGTACAGACTACTCAGAGGGATTCTTTGGCAATCTTTCCTTAGGTACCTAATTTTAAATTAACCACAAAAAGGTAGTTTACATTGTCACGACATGACAGTTCTTTGTGATGGATCACCTTTGGAGCAAGGAGTTGGATGCTGGGGGCGGTGGCCCATGGTCACAAGGACCAAAAGGCCTAGGTTTTCAGATCTTTATTAGAATTATCAAACTATGTTTCAGGACTGAGACCATTGTACCACTAGGACTGAGACAATCAAAGTAAACCAAACATGACATGTAAATCTCACAGCATTATCCACAACATAATATACCCTTACTTCTCACACCAATATCTTCAGGGTGACCTGTGAAAAACCCCAAATCCAGGGGTGCATTTCTTAAATGCAAAGCTTTTTTGCAAAACTTTTGCTGCTGGCCATTACCATTGTTGGTACTTCCAAAGTACCGGCTCAAAGGCTACCGTGTGTTTCTCAAAGCATACTATGGTAGTACTTCTACTAAAACAATAAAACAACTGTCCTTTTGAAGACTCCTCCGGGCTCATCACCAACACACATAGATGGTAATTCCTCTGTTGTGCTCATTGAATCACCAGCCCGATCGAAGTCTTACATAGTCAACATTGATGTTTTTTTGTTCAATGAAAGAATTGTTTGATAAAAGAATTAAGCACTCATAAAGCTCTACATACAAATAATTCAGTGTCATGTTTTTTAATTGTATTTTTTTGCAACAATGTTTACTTTTGTATATGATTTTCTGTAAATGATACCAAATATCTAGTTAATTCTCATTGATTCCCGAATTCCTATTTCCATAATTCCTGTTGATGGTTTACAATTTGGAATGTTTCCAAAATATTTTCCTAAACTAGTTTCTGGAAATTTGATCACATAACAAATCGCAAAACCTTGTGAAGTTATTGAACAGAAATATGACAGGCTAAAGCTGCCATGCATGCCTAAAATAATACCAAAAGTACGTTTTTTTTTTTTTCCTCTCTCCATGAACAGGTTCAAAGCCATGGTTTAAACAGTGAAGTTCATTTTAAAAATCTGGATCTATAGCATGCTGTTGTTTTGGGAAGAGGGCATAATCCTTAAAGGTGTCATTCCGCGAGAAACCGTTTAGTTCTTTTTGAAATACGATAGGTCACTGCAAGTTGCATATGCATGCTGCATGTGAAAATGTTCTTCTGCCACCATAGCTTTCAGTAGTCAATGAAAGAAAATAGGCGTAAAAAACGAGTGAATAAAAAAAGGGCAAAGGAAGTGATGTAAGTTTGATAATTAGGAAAAGCCATGCCATAGTTGTGATTACTGGAGAAGTCCCCTCCGTAGTGCCTTGGTTATAGCCTGCTTACTCATCTGGAGAGTTAAAATTAATGCTGAGTGAGATATATATATGTTTTGAACAACACATGATGCCACTTAGACATTATATTGTGAGGATAGACTTTACTGTAAATATTACCAGATAATGAGGGCAAACTGCATACTATACACAATTTCAACAGTGTGGCCAGCAACAGTGGTCTAGTGGTTAGGGAGTTGGTCTTAGGGAGTTGGGCTCAGAGAATTGCAAGTTTGCATCCTGCCCAATCCTGAAATTTGCTGAAATGCCCTTGAGCAAGGCATCTAACCCCACATTGCTCGAGGGACTGTAACTGAAACCCTGTAAATATATGTAAGTATGGATCTGTAAGTCTGAATGACAGCGTCAGCTAAGTGTAATGATAATGTTTAACTGTTTTAATCTCATAATCTTCTTAGATAAAATATCAGTCATCAATTACTTTTGTTTTGATCACACCTATTGCTAGTGCAGGCTAACAAACATAATTATGCAATATTTAAACTAAGTAATTAAGTGGAAATAGGTGATTTTGCATTTTAGATGAAGATGATCATGAAGATGATCTTTAAACATCAATCTTGTGTCCTTTTTTTGTTTTCAGATGGAAGTGCCATCTTCAAAGGATGTTTCCGCAGACCAGATAATACCACAATGGCACTACCAATCAGTGCATCAATCAACAATGTATCTGTAGATAAATGTGTTGACATGTGCACAGAGAAGGTATGATAGTGTGACAACATCCTGTTTTATTAATGGATGAGAGAGTTTTATGTTTGTTTGAATGTTGTGGATAAGTAAAAGTATTCATATCAGATATTATTGTTTTTGTTTTGTGCAGCTTGCTTTCACATTCCTTTTTTTGCAAATGGACCATAATTTCTTAAGGAAATCACATGTGTGGTCAATCATTGAACAAAAGGCCAAAATAGCCTAAAAGTAAGCAATCGTGGAAGGTTTGCAGTACTTTTATTGTATTTAACCAATAAATTTCTGATTTGACAGCTACAGTTTCTAGCTAATTTTGAGCATCACACATATTTAATAACCAAGCTGATACACTCAAGCAGTGTTTCCCACAGTGCTTTATGGCAGTTACCTTTAACATATCGCTCCCAGCTTAAATAATTTGTCCCACTAGAACATTAAAATCAGACCTGGGGTTGTTGATATTATTGGAATATGATAGTAGACAGTTCAACAATTGCCGTTCATTCATACCAGCTGGAGAGCCTGAAACAAACTTGAAAAAATAAAAATAATACTTTTGGAGTGATACATTTATTAAACATTAATTAACAATGCCTTTTTACTAGGAGAATAAAGCCAAAAGACCCTCTTTTCAATGGTTTCTATTTACTCTGAGGTAACATACTCAGGTAAGTGACTAAGCCCGACAGTAGTAGTAGATCAAAAACAAAGGGTGAAATAAAAATGTCACTAGAATTATTAGAATTAGAAAACTTTATCCCAAAATGGGCAGTTCAGTTTGACAGTTTCCAGTCTCACACAATAAATACATGAATACTATAAATATCAGTAAGAAGTTAGACAAAAATAATTCCAGCAGCAGTCCAACAAAGAAAAGTGTATTAGTACTCTATTTTTGAGATTCTGCCTTGCGATTTTACATGTGTAGTGGCAGCATGTAAAATACTTAAGCCTTCCTTTCTACATTTGAAGCCTTCCTTTCTGTATTTCTCAAGGAGCTTCCTCTGGCTGCACTCTCAGCTCAGCGGTGCCACTGCGGCTTTACTACCACCCTGTTCAATCTGCATGAACGTGAGGACGAGAGCCAATGCATGCAACACTGCAGCGGGGAAGAATTTGAAACCTGTGGAAATGACAAATTCTTTGTGGTGTACCAAACACAGGTCCAAGGTGAGCAAAACATGTTTATTCTGATTATATTATACAATAGTTAGGTCCGGTCAAACTATTTAGCAATTTATGATTGGATGAGAAGCATCCTAAGTTTCACTAGAAGTGAGGACATCCCACGGTATACCATAGGAGACTCCTCACAGTTAATAATCACTCTGCTTAAGATACAACTTAACCATTACATAAGATTCCATTCCATATAGTCCATAAACACAGAAAGAAGAGCAAAAACCGAAATCGAGTGAATTTAAAAAACTATGGCAGACTTTAACAAGACACCAAAGACTGCAGAACAGCAGCTATGCATTAGGCCTAATTTGGACTGTGAACACCAACAACCATATTTCAGCACCTGCACAATACAGTGACATGTCCAAACCAATGTGTAGGTATAAATAGACACTTATTGCATAGCAGTCTCAGACGCCATTAACTGAAACTACCGGTATGTTGTGGAGCAGAGACAGGAGCAAACTAAGATACAAAATAGATAAAACTTAAAAATAACATTTTGAAATTGTGTCCACAACTAATTGTGTTGGCATTTGAGTCTGTTGTGTATGCCTGTAAAGAGGAAAACATTTTTATGGACCTCTGTGGGATGTGGTGTTGATCACGAAAATGTGGAAGGGTGTTCATGCAATTTGTCTCTGTTTCTTTGAATAGGTAATGTCATGTGATTTTACCAATCAGGTGATCAACATCCTCTACACTGATTATGTGATTCACCCGCTTTTAAATATGAGTGGCTAATGACAACTTGTTTCAGTTGCCCTGATGAAGGCCCGCCAGAACGAAACGCGTTGGCATTTTAAATAGCCAAAAATATGAATTAAAGGCTTTTGTATTGTATCCTCTTAAGTGCTTTGGATTTTTTGTACTTTTTACTCTGCAACATTGTCATATTATTCCATGTATTGTTTCATAATTTCTAGGTTATAACTACAACTACTGGATAAAAAATAGTTTAGGAGACATGAAAGTGTTTGTGTTTATCTACCTACAGTACCTATCTATCTACTATATGCTGTTATGCTCAAACCCTATATTTTGATTACATAAACACAGTGAAAGTCATGTGACAGTGTCATTTAGAGCTAGGCTCCAAAGCATTGTATCCAACCACTAGTGTTGCAATACTCGAGATGTGTTGGCAGAGTTGCTGAACCAGCTTGTTGCAAGGCTGTATTGCTCTGTAAGTTTGTCAGTCTTTGTTTATGTGTTTACCGCTGGCGAAGGTATATCATTCCTATGGGATATCATTCCTTGCACATTCACATGACGAAGCCTAAAGTCCATGTACAGCATTTAAATTAAGAATAAATTCCGAGCTCAAGTTAGGGGAGTTATACATGATTTATGTGAAATAAACAGCCTATTTCGACAGAGAGTTTGCATCTATATTCTTTTAAATCTTTTACCATGCTAGCCTGGTAAACCAGCCCCTCATACATGAGGTTCAAGGGGCTGGTTTACCAGGCGAATACCACGCTATACCATGCCCCACAAGCCAGCTCTGCAAAAAGCGTAGTGTCTGAGGTGGGTCAAATTGGTGTGTTGTTTGGACACGCAACCCTGTGTCGTCAGTGTGAAAGGTACAGGCATACCACTAATTATGACCGCCGCTAGCGAAGCTAGCGAAAGCGGTCATTATAGAGTTGCCGCGACTTTTTTCCCTTTTTTTTTTTTTTTCTTCTTTTTTTTCAGTGAATGTCCGTCAACGATTCCCGGGACACTGAAACTCGGGGGGACATGAATCTTTGTAGGCATGTAGCCCTACAAAATGTCGAGTGACTAGAAGCTTTTGGTCTCCCAGGGCCACCCCCCCGCTGTGCCAGCGTACTGTACGTCAAAGAGGGGGAGACCGGCAAAAGTTTTTGCTGAATAGCTCAGTGAATGTTTCACCCAACAACATAAAAATGTTGGTGTTACAGAGATGTATCGACCCAGCCAATAAACGCTCACTTGAAGCATAGCGCCACCTAGTGATATGGGTAAATGCAAAAATTGGGATATTGAGTTGCCAATATCTTGGACCGAGAAGGTGGGAACTGCGCAAAATACGTCATGCACGATCAGCACAAAGACCTCTATAACCACAGCATGTGCCATACAATTTGGTCAATAGGGGGCGCTGTAATTGTAAAAAATGTAATTTTGCTTATTATCTAGAGAATGCTTAGGTTTACAACAATTTTTTTTTATCGTGAAATCTATTGACCCTCACGCATTGAAAACACTGGTCGACGCCCACTTCCAACAAGAAAAATTTCCGTGAAATTTGAATATTGCGAAAACGAATCTGAACGAACTTGTCATAGGCCGTTCATGTGAATCTCACCAAATTTGGTATATCTCATCTACAGACAATGCTGACAAAAAGTTATCAAAAGATTTATCTTGAGATAAACCGTTCCGAAGTTACACGTCAATGAACATTTAACACGTAGCTTAAAATTCTTCAAATGGGCGTATCTTGGCTTTTAATTGCTCAAATTTGGTCAAAGTTGACATGCCATCTCTAAACAGCTTTCTTTTCATGTGTACAAAATTTTGTGACATTTTGTCATAGGGGGCGATGTTTATCGCCGAAGCTAGGTGTTGAAAAACAGTTTTTGTTAAATAACTCGTGAACAATTATGCCCAAGACAATGATTTTGTGTTAGTATGTAGGTGTTACAGAGCCATATTGACCCAGCCCATAAACTCTCACTTGAAGCATAGTGCCACCTAGTGATAAGGGTAAATGCTGCCAATATCTTGGACCGAGAAGGTGGGAACTGCACAAAATATGTCATGCACGATCAGCACAAAAACCTTCTATAGGGGGTCCATAGGGGGAGCTGTAATTGTACAAAATCTCATTTTGCCTATTCCTTGCCTTGACAAATCACTCCTACACACTACACAAACACACACAATGTAATTCATTCAAAACCCGCATCCATGCCCACTTCCAGGAAATCATTTCCACAGAAATTCTCACCTCACAACACTGCTCTACCACACACTCATCATACCAACAGTTCCCACATTTCAATATACTGCGGCGGTCATACCATGTACCGCTATGCGATACATCTAGTTTTGGCTGAAATTCCCACTAATTTTGGCAGTGTAAAAAGGCCTAAAGTGAAAAGTACAGACATCCCACTAATTTTGGCTGAAATTTCCACTACTTTTACCAGTGTGAAAAGGCATAGAGTTTAGCTGCATAGCAGCTGAAAGCTGCACCACTCCTTGATTTTACAGAATGATGAGCTAACATAAAATTTGCTTGAGATCCAAGGGTCCTGGCAGGAGTGCAACGTTGAAACATATCAAATAGGTAGGTTGGTCCTAGCCTGGTAAACCCGCCCCTCGTACTTCATTTCATTTTGTACAGAGGGTCTGGACCAGAGGCGGAGCCAGAGGTTGTGAACATCCGGGGTTTAGCCCGGGGGGAGGGGGAGTGTTCTGGGGGTCCTCCCCCAGAACATTTTGGATTTCTTAGATGCAATTTCCTGCATTCTAGTCCATTTTAGAGGGATCTGTTAGACATGTCAAATCCTAAATCCCTTCTAATTCATAGCCTATATTCTCAGATGCATGTCCTGCTCAAGACAATATGGAAAAAAACCAATAACCACTTCATTACTGACTTCTAGAGATTCTTATGTAAACAATAGCAAAATTGAGACTCATACTATACTAACTTTCAGTAGATTCAAACTGGGACTTCAGAGATGGATTACTTGTTTGCTTTTTTTGTATGTTAGAAGTGGTATAAATAGACTAACAGACACAATTTCACTGCATTTTCTACACTCTGTCACTATAGACCTATGCATGTGACATTAAAATATCCTCACTGTGCTTAGTGAACAATAGGCCCATGATTTTGTAGCTAAGTATGCTGTTGCATATACTTTTCACTAGACAATCAAAGCTCAGGAATGGAGAAAATTACTAGTTAATGTATCATAACACCTTATTTTCACGTCCAGTTATTCTTCACGTCCCAATTTCATTAAGTCGTTAACTTTTTCCTCGTACTTCATTTCAGAATTCTGTACAAAATAAAAAGAAGTACGAGGGGCTGGTTTACCAGGCTAGAATTATTATAGCAGCCTAACCTAGCTAGCTGATGAAAACAGCCAAGCTGTGGCTAGTAGCCTACCAAACGTCAAGACTGCCGTGCTAACCCAAAATAACGTTTTAATCACTGACCTGAAACGTGTGACAACTTACTGGCTGCTGCTGATGACAAGGTACCAGTAGTTTTTTTAAAGAAATGTCTTATGTCCATGGTTGAAGGAAGACAGACGAGTTCTGACAGACGAGCGTAGACTGTACAAACAAAACGTTAATGTTTAGAATTAGAACACATGCACGCCCTTGTTTTAGTGGGATTCTATTTTTCTAGTTGTGTCACGTTAGAATAACGGCATTTTAAGAATGAGGGAAATGGTGGTTTTGTTGTAGGCTATTTCCCCATTAATCAGTTTTAACGTAATTTACAGGGAGCATATTATCAGGGTTGTCATGATTTTTTAAAGCTTAAAAAGATTCGGGGCTTTTGACATGAGATTCGGGGCTTTTGACGTGAGATTCGGGGCTTCACCCCCAAAAGCCACCCCCTAGCTCCGCCCCTGGTGTGTACTGATTTTCCGCCCAGATTTCTTTATTTGTGTGGGGATGTTTAATGTGCATACATACAGAATCTCACAAAAGTGAGTACACCCTTCACATTTCAGCAAAAAATGAACCATATCTTTTCAAGGGACAATACTACACAAATGAAACTTCAATATGTTTTTCAGTAATCAGTGTGCAGCTTGTGTAGCAGTATTAATTTACTGTCCTCTGAAAACAACTTTACACACAGGCATTTTTGTGTACATAGCAGGTCACAAAAGTGAGTACACTCCACAGTGAACATGTCCAAATTGTGTCAAAATCGTTAATTTTTCAAATGAGCACCATTGCCTTAATATGAAATTCACCAGAGCTGCACGGGTTGTTTTTGTGATCCTTTTCTATTCCTCCATTATGGCATTGCGGACATGTGAGATGTTAGACACTGGTGCTCCTTCATCTCCTGTTTGAGGATGCCCCACAGGTACTCAATAGGGTTCAGGTCTGGAGACATACTTGTCCACTTTATTACCTTCACTTTCAACTTCTTCAGGAAGGCAGTGGTCATCTGGAGGTGTGTTAGGGGTTGTCTTTCCTAGGTGTGTTAGGGTTTGTTATCATGATGAAAAAAACTGTTGTGTGTCCCAGTTTCTGAAGGGGGGTATCATGTTGTGCTTCAAAATGAAACAGCACATGTTGCAATCCATGATTCCTTCAATCAACTGCAGTTGCCCAGTGCTAGCAGCATTGAAGCAGCCCCAAACCATGATGCTACCACTACTGGGCTTGATTGTAGGCAAGGCACAATTATAATGGTACTGTTAAACAGGCCGCTGCCATACATGACTGACATCATTTAAACAAAAAAAGATTATTTAAATCTTGTCAGACCACAGGATATGGTTTCAGGAATTCATGCTTTTGGACTGCATGTCTTCAGCAAACAGTTTCCTGGCTTTTTGGTGATCAAGTTTTAAAAGAGGCTTTCATCTGGAAGGACGACCATGATGACTGAGTTGTTGCACTGTGTGGCATATTATATTAGGTCTGTCAGTCTGACCTCCCACCTCTGCAACCTCTGCAGCAATGCTGGCTGCACTCACACATTTTTTAAGCCAACTTTTGCATCTGACACTGAGTGTGTGGACCCAGCTTCTTTGACTGATCCTGTCAATGCCTGTTCTCACAATGCACCGGTTTTGGAAAACTACCTAATGACTCAAGCCATGATGGTGTAGCTCAGTTTCATAGTGTTGCAGATTTTTTGTAGCATAGGCCATCATTCTGTAAAGCAACAATTCCATTTCTCAAATTTGTATGGTCCTGTTGAGCAGACCAAAACACAAAAATGATGAATTGGACAAGTGGGTTTTTATGGTTGAATGATATGTACAGTTATCATTCAGGGTGTACTCACTTTTGTGGCCTGCTATTACAAAAATGCCTGTGTGTAAAGTTGTTTTCAGAAGACAGCAAATTAATACTGGTACACAAGCTGTACATTGACAACTCAAAAACATGTCGAAGTTTCATTTGTGTAGTATTGTCCCTTGAAAAGATATAGCAATTTCTTTGCTAAAATGTCAAGGGTGTACTCACATTTGTGACATACTGTACATGGTTAGATTTCTTTTTTCCTCATTGCTTTAGCCAGATCAATTCAAATTTAACTTACTCTTATTCTTGACACATACATGTTTTTAACTAATTATTTTCAATTTAAACATTAAAACTTAATTATTAATAATAATAATAATAATAATAATAATTAATTTCAGCAATATAGATCTCTTGTGTGACGTGTTAGTGAAGTTAACCCAACGTTACACCCTTGGGGACGACTCACCAATGGAGATGCACCAAAAAGGGACAAAAAAAATCACGGAAGTTTTGATAGTGGAAAAAAGCTTATCTCGTCTGTCTGTGTGTTTTTGTGTTCCACACATAACTCCTGAACCGCTCATCCGCCTGATCTCAAATTTGGTTAGCATCGTTGTAATGTTATGGGTGTGTGCAGTGCCAAGTTGTGTTATTCGGGCAAAAAATGCCAGATATATTGCCGCTCTGACTGTAGCAATGGACACCAGGGGTGCGGTTCCCAAACAACGACGGAGGTTAGCATTAAACCACTGTTGTACAACGTAGGTTCAAACTACTCAGCACCCCACAACCGACTTGTTGTTTCTCTCAATTTGGATGTTAAGATGAGACGAAGAGCTGAATCAAAATCGTTGTTTATTAATTATTCCAGACTGACACTACATCAAGTAAAGAACATTGCTCTCGTTCCCGCTGGTACTGTACAAAAAACTAGATCTCGCAAGCTAGTCTCGCGATACTTAAACTAAACAGTTCATAACACAACAGCACAGCTGTCTACACGACTGTTTCCCGAAAATCTCCAACCACGAAAGTACGTTGGAAGTCTGAACTGTTGTTGGTTTGGACTTAGGTGGTTCAAACTGCAAAGTACCCAGATGTTTCGGAAGTGCTCGGGGAGTATTTGGGTGCATTCGTGGCGGATAATGACAGAAACGATTGAACTACATAAGGACGAAACGTAGTCTCATTTCATTTAAGCCGGTATGGCAGCTGTATAAACTCTGGGATATCTCCATCAACACAACTATGTGCCTTACTCATGAAAAGCAACAACTGACTGTTAGTTTGCATCATGTCTGTACATTTAATTTATACTACATGAACTACAGCTATAAATATAACCACTCCCTCCATGTAGGTAGGTGGTGTGGTGGATGAGTGGTTAGCTTGACGGTGTGTGAAAGGAGATGTGCTACCTTTTTCAGTGAGATATGGGTTCGAATCCCGCTGAATAGTAATCAATTTGTAACAGGTGAAAATGATCTACGGGACAATGGAATAACCGTGCTTGTCGGTCAGTAATCAGTGCACATACATCACAGTATTACAAAAGTGCTAATTAACATCACTGACGTACATTAACTTTGATCCAACCACATTTTGCAACAGCTTTTTGTGTGTTATCGGGTTTGTTTTCTACCTTCTTTTTACATGATCTGGCAATGCAATACCGAAAATTAAGTGAATTGGGAGTAACATCATTCATACAGATGGTGGCAGTAATGCACAGACGGCTGCCAAATTGGTCCCAAAAAAAGCCAAAGGTGACGAGCAAGACGTCACATGAACAAACACGATGGTCTCACGACAGGTCCATGCTAATCGTTCCAACTGCACAACTTCACGATGGAACTTCCGATGGATCGTCCAGATTTTGTTGTTAAAAACACTTGCGTCGTTGAATGATCCATCGGACTACTGTAGTTGCAAACATCGTTGGTTGCTAAGTCTGGACGATGGTGTTGGGAAACAGCAGTGTGGTAAAACCATCGTTCAAACCTACGAAGTTGCTAAGGAAGTTAGCAACGATGCTTTTGGGAAATGCACCCCAGGCTGGTAGGACTCACAACGCTAGGCTACAATGTTGGACATAATGCGACTCAAAATTTGCAAGGCTTCTGTGCAGGTAAGATACACAACAGCAAACTACCGACTGTCAGTTTGCATCATGTCTGTGTATTTAATTTATACTACATGAACTACAGCTATAAATATAACCACTCCCTCCATGTAGATAAGTGGTGTGGTGGATGAGTGGTTAGCTTGTCGGTGTGTGAAAGGAAATGCATATCCAAATGCATATAGACGACACGTAGAGGAGGCGAACACAAGTGAACATTTGCCCACAGCAAGGACGCTACGCAGTTAACATACGCAACAGCAAACTACAGCACTGCACACATTGGCCTACAATGCATATAGACGACACATAGAGGAGACGAACTTCTCACATCTAAATTCCTGTTATCCCACATCGCAAAAGAGCGGCTAATGAAAATCTGACAAGTCACTCAGTGCAAATGTATTTATGTATGCCATAGACCGTCGCAACCCACATAGCAAAGTTTATCTGGCCCACTGCTGGCCCACTGCTGGCCCACTACTTTGTCTGTGAGTGTCCGGCAGTTGGCCCAATTCTGGCTGGGCCCTCGGCCCAGAAGTGGTCCACTTACTGAAAACTGACAGTTATTGTCAGTGTTGGCCCAGTACTGGCCCACATACTGTTTTTGTTTTTGTTGGCCCAGTGCTGGCCCAGATACATTATTATGATAGCTGAGTGCTGGCTGAGTGCTGGCTGGGCCCCCGGGCCTATACTGGCCCACATACTATGAAAAGACTCTCACGGTTTCTGTTGGCCCAGTGCTGGCCCAGATACGATAATTTGATAGCTGAGTGCTGGCTGAGTGCTGGCTGGGTCCCCGGGCCTGTACTGGCCCACATACTAATAGCTGATAGCCAAGTCCTGCATGACTGAGGGCCTATATTGACCCCCTTTTCATGTCAAATCCCACATTTCACTTTAAATTATACACTGCTGTAATTACATATGTGACAAATGAAATGAATAAAACTTTGAACATTCATAAATATTTCATAATCCACCAATCAGATGTGACCCAAAAGCTGTCAAAACTACATAAAAGGCAGAGATTCTTATTAATTGAATTTATCTGAACATTTATTTAACAAAGAACAAATTAACACATAGAAACAAATATAAATGAACAAATACAAAAACACACACAAACACACACACACAACAACAACAACAACAACAACAAACATTATATAACAAAGGCAAACAGCAAAGATAAAAACAGAAAACTATAAAAACAGAAAACTGAACATACAAACACACACTACTGGCTTTCTGGCCCTGCTCTCAAAAGCTGGTGCTTCCTGCCACCCTCTCTGTCCCCGGACAGCTGCAGCCATCTTTTTATCAGGGCCTCCAATTCTGCCTCAATGGCACCACTGGTGAGTGGGTTCTTCCTTACAGCAGCTTTGGTAGAAATTGAGAAATGGAAAGAAACATGGACAATGAATAAATCCATAATGTCTTTATCTTTATGCACAATAATAATTAAAAATGTAATCATAACCCAAAAATAAAAATTAATGTGTCCCACAGACACACTTACAAATTTTTTATGGCGCAGAGCTTCTGTTTGGAGAGGGTCATTTTGCCATTCACCCCTGTCCAATTGAGCTGCCTCACAAGGTTGTTAGTGAGGACCTTTTTGAAGGACCCTGGGGAGAATACAGAATACACAGGCATAACAAGGTCAGTACAGATGAGTACAGTTAGTTTTGTTATGAAGGGAAACTGTCTCGGAAGAGACATACATAATGAGATGTCATCGTATTTGTATTATAATACATTGCATTTCTAATAAAGGCATAACAGGTACACTTGCATGATGGCTTTTTTATCTGTGAGTTAACATGCAATATAACAACTGTTATGAAGTCAAGTTAACTTCAGAAGTTATGAGGAAGTCAAGACTCATTTGAGCCAAGAAGGTCCCACCATTTTTAAAGCTCTATTCTATTTCACAGTACATGAAATGCTTGGCCATTTTACATCGAAATCTGTAGGTTTTAAGATATAAGTACAGCTTATGCCATTCATACTTGTTATACATACAAGTGGTGAGCTAAATCCAGTGCTCTTGGTAAGTGCAGTTGTTTAATTTTGCACTGTGGCTGGGCCTGGAAGTGCATAGAGGCACTGCAAACCCAAACCTAGTGCTAAAAGACTAAATCACGCCAAAATAATATAAACATGCTCAAACACACAAACACACGTCCACTGCCTGCACCCTTAACAAAAACCACGACAGACAGCCCTGCACGGCGTCTCCTGGATCCATACAGGTCCTCCAGACAGACAAATATGGGAAGCACATTGTAGGTGTACATTATATTTAAAAAAAATTTTTTTTTATCCTATTGGAGCCTGGCCGTTATTAATAAAAGGAAATGTGAAATGAGACTGTTGTCAACCACAGCCATGCCACAGAACTACAGTAACACACACATGAAAATGATTTTCAGGAGTAACGCACACCTAAACTGTATCTGTATACAACAATACCAGAACTGAACAGAACAGAAAATGAACAGAAATATATAACAGAACCATTATAAAGACACGTAATGTGTATTCTGCCCTGCCCCCTGGGTTTGCCAAAATTGTTAATATTAGCAGTAGCCATTGTGTTGGGCTAGCACGCTAACTAGCGGGCTAGTTACCCTTAACAACTTGACTAATTTGAACTATATGATTGTGAACGAACTAATGAAACTTAAACAAAAAAGTCAATAACTTTGTGCTGATTGGTATGTTTAATTTAGAATATAATACGTGCAATGTGTAAATAACAAGCGCTCTGGATGGACAACACATTCTCTCACCACTTGTCTTTGAGAAATCCTCTAGCAACTGAATTCTACTTTACTCCGATGCCGATGTTTGTTTGCCTGCCAATCAAAAGGGGTGTAGTCTTAGACAGTTCCACCAATTATAATGTGAAAGCCTAGCGTCTTGGCCCGCCCCCGCCCATCTCACTCTCACCCCCAGAGACGTTGAGCGTCCGAGGAAATGACGATTTTCAGCATGTATCCAATGAACACATGGCTGCACTGCATTGAAAAAAAAGTCAGACGTTCAGCGTCAATGGGGTGTCCCACTGTACTGTGCATTCAAAATCATCTGAAAATTGCGTCGGAACCAGCAGTAATAAACAGAGTTATAAAGACTTAGCTATTAAGTTACACATTTCTAGGATGCTTCTAGTTTTAATCATAATGTCAATCCCAATTTAATGTAAATTCAACATTGCATATTTGACCATTTATTGTGTGAAATGTTAGAGGAAGTTGAGCTTCCCTTGTTGTCTCAAAGGAATCGCCCCTGCTACACACACAGACTAATACCTATGCGTCCCTCACCTTAACGGAACCTAACCTGCAACACAAGGACAACACAAGGGGCAAAGACAAGCCCATAGCACAGACTTTCTTCTGTAGCCTGTGTTTCACTGGAGTGACGGTCATAGCGCTCTCTATATGGAAAACACGAATACACTTTACCTGTAGTATTCGGATTTCAGCTCTGATGTTTACAGGGTTTAAACAGACTTTTTTGATAAGTTTGGTGATGACTGATCCATGTTTTCCACCATTAAACTTGGTTCGTGATTAGCACCTCAACACGGCTAACGGTCTATCTGCTGCACCGACTAATATCTCTACTGCAGTTTACAGATTAACACTGATTTAATACTTGTTTTTAAAAGTAAAGTCCGGTTCAAAAACAATTTCGCTTAACCACATAATGTAATCTGGAGAAAGAAAGTTGTGCACTGGTTTTAAATGTCAAATGATTGTGCACAGTGCTGTGGGATTTGACAACTGGCTTTCTAAATTATTCATTGAAATTACGGTAGCCTACCCTACCGTGGCTGTGGCTAAAAAGCAGATTTATTGTTTGTAGTAAATCATAGTAACAAATCCTTGCAAAAATATGGATCATTATACCAACTTCTGCCCATACCCCCTGTAATGCGATGTAATTGTTATCAGTTATCATACACGTATTATTGGTGACATCATTACGTGAAGCGGGGGGGCTTCTGGGATTAAGGAAATAAGTTCGTGAAGATGCTGGGTTAGACGCATGTGTGTTAAGTGTGTTCTTGATTTCTTAATAAATAACCGTAGTGAGATAATCTGCCTGGCATTTTCATGACACCCCCAGCTCTTTAGGCTACGTGAGCTCGCGGTTGACAGCTAGATGTAACAGAAACCTACAAATTGTTGTATTTTATCCCTAAAACAAGATAAAATGTATTTGTCCCATTATGCTTAGTCTTTCGTCACGCATCCGGAGAATGTATTGCTATGGCTATCTAATAAGCCTAACTGACACTGACGAAAAAAGTCAGAGCTGTCACTTACCAGATCGGTGTCGTGTCAGAAAAGCGACGGTTTGCACTGCCTTGGCTCCTTTCCTCCAATGACAGCCCATATTCAACTTTATACATTTTCGCTCTGCCTTGGCGGGTTTGGGCCCGATGACAGTCGGCCCATGATCGTTACATATGTAGTGGGCCAACAGCCGCTTGAAGGAATCGGGCCATCTCCATCATGATGCCAGTCTGCCGTAACCTCAACCTCAAGCATCAATGCGATGCAAATCCGCGCTGCTCATGATAATATTTATCTATCACAGTTATAAAAGTATAACTCGCAGTGAAATAAGGACTGTTTAACTCAACTGTGAAGAGGGAAAAAGCTATTCTCCATGTTTCTGAGATTTATAATTTTAAATGATAAATGCCTTCTGCAATACTTCTGCCAGCAAAGTACTTTTGCGTGTCAGACCGATGTTTTAGCCGAGAGCCTTTTCTCGACAACAGAATTGAAAAAAAAAGTCGCTCGTTTGCTGCGCAGAACCCTACTGAACTAATCGGGCCAAGTCAGAAACAACGTAATCGGCCTGATTTATGCGTGCCATTATAGACCCACTGAAGAGACATTATGTGTCAGCCGACCATGGTTTCAGCTGCGCTGCCGACACTCAACCGCAATCGGGCCCAGTGGCGGTTCTACATTGAATTACTCCCTGGGCGAGACCCTCCTCCGAGCGCCCCCACCCCCACCCCCATGAGAAAAAAAAAACAATTTGCAATTAGACGCTATATCTTTTAGGGAGGAACAATTAACTCCTTGGTTACTGCCTCGAATTCTACAGTATGCTTGTTACACGTTCAGGTATGACTGGTTTACTATGCTAAACTACTTGACTTGCAGCAAATTGCAAATGTTGAAAGTACCATAATAACATTCTGTTGGCTAATGACAGGGCTCAACGTTAACCCAAATTATGGAAATCAATAATAACTGAACTTGTAACAGTTTTGTTGCAAAGCCAAATCTTATGGTGAAATTAGATCTTGTGTTTGTTGAGCTAAGACCAAATTATTGTTGAGTATATTGACCTTATTCTGACACGCCCATTTTCAAAGTTGCTCGTCTTCTGCGATTGTAACATTACTTCCAGTCGGTTTGCTCCAGCAAGTCAGCTACGTTGGAAAACCTTGCAAATAAAGATGGATAGCTTACTCAGAAAGACACCTAAAAAGATTGGATGGAGAGATTGTGCCTCATCACTCCAGGTTAATGAACTCCACTGGGTGGCTGGATAGCATGCATAGCATGCAGCGGTGGGCTGAGGCAAGGGGCAATTTGTCAAAAAATAAATAAACATGTGTGTGCAGAAAGGGATTTTTTTTTATTCATGGAAATGGCCATTGTATTTTTAACTTCCCTAACTATGCAGACGTTGCTTAGGATACTATTTTTCCAGCAGCATCTTACGTTTAGCTTCTGCAAGCCACCAATACAATAATTTCACCTTAGGCAATGCTGATTAAGATGCTAGACAACACACACGCATACAACTGCACTTGACTGAGCCGCCTGCACTGACAGCAAGCCACTGATGACGCAGCTCTCTCTGCTTCACGTGAGCCAAGTTCCTACACGAAAATGTTACAATGTTTAATGTTGTGTTTGGTGACGTTCAGAAACATTAAATGTAGAAGCGCGGAGCAGTAGGGAGATTTGAGGAAAAAAAAACGAACGAACAGAAATGGGTTGTTTCTTTATTAATAAAACGTCCATTGTAATTTTTACTTCCCTAACTGCAGACCACGTTGCTTAAGCTACTGTTTTCCTAGCAACATCTCACGTTTAGCTTCTGCAAGCCACCAATAGATTAATTTCACTTTAGGTAATGCATAGCAGCCTGTCGCGCTGTTTCATAGATAGCTACACCTGCACTTGACTGACCCGTCTGCGCCGACAGCAAGTCACTGACGACCCAGCTCTCTACATTTGGTAAAGCGCACGGATTCACTGCACTCTCCCAACATCATAATTTCCTGTGCTATCATTCTCATTTGTTAATCTAGTTGTTCTGTATGCGGATCCTGTGGAATACGATGTTATTTTGCTCTAAGGCGTTGTATATTTAGTTCGGTCCCGGTTTGCCTATCCTCTGGCTGAGCCAAGTTCCCACACTAAAATGTTACAATGTTTTATATTGTGTTTGGTGACGTTCAGAAATATTACATTTAGAAGCATGGAGCAGTAGTCTAATTGCATAGCTTACTCCGATACTAGATGTATGGACCGGTATTTTAGATCGTTAGATTTCAAGTAACATCAGCTGAGTTGCATCCATAGACAGTAGAAGGTGGCATTAGGGCGCATAGTACCCGGAAATAGCGTTACAATACGGAAGCGCGTCACGCCGCCCATGGTCGGTTCCAGAATAAGGTCAATAGCAATCGTAGCATCATAGCCAGAAGGCTAACAAGTTATACCATGATTAACATTAGCCCTTCATTCATGGCTTGGATAACGTGATCATGCAGAGACAACAGTTGCCTTCATCTTTTGCTCGTTTCTACACTTCTAATGGCTTAGACCTTTTTCTGTCCATCTCCTTCTGTTTGTCACTCGACAGTCAACATACTGTTTTTCCCATCCCCAAACACTGTCACTGCCGACCAGCAGTTAAGACTTGGTGACCGCCTACTCGTTTTGTATTGCAGGAATTATAAACCTGTAAATATAATGGTAGGAATAAAATGTGCGTTATTGGGAAGGAAGCTTATGTGTGACTGACTTCGCTCACTAATTGTAGAGTATTGCCCACTTGTGCATTGCATTTGAGAGACCCAGAGGTGAACAGTCCCCCGCGCCCCCTCCCCTTTGCCCTTCTCTCACAGCTTCTGTGCACTGGAACTTTTGAGCAGGGGCGCGGGCAGCCAAAGGAGGCGCCAATTTGACAATTTCCTGCACAGTGATATGATAGATATTAAAAACTTTTTTAGATGATTTTTTTTTTTTTTCAAGCGCTCGTGAGGCCAGTAACACGGCGCCCTTCAGGAAATTGCGCCCTGGGCGAAGGCCCAGCCCGCCCCCCCCTTGAACCGCCACTGATCGGGCCGACTCAGTAACAACACAATCAGGCCAACTACAGCTCTGTATGTCTCGGTCCATTAAAGATAAGCAGTGTTTCAGCCGACCCGGACCTCAGCCGACAGTGCCAGCACTCAGCCGCAATCGGGCCGACTGTGCTTGCTATCTGGGAAGAGATAGGCTACCGATAAATCTTATCATCATAGCCATCCTAATGTAGCCTATACACTTACAACCCATAACTTTGAGTCAAACAATTTCTGAACTTATCGCTGCTGTTCTCACAATCACCTATTTGTGACACATCATGAAACATATCCTGTTTACTCAAGCCTGCTGTATCATAATTGTTTAACATTCACCCTATACTCTTGCACATCTTCTACAGGCTCTGCATTAGTTTTAGAAAAAAGATCAGAGTCTTAACTGTAAAATAAGTCTTCTATCTGGCCAAAGTCCATTTCAATAAAGCCAATATCCTCTTAGTGGATCTACATACGTAGGGCCATATCCTAAGTGTCTTTTAGGAGACGTCTCAGCCTTTGTAGGAGATGTTTAATGCCTTAGGTTGCTGGTGGGCTATATTTTTAGCTAATAGGAGATGTTCAACGCCTTAGGTTGCTGGTGGCCTGTATTTTTAGCTAATATCCTATTAGCAGCTACTTGTTAGCCTGGGACTGTTAGCTTGCTGACTGGCTTTGAAGGGAATGATACTTGTTTATCTTCCTGGGTCTTTTATGGATGTTTTGAAACTACTTTTTATCTGTATATATGACTAATCTTGCGTTGTGTGTTGACAATGTGAAGTGGACAATGAAA
This sequence comes from Coilia nasus, assembly GCA_027475355.1. Lineage (NCBI taxonomy): Eukaryota > Metazoa > Chordata > Actinopteri > Clupeiformes > Engraulidae > Coilia > Coilia nasus. The sequence continues at coordinate 37,553,754 of CM050217.1, forward strand.
ATTCTCACGGTGATTGAGCTGAGTTCTAGCTCAAACCCATTTAACACAGTTATGACCTGCATCTATCGCAGGGGTGTTTTCATAATCTAGTTTCAGTACTTAAAAATGTGACTTTCTCTCCGGGAGCATCTCCGTTCAGATGAGAGTTTTCTTTGGATGCATTAGAATCAGATGAGTTTTCCCGTGATTTCCTTCCATTGGAGAGAGAGATTCAGGGACTTGGGAAGGGGAGGGAAAGGAAGAGGGGGGTACTTTAACCCTGGCACAAACATGTCTTATTATTGTATTTGTTTATTTCCTCATTTATGTGTTTTGTTTTGATTTTGTTAATCTTACAGTGTTTTGTTTTTATGGTGGTTGCTCTGACATTATCCCTCCTAGCTGAGCCCCATTGCTTTTTACCACATGTATGTTAATTCTCATACCCATCTTGCCTTTTTATGTACCCTGATATTAGATATAGGTGACCATAGTAAAGCTGATTTGTCCTTGAGATTCCTGAGCTGGAATTTAAAAGGAAAAAAAATAGTCATGTGAAAAGAGCTAGAGTGTTCTCTCACTTCAAACATTTGAGGGTAGATGTGGCTTTTCTTCAGGAGACTCATTTGCATGTTAAGGACCAACATAGGGTAAAACCCCATTAAGGCTGAGCATTACTTTCACTCTAATTTTGATCCCAGGGCCAGAGAAGTTTAGCCTGGTAAACCCGCCCCTCGTACTTCATTTCATTTTGTACAGAGGGTATGGACCGGAATCTCTTGAGGGTCATGTAGTCGGCCCCAGCAACACCAATCCAATCAGTGAACAGAGGGTGTGTTCGTCCTTTGAATTATAGTGCGTAGGTAGGCTAATTGCATACGACCAGGTGTTAGCGACTGGGTAAAGGCAGAGGCACTTGTTTTAAACTTCTGCAGAGTCAACACCTCCAGGAAGAAATCGTTTCTGACGGTGTGTGGTCCAGACCCTCTGTACAAAATGAAATGAAGTTCGAGGGGCTGGGTTTACCAGGCTAAGAGGAGTTGCTATTAGAGTCCACAAAAACCTATACTTATCCCCAGACAAAGTTATAGCTGATAAAAATGGTAGATATTTAATCATAGTGGGTTCCATTTACCACAGGCCTGTTCTGTTGGTAAATGTATATGCCCCTAATTTTGATAATTTCGAATTTGCTAATAACCTTTTAATGCAGATACCAATCCAAACACCCATTCACTAATATTCGGTGGAGACTTAAACTGTGCTATTAACCCTGCGTTGGACCGATCCAGTGCTCAAACCAGTGTGACATCGGCCATTTTAAAAAAGCTTTCTCGGATTTTATGACGCAGCATAACTTTACTGATCCTTTGAGATTTAACAATCCCCTAGCTAGAGAAAACTCATACTTTTCTCATGTCCACCATACATATTCTTTTATAGATTATTTTTTTGTTGATGGCTCTCTTCTCCCAAGGCTTACAAAATATTCACCTATTGTTATTTCAGACCACCATGAGGACCGACCCCCATGTAGACTAAACTCTTTACTTTTATCAGACCCCTTTCTGTGAATTAATTTCTTCATCCATTGACACCTTCCTTAGGATAAACAAAACTCCTAACACATACTACTCTTTGCTATGGGATACCATCAAAGCTTACCTAACAAGGTACATTATATGTTATGCTTCACACCAAAATAAAATTAGGAAAGCTAAACATTGATCGTCAGTATGGACTAAATTCATCTCCTGGGCTCTATAAATAATGCATTAACCTTCAAACCAAGTTTGACCTCCTGTCAACAGGGCAGCAGAGAGTTCTCATGGCTCCTACTATGAATATGGCGATAAAGCAACTCGCCTTCTAGCACAACAGCTAAAGTGTCGGGCAGCAGGGCGTGCTATTTCACAAATCAAAAACTTCTCAGGCACCATAACTATTGACCCTGTTGAGATAAATTCTACATTTAGTCATAATATTCTTCACTTTATGCTTCTGAGTTCCCTCCCAACTCCAACAACATGACCCATTTTCTCAATTTAAATTAAGCTCTAGCTGATTAACTTGATGTGCCTATACCTTTGGATGAGGTTGTTTGTTCTATAATGTCATTGCAATCAGGCAAAGCTCCAGGCCCAGATGGTTTCCCCCCCAGAATTCTATAAGAAATTCTACACTCAATTAGCCCCATTACTTCTATCTGTGTTTGAGGACTCTCTAGAGCAGGGTTCTGTTGTGTCTTCTAAATTGTGACATTAGCAAGGTCTTTTCCTTTGAAGAACGTCACTGAGTCCAATTATCATTTCACAAATAAGTGTTTTTTGCTAATACATAAAATCACTAGATGGATAAAACATTACAGAGCTCTGGCTTCCCTAACCAATAACAACGTCCCAAGACTACTTATAATCCAACATTTCCAAAACTTCCTTCTTCTAGATTTTTTTCTTAGCAGTTTGTAGCTATCCACCAGTCCCTCAAGGTCATTCCTTTCCCTCGCACGCCACCTGCAAGAAATAATTTCTGCAAAACACATCCCTTCCCATGCTTCTCACAATGTGTTTGTTCTCTTGCTCTACAGTTAGTCAAGCAGCCTTGTTATTTTGTAACACAGCGATGTTATTCTGGTGTTAGTGCAAGCTTGTGCATATGATTCTAACCAGTTAATAAGCGTGTTTTACATCATTCATATATTTGCGCATTATACACATTTCAAGTCCCCCTTTCGGTCTCATCTAAATGAGACCAATCATTATTAAGCTGGCACATCAAACTTCATCATCTACTTTTTCCTCTGTAAGGTAGTTCACCAGCAGCCCCTGTCTTTCTTCTTTAGACATTTGATATGGCAATGGGGCTTACTTTTAAGAGCAGTTTTAATAAGTCATTCAAACAGTGCACGAATACATGGAATATAACAACAACCACACATTGTTAATGCTGCAATACCTATGGGAGAGATTACAACTAAGGTGATGACCCCTTTTAATGTAGTTGTCTAAAATGTCCCCAAATAGGGTACCACATGTTCTCACGTGGGGCATCAGTCATATGGAGTCACATATAAGCACATATATGCATCATAACCCCTCCAAGTCAGTTCACGTCCTGTACAGTTCATAATTTTACATAAGTCTATCTGAATTATCACATTTGAATTTTTCACATATTCCACTTCAGCTCCCCATATTTGCTGAAATACTAACCACTAATCGCTCACTTGTTCCTGTAAAGGAATTGTGATTAACCATGACAGGGTGATAATAAAGGCAACCAACAATAACCCGCTTGCACGGTTCCTTTGGTGTTTTTGGGTTGGGCCCCTGTTAAGAAGGCTCTTAAGAAGAGGTCGGCTAAGAGGAAGCGTTAAGATCAGAATGTTTCCCAGATGCCTTCTTAACGCTCTTCTTACCAACGTCTTTAGAACCTTCTTGTCTGCCTTCTTAACTGGACCGCAATGAGCAATCAATCTCAGAATGGCCAATTGGAGCGCATAGTTACCATAGTAAAATCAAAGATTCTAGAGCGCTACTCTAGAATCTTTGTTAAAATGCTCCAAACTGAAGTTGTGGTATAAAACATGGCGTCCGACTGAACTCATCAATAAAATAACAGCTAAAAGTAAGACATTTGTCATTGCACGCACAAAAACAAATTGACACAAATAATAATTACTGAAACACACAAAAAACAGGGAAATAAAATGGAAACACAAAATGAAATCAGTATGACATTTCATTTCATGTGTATATTCTTATTTGTGTGATATAAATCTGCAATAAGAGGAGTAAATATGTGAAAAACTGAGAAATTGGCGTCCCATTGTCATGAACGACAGGGAACGGGGAAAACATGATCAGGAGAAATGGACGTACTGCATTGATATCTCATTGCTTAGTGTCACATTGCTTTACCTGCCTAAGGGGGTGCTGTTTTCACTGTTTTGTCGCTAAGAAGGGTGTTAAGAAGGATCCAGACCCTTCTTAGAGATCCTTCTTAATGGCAGGTCTTCTTAGGCTAAGAAGCATTTTGGGAAAAGCGTTTGCTTCTTACGGGAACCTTGAGAAGCCATTGTCATTGCCATTCATTCAAAACCCACATCCATGCCCACTTCCAGAAAATCATTTCCACACAATTTCTCACCTTACAACACTGCTTTACCAAACATTCATCATTCCAACAGTTCCCACATTTCAATACACTGCGGCGGTCATACCATTCATAGTCATAGTTCTTTGTGTGTGTAAGTAATGCTTGGTGCACTTCAAATTTTATCCAGTCTGTTTTGCCTCAATGATGGCATTCTAAAAGCTACTAAGTTCACATATCCCACTGCTATTTGTAGTTAGTGCTGTTAATGCATCTCCCATTACTATATGCGCTGCTTTCTGCCAAATTTTGCTACTCCTGCTGCATGGTGGATGTCTTTCTTCTGTTGGATCTAATGTTACAGATATACATCAACAGCTGTCTCCCACCCTCTTTTTCTGAAAAAGGACACCACTAATGGAATGCGGCCATTCCGCAGCCTCTGCCAGTGTTTGTTGGGGTGAATGAAACACGTTTCCCCATGCTGGTCTCACTGAATGGAAGATGACAGATTCCTCATGCCTACAGCATTTACCAAGTGACATAAAGGAGCGGTGGATTCCGTACAGTCTGCCACGTAATGTCTACTATAGCCTGCCAACCCCGAGAAAGATAACATGTCTTTGACCATGCGGGGTTGCAGATAATGAAGAATAGTGGGCCAATGATTCAGGGATAAGCCCATCCCTTTGGGAGACCTGGCGACCCAAGAAAGGGATAACCTGTTGACAACACTGAAGTTTTCCATGAGACACTTTGTCATTCCTGTGGGACACCCATCTAAGAGTACCGTTGCCATTTAAGTGTGAACGTGAAAATGTCCCTAAATGCTGGATCTAAGGGCAAACAGAAGAAGGCGCTTGCCAAGTCCACGCAGGTAAACCACTCATAATCCAGGGACAGAGCAGACAACGCTGTATAAGGATTGGGCACCGGCACCATTGGAGTGGCTATACTTCGCCTCCCTCATGTCACCCTGCCATCCCTGTGGAAAGGGTTGTACTTCCTTGAGGAAGGACCTCCTTGAGGACCTCCTTGAGGAGGAGCTACTGGGTTGACTGCGGTGGCTGCTGTAGCTCTGGTTGTACCATTTGCATTTAACTAGCCCTGTAATGATATGCATATCGAAACCGAAATCGCGATATGCAGAGCCACGAACCTGTCTCGTGGTGTAAGAAGGCAGAATTGCGACATGCCCTTTCATAGTCCATCCTTCAGTACAGATCCAGCCACATGATATGAGCTGTTCACTAGTTCACGTTCCGAAATTTGAGTAAACGAGCGATTATTAAGATAAAGAGAATTTGGGGTGCTTCTCTTGATCCGGGGGCTCTCCGCGGAAGAGCCGCCTGCTGCGGCAGGACGGATCAGAAAGTGCATCCGCCGTTCCTGACAGAACGACTGCGCGGCAGAAGACTGGCAGGACGTGCGAGCACCCGAGAAGCATTCGGGATCGATCTGAGGTGGCGATGAGAATGAGCATGTACAAATAAAGTACGCGGTAGAGCCGCCTGCGTGGCAGGACGGATCACAAGGTGCATCCGCGAGGCCCCAGCAGAACGACGAAGTAGAATGCGAGTAGAGCGTATTTGGGCAAGGTCGCAGGCTAGGGTCCTGATGTGCTAACAAGTCTTCGCATGACCCTACGCAGGCAGGTGTCATGAGAAAAACCGAGCAAGCACCCCAAAAGAGGCAAATGTTTAAGGAACCCTTGGCCAGGACCGTGCAGTACGAATCACAACGTAAGTCTTAGCTGAGCTTTCTTTAGATCTGAGGGAGGCACGGTAATTGATATAATGAATGAATCTAGAATTGTAGGTTGCGGACGCGTAGGTGAATTTGAGGGTTGAAATTGGCACTGGAAGTCGTGAATTTGTTATATCTAAGCAGCCCAAAATACACCAGAAAGCACATAACCATCAACGTTAGGTCTGTATGGGTTTTGAACGCAGGAAATCAGCAAATGAATGGTGATGGGGAGCCGAAAGTCAAGAGTAACCGGTTTGGCCTTACGGATACCTTTAATCATTAGAGAAATGCAGTAGCTAGGGAGCAATTTGCTGACTGGGAAATAAACTATTTCTGCTGCTACAGCTGAAGCGTTGGTCCTTAGCTGAAATAAACAGGGCAGACGAAGCGTGCATGGGAACTAGCGCAATAGCTGCCAGTGTGTGAGAATTTGCAAAGGGGACCATTCTGAGGCGTGAACCAAAACAGATGCGTTGCCCTTTGATGTTTTGCACGAAATAAATTACTCTTTATGTAGCCACCCTTTTTATTTATTTATTTATTTATTTATTTATTTATTTATTTTATTTATTATTTATTTATTTATTTACTTACTTATTTTTGGACCTACAGAACATGACTAAATTATTTCGATTATTTATCAGTCACACTCTCGGGGAAAGGCCAAAACCCACGTTACCCAAAGAAAAAACACTCTCTTGCCAATTTTGTGGAAAAAACATTGGGAAGTCTGGGAAAAATTCCTTTACCAGCACCATTGCAAATGGCTACTCAGGGTTGGACAGCCAAGAGTGGACGTGTGCTACACCACTGTTAATATTATGAAAAATAAGATAACCGTTACAGGCAAAGCGCTATTAACCTACGTGTAAATTATTCGATTTCAAAGTGGTGCTAAAAAGCATAAAAGTCTATAAAATGCTAAAGGCTACTGGGCCATTTCCAGGAGGTCCCGTTTCCCGTGGGTGGTTCAACCTCCGAAATATATTCCTTCCCACCTGCCCAGGACGACACAGTAATGCAGTTCAACATCCAGCAGTCATGGGGGCATGGTTCCAAGCCCTACACTGGCAGCCGCAGTATAGCATAAAACAAGCAGCGGTGCTGTTTAACATTCGGCGCTCTCCAATAGGGGCACTGGTTTCAAGCCCTACGCTAGCAGCGGTGGTGTAGCCTAAAACGAGTAGCGGTGCAGTGCAACATCCGGCGCTCCCCAGTAGGGACACGGTTCCAAGCCTTACACTGGCAGCGGCAGTGTAGCCTACTATAAGCAGTGGTCCAGTTCAACATTCGGCGCTTCTCCAGTAGGGGCACTGGTTTCAAGCTCTACGCTAGCAGTGGCAGTGTAGCCTAAAACGAGTAGCGGTGCAACGTCCGGTGCTCTCCAACAGGGGCACAGGCTCCAAGCCCTACACTGGCAGTGGCAAGCATAGAATAGGTGCTGCTGTAGAAGACAGCCAGTCCCACTGTGATGTTCATGTGTGTATTTATTCAGTTTGTGTTGGCTTGGGGTGCAACAGGAGGTGTCTCCCTTCTCCTGCTTCTTCTCTGCGTGCGTTGTATAAGTGATGGATGCTGTAAACAGCCTGGTTTTGAAGCTTTATTGCAGACAAAATAGAGAAAATAGCATGGCCTAGCAGAGCGAGCTTGGTGCATCAAACGACTTGTGCCAACCATGTGTGTGCACCTGTAAACAATGCTTTAAACCACTGTGCGAGATCTGCGGGCCTGTAGTGATTGATAAAGTAGTTAGCAAGTGTACTCCATCTGCAGCCACGCAGGCTGCAGTGTAAGGAATCCTGCAAGTATCGAACCAATATGGATACCAGTACCCAACAAAACATGTGCATATTGTACGCTATCCACGAAATAGCTAGATTCTGGACATATGAAATGTGAATAATTGTGCCTCAGGACAACTGCAAAGGAGACATAACGAGGTAATGTGAAAGCCAAGTCCCTGCGTGGAAAAACCATGCCAGCCCAGCAATAATGCCAACATGTTATTTGTCATTCGTGGTGACTAGTATGCCAATTCGGCTTGATGCTACAGGAGTGTAATACCTTGTTTCACCTCATAGCCCCAATGGACAATGTTAGGGGAAGCGGGGGCGCTATTCAATACAAATGCTGGCTCAAAAACGGGAGAGGGATGACTATAATGGGAGTGAAGGAACGACCCGGTAAATTAAGGACCAGATTATTTGATAAAGATGTCTGCTAATGTGGAATTCGAAGTTTGCACATGCGTACGGGATACACCGTGACAGGTTTGATGGAGAAGTAAAACCGCTCTGCGGAGTGGTGGGCGATTCAACTGTGTGTAAGCCGAAATGAGAGCCGCTTCATCGGGGCACTGATCAGCATGAACCACTTTTAAAGGGAACCTTAGTCAAACTAAGTACGTTGCCAAAGCTACTAAAGATAACGTAACCGAATTAATTTGAGTAAAACTCAGAAGGAACCAGTCAATACCACGAAAACGGACCTTGTCTGTGTAGATTCTCATTTATCCGGGCCACAGCAATCAAAGGAGCTAGGCTGTAAACGACTGGACTTCTTTTGGACCTTGAAAACGCTTCACTTTTCGTGCGAAGGCTGAATAAGCAAACTTTGTTAGGCAGGAGCATTGTCAGCATAGCCGTTAACAACGTTGGCGAAGGCAGCAAGTAACACTGGTAGCACGGTTAGCATCGCGGCTAGCGAACAGTGGCTAATTACTGTTAAACACGGTTAGTTGCTCAGCGTTTCAGCATGGTTAGCGTTGTTACCAGCCTGCTAACATACATGCAAGTGCCACAACCGATTTCCTGTGCGCTGATTACCCAAATGGACGTCTATTCAGTGCAAACATACGCAAAATCTGAGTAAATTGCATGTGCTTGGTAGCAAAGGTTGCCAATATCCCACCACGTATTCAGGCCTTGTAAGTATAGCTGCGTTGTTAGTATTAGCATCGAAATTAGCAGCAGCGAAATTAGCAAATAGCACAGGTAAGGCAGCTAGTATCACGGCTAACAAACACTAGCTAATCACTGTGCACAGTTAGTTGATGAGCAGTCATAGCATGGTTAGCATCGTTATCAGACTGCTAACGGGCACACGAGTACCGCGATGTCTTTTTCACACGCTAATTATCCAAAATAAACCCACTGAAGACGAACGAATTGAGCGCACAACCTAAGAGATACAAACTACGGATGTATAGTACGCCCTTTACGGCATACAATACGGAGGTGTAAGTGCAGCTATCTATATCTGCAACAACACGGATTGATATAGACATGTAAGTAACAGGGTGGTATTGAAGCGAGCAGAGGCCTGTAGAGTACCGCAACGGGTTAGGTGGTGGTGGCATGGCTCTGGGGAAGAGACACCATAACGGCGGGGATGGGGTGCCGGTGCGAACGCAGTTCGAGCCGGCGAGACATTAAGGGGATAGGGAAGGTGTAGCGACGCGGTCGCTACAGCTTTGGAGGCGGTGCAGCACACACCTTTGGTTTTGTATCCGCAAGCCTCGCAAATGTGGAAGTCAATGTGGAAGTCAAATGACGCTCCCGATGCAAAGGGCAGGGTGTATGGCCGCTTTAGCGAGCAGCGGGAGAGAAGCAGAAGGGTAAAGTCCGTAGCGATGCCAGAATTCGCCCGGGCAGAAGAGGGATACCGGAAAGTCGACTGAAGCTCGGAGAAAATATTTAGAGTAGCTGCTGGCGGTTTGAAGTAGTTGGGGAATGTTGGTGTTGGCTATCGAGCAGCGATCGGAGTAAGGCATCCTTAGGAGCAACACTGGAAAACAGGCGAGCAAGCAGAGGCCTTGCGAGCGGAAAGAAGCGAGCAGAAACACTGACAGGTGAGTGGTAAATAAGTTACCGGTAAAGGTTAATGAGAAGGGCGTGACAAATTTCGTCACGCTCCTCCTGAACTTCCGTTTTTTTTGGAAACGCCATATAGTGCTACCACACTTGTAAAAACAGTATTATTTTTATTTGACATTAGTCGTCTATTTTAAAATACGTGGGCCTAAACCACAAAACTTTTATTTTTTCGCCTACCTGCAAGCATCCTGCAACTGCGTGTCATGTGACGACCTTTCAGTCATGTGACTGCAAAAAGTTTAGCTCACGCAATAATGTGCATGAGACGGATTGTGACAGGCAGCAAACAATGGCTAGTTCAGGTAGTCCTGATTGTCCAGCTTGTTTTGAGAGTAGTAGAGGAGTACAACTTTTTCATTAAAGCTTATCATTGTTCATTTGTTCTCACTTGTTTTCTGTTGTTTTATTGTAGTCTTGACATAATTATCGCTGGTAGATAATTAGCCACCTAGCACTTCACTGAGCTTAGTTTTTCAACCATCTTTTCCAAAACGTCTGTTGGTCAATTAGCGTATGCACCATGCAGAGATTTTTAGTCCCAAAGACTACACTTTCAAACAAGCTGGTTGCTGCCTCTGGTAGCTCAAACGTGGGTTGTGGACCAGTGCCTTCGCCTTCGGTAAGCGGTTCCAATGTGAATGTGCCCACTTCCCAATGTAACAAACATAGTGTTAGCAGTGTAGTTCCAGCTTCTAACATAGATATGCGTCAGCTAAATAATAGTGCACCATCCCAGCCAATATTAAAAGCGTACCCTAAACGAATGTTTAGTCAGACTTTGTGTTTGTTTAACTCCAACTGGTACCAATCCCGACCATGGTTGCAGTACCTTGTCAACCTCGACACACGCTTTTGTTTTCCCTGTCGTTGGTTTGCAGGCATGATAGAGTAATAGAGACGTAGTCTTCACCAAAACAGGTTACTGTACGGAAAGCTGCGTTGGAGAAGGGTAAAGGATTTCAAAAGCATGCATCTAGTCACTCCCGTAAGCGCTGCAAAAGGATGGACTGAAATGAAACATAGAGAGAAATCTGGTGGTGACAAGATTTCACATTAGGAGAAACACAAGTGGAAAACAATCGCCACTATATTATGTTACTTTGTATTATGGGAATTAGGACATCTTATGAATCCTTTCCTTATGGAGTTGAATTCCATTTCTTTTTCAACAGTGTTTTTTTTATAGAAACTAGTGAAATCTTTATTTTTTGCTATACTTCATATTATTCAATTGTACCTTAGTTGTTAAATAAATGTTCTTTAAACAAAACGCCTTTTCAATTACAAAAAAAATCGTGGGGTGTATCGAACCGTGGGTCAAAAATGGTGATACAAACAGAATCGTGAGTTGGTGTATCGTTACAGCCCTACATTTAACTTTCTGTTCTTTACATTTATCACATCTATCTCCTGTTGGTGTGTATATGTGTGTGTGCGCGCGGTTGTGTGTGGGTGTCTAAAGTGTCCCTGCTCCAGGAAACGTACATATGGCACATCTATCTACTTGTGTGTTCCCTCCTTGTGTGCACCCTAGACCAGTGGTTTCTAAAGTGGGGTTTGGTTGTTTGAAGCAGGTCGGTTCAGAATGCTGCTCCCCCATCACCCATGGGCCATTAACACTTTACCCCGGCAGAAGGCCATCACCCTCCCATTAGCGGGCATCAAATGTGTGACCTGTCGTTCTATGTTGTTCCAATGTTGGGTTTTCAGAGTAGTACAACGGAGGAGGAATCTATGTTCCAGGCATCACCTGAGGATCCACTGCACTGTACAATGCCTCAGAAGAGAATTTTAGCATTTTTTCTGTCTCCCAATCCCAAACGCCGGAGGACTAGCGAGACTTCTAAAGACAGTGGGACAGAGGAGCCAGAGGAGAGATCACACACGAGAGTCTTAAACTGGTGAAATTACTTAGGCATATGAAAACCAAACATCCCAGCCTCACAGATAAACCCAATGAGTTTTTCCGCAGAAAAGAGAAAGAGTTACGGGGGCAGAAGAAAGTCCTCACTAAGCAAACAACTATCTCTGCAAAAGCTCAGAGGCTCCATATGAGGTGGCATATTTAATTGCGCAGACCAAAAAGCCACACACGATTGGGAAAACTTTAATAGAACCAGCAGCAGTAGCAATAAGTCGCACGGGGATAAACTGGCTGCAGAGCTGGAACAAGTGCTGCCATCTGATGGGACTGTCTCCCGCCACGTCACAGACCTGGCCTTGGATGTCAAGTGTCAACTAATTGATAGAGTGAAGACAGGAGGCAGGTACGCCTTACAACTGGATGAATCCACGGACATGTCCAACTCTGCTCAAGTCCTTGTCTTTGTCAGGTATGTTTTTGAGGGGAAACTTAATGAGGAAATGCTGTTTTGCACGCAACTGGAGGGATCGTCCATAAGCGAGGGAATTTTTAATAAACTGAACAACAAACTTAAAGCCAAGGGTCTGTCATGGAGCGAGTGCATGTCAGTGTGCACAGACGGCGCTGGGGCAATGCTGGGGAAAAAGAGAGGACTAAAAGCATGAGTCCTACAAGTTGCACCTCACGTCAATTTTACACACTGCATTACACACAAAGAGGCCCTCGCACGCAAAACATTTAATGCAGAGTTTGAATGTGTTCTTGACACTGCTCTAAAGATGATTAATTATATAAAATCACTTACTTTGAACACATGACTGTTTTCAACTCTCTGTAACGAAATGGTTTCAGAGCACAAAGACCTGCTACTGCACACTGTTGTCAGGTGGCTGTCGCGGGGGAACGTTCTGAGATGCCTGTAAGAACTGCGGAATGAGTTGTGCCTTTTTCTCACAGAGCACAAATCCCGACTTGCTGAGCATCTCACTGATCCTGATTGGGTGACATGACTGGCATATTTGTCATGTATATTTGAAAAACTGAATGGATTTTAATATGTCTCTGCAAGGTGAAAACACAAAGATCTTGTAACTCAATGATAAAGCGCAGGCCTTTGCAAGAAAACTGGTGCGTTGGAAAGTAAGAGTGGAAATGGGACGCATAGACATGTTTTCTGATATGGAGGAATTTATAGAGGAAAATGCATTAAGTGTTAACAGCATCAAGGCGTCTGTTACTGTTCCCCTTCAATGCCTTTCAAATCACTTCCATAGGTATTTTCCAGGAGACGCTCCTGACCAGTTTGACTGGAAACGATCGCCATTCAGTGTGACCACCACAAATCATCTGACATCAGATCTGGATGATAAGCCTATTGAACTTTCAACAGACCGAACTCTGAGGGCAAAGTTTAATGGCAATGGATGAGTTCTGGATTTCTGTCGAAGGGGAATATCTCCAGCTGTTGAGGGCCGCTTTGAATGTCCTGATGCCATTTGGCTCAACGTATTTATGTGAAAACACTCCACACTGACTTACATTAAGAACAAATATAGGTCTCGGCTTAATGTGGAAGATGATCTGCGGGTGGCCATCTCCAAAATTAAACCTAGAGTGGACCTGCTTTGCTCCGCGCACAGCGCCCATCCATCACATTGAGTTTTTTCTGCATACATAACTTTATAACTACAATGTTACTTGCTTGTTCGTAATATGTCCATATGCTTAGCATTTTATAGAAGTTATGGTAGGATTTTGCCTATTTGTTTTCACTCGTAAGTTTTTCGGCATCTAGTTTTAAGTATCTTAGGTAGTATCTTTTCACTGTTTAAAAAAAAAGTTTGGCTTTGGGGACACACTAATGTCTTGTACACTTTACCCCTATCCTCTGTCAACACCAACATGATCATGTCTGAATATTTCCATTTGGCACGTGGTTCTCCACAGAGTAACCCACAGAGAGGGTTGTCCACTCTCTCCTGCTTTTTGTCATTGCCATAGAGCCCCTCTCTATAGCTATCAGAAACTCACTCTCATCCCTTGGGATAACCTGTATTGGCGTTGAACACAGGCTTGTATTGTATGCCGACGATTTGCTTTTGAATGTTACTGATCCACTTTCTCAGCTACCTAACATTTTGTCTTTATTACATAACTTTGGTTGTTTCTCTGGGTACAAGCTCAATCTACAAAAGAGTGAATGCCTCCCTATAAACTCAGGGGCTCTTCTGCTTTCTCAGTCCAATCTACCATTTCATCTGAATAACTGCACACTGTAAACTGTCTGCTTTATTCGATGCTAATTTTACCCCCCTACACAGCCATATGAGGGCTGCTTTCCAGAAGTGACATAATCTGACCCCTTTTATGCTGGGTAAAGTCAATGCTGTTAAAATGAACATACATCCTAAATTTCTTTTTCTTTTTCTTATCTTTTCCAATGTGTCCCTCTATTTCTGTCAAAATCTTGATTTAAGTCTATTGATCAAGTAATCCATATGGGGAGAAAAGACTCCTCGGATTAAGAAGTCCCTGTTACAGCAGTGCTTGGTCAGTGGAGGACTCAGTGGATAATGTTATGTATTATTACTGGGCAGCGAATATCCACAAATTTCTGTTCTGGGTACATGACCCCCAATACCTGTGGTGCCAACTTGAGTCGAGGTCTTGTGTGTCTTCCTGCTCTTCCCTTTACACTCCCGACACCCCCCTCTCATTACACAGACAACCAAATTGTCGGCAGTTCTTTCCAAAATGTGGTATCAGTTCAGGTGCCATTGTAAGTTACACTCTCCTTCTACTCTAGACCCAGCATTCTGCTTTTGGGGTAGGAATGGCATACAGACATTCAAGGATTTATATAGAGACAGAGATTTTGGTAGCTTCACAGACATATCAGCTTCACATGATCTGCCCAAAACACATTTATTTAGGTACTTTCAAATTAGGCATTGTGCCTTAAACATTTTTTGTAACTTCCCCTTGACACCCTCTGAACAGCCATGGGAATGTTTTTTTAATCTCGAACCCAATCAGAGGTCAGTTGTTTCCAAAATGTACCAAGATCTGCACTTTATCTTGCACTTTCATATATAGTACTTTCGGTCATAGGTTCTCCTCAATGGTACTGTCAAGTCATATAACTGTTCACTTCAGGGCCCCTATTATTCCCTTATGCTACCACAAATACACGTGTACACAAGTGTATACTTCAACCACCAAGTATCTGCCCACCATTACCCCCCCACCCACAATGTGTAATTGTATTTTATTTATTATTTATTTATTCATTGTCTTTATCGTCTAATGTCTTAGACATATGTACTTGCAAATCTGTGTGCCTGATGTATTTGTATGCCTGTTGCGTCAAGGGACAGTAAGGGGTGTCTGGGAGGGAGTGAATTGTGAACTGAATTCATTGAATTTTACATTTCTGCTTTAAAAATGAATGAAAAAACTTCAGTAAAAAAAACTTCTTTGCCAGATCATCGCTGCATGGATCGAAGGTTCCTTCCAACTCGTTCTAAGAGACTTGTGGCTTTAGCCAGTTTTCCTGGGGCTGGAAATACCTGGGTCCGTCACCTCATCGAGCTGGCTACAGGGTATTACACAGGGAGCTATTATTTTGATGGCTCCCTATATAACAAAGGTAAGTTGATAGGTATAATTTAAATTTCCATACAAACAAAAAATATTAACAGTTACTACATCATACAGCATGCAATGAATGTAATAATAATAGGCACTAAAGGCCTAATGTATAACACTACAGTGCTTTATGACAGTGGTGTGGAACAGTCTTATTGCCAATGGAATGAATGACCTGCAACTGCATTCTGTCTTACATGATGGGTGGATCATTCTGTTACTAGATGGCTAGATATTTTATTGATCTACAAAGAAATTTTGCATTGATTTTTTAATGCATGTGGGTGTTCAGGGGCATGGCTTTGGGGTCAAACCTGTTTTCAGTTTGTTTGTCCTTGAATGAATGCCCTTTTATTACCTATCAGATGAATTAAGTTGTAGAACTGGTAAGATGGGTGTGAGCTGTCCTTGATGGCTTTCACTCTGTTGAGATAGTGGAAGTTGTAGGTCAGCCAGAGCAAGGAGGAAGTTGTCAACAAGTCCCTCAGCTGACCTCACTATACTTTGCAGCCTCTTCCTGTCTTTTGACAGTATCTCGTTGAGTAGTGAGAGTGTGTACACCCTTCACATTTTAGCCAAAAATGCAAAAATGCATTGGAGCTTGAAGACATTTCACCTTTCATCCAAAAGGCTTCTTCAGTTCTGACCGGAGCTATATCTCTGGATCACTAGAGGTGGTGCTGTAGACCAGACCCCTCATTCCATGACAAAGGGACACCTGAGTCACCCGTCAAGGTGTGAATTGGAGTGAGAGTCACTGTGGTCACCTCATCCAGAGAATGAGAACTTAAGGGACACTAGGTGTGTTCAAGTTCCCAGCCCATCTGTCTGCATCTGTCTACATACGTCAACGACAATTGCTGGTCACAGCAGGGGTGGGCATTAAAATGTGGAAGGTAACGTCGAACACAAATCTTAAACGAGACTGAGCTCGCACCTCCCCGATCTCCGTAGCAGATGACACACAGGTCATGTGTTGTGTGTGTGGGATAAGGGAGGACGGGGGTTGTAGTCTTCTACTGTCTATGGTTGTAGTGGGGTGCACTGAGAGTTCAAGTCAAGTCCAGTGTTTCTTATGTTAGATTCACATTTGAACAAAGCAAGTTGCCCCAAAGTGCTCCACAACACAAACATGAAAACTAAGACAGCAAAACCATAAATCAAAGGCCATAAATAGGTATATAATACAGACAATGAAATAGAAATGAGATTAATAATGAAATAAATAAAAGGCCAGGCTTGACAGCGTCAGATAAACACATCAGAACAAGCTAAAAGTAGAGAGAAGAGATGTCTTCAAATTGGATTCAAATAACATACACTTCAAATGACAAGTTGAGTGGAGGAGCACCGGAAAATGTACCTGCACAGACATCAGTGAACTTTTAACCCACCATGGCAAAGCAGCGAGTGAAGAGAGGAGTGAAAGAGGGCTTCTACGTCAATTTGGAACAATCAGCTTTGAAAAGAGGAGGGGGGCTGTGTCATAATCTATGTGCTTCATACTATTCTGCCTTGAGATCTCATCCCAGGAAGTTTAACTGTTCTTCACCATCAGAGAACTGCTCTTTCTCTGGATCAGGTGAATGTCACTCCAATTTACACGTTGATGGGTGACTCATGTGACCCTTTGTCAAGGAATGACAGGTGTGGTCTACATCTCCACCTCTAGTGATCCAGAGATATAGCTCCTGGTTTCCCATCATCAGGTCAGAACTGAAGAAGCCTTTTGGATGAAAGGTAAAACGTCTTCAAGCTCCAAAAAGAATTCCAGTTGCTTACAACTTCGCTCCTTTCACTACGATGCATCATGACTTTTTCAGTTATTTTGCTAACAAACAGACAGATAAACGTGGGCAAAAACATAAACTCCTTGGTGGAGTATAGTCCATATAGTATAGTCTGATGAGGGTAATATAAACTTGTTTGGCCCAAAGTATGTGTGGTAGTGCCTTGTTGAGACATACCATTATAATTGTTCCTTGTGTACAATCAAGCCCAGTGGTGGTAGAATCATGGATTTCTTTATTTTTATTTTTAAGTCTAAATGAACATAATGATGTATAGTTATGATGTATGTTTTTTGTTGTTTTATTTCACTTAGGTATGGGGGGAGGAGGGGTTGTGGGCCAGGATCATCAAAGCAATATGATGTTTATGTATGATATTTCTGATGTATGTTTTGTTTCACATAGGTTTCAAGGGGGAGCGTGATCACTGGCGCAGTGGTAGAACTATTTGCATTAAAACCCATGAGAGTGGCAAGAAGGAAATAGAGGCCTTTGATGACAGTATTCTTGTGATTCGTAACCCATACAAAGCCCTGATGGCTGAATTTAACCGCAAATATGGTGGTCATATTGGATTTGCTTCCCAAGCACACTGGAAGGGTAAAGGTTAGCACATTTATTTGTTTGTTTCTTATCATCTTGTTTGCTTCTTTTTTTTTCAGTCACAATGAAATTGAATGTGAACACTGTTTAGAGACCATGAATTCAGTGATATTACACTTTAAACAATAAAATTGAATTAAGACGATTTTTATGTAAATATCACCAAATATTGTCAGCAAATGTCATTTATCGCTAATAATGCTAAGTGTTTACTTCTTTACTCCTTACATTACTTTGCCTTACTCGGCAATGGCTTTGAGCAAAACACATAACAAATTACTATTGCGGTGAACAAGATGTGAGGCAAATCATTCTTTTATGCCCTTTTTAAATAGGCTACACTGCAAAATTGGTGAAATCTGAAAAGTGCTGCACAGGGTCTTATCAGTATTGCACTGCTGGCAGGCTTATGTTGTTAAAAAAAAGTTTTAACAGGTTAACTTGATAACAGTACTCACTAAAAATAGAATGAATGAAATAGCATGCAGAGACTGGTATATATGATACAGTAAAAATGCTAGACCATTCAAATAAAACATGTTACTAAATAAAATAACTGTGGACATCTAAACACCATTAGATGATGTCAGGGTAAACACATTCCATTGGCATGGTATAGTATAGGGCAAAGGCGCTTTGTTAAGTTATTAGGGGTGCACCCCACTAAAATGAGGATCATACTTCATGAAAAGTCTTTCAAATCTTTAATCGGACAACCGATTTGTATTAGGCTTCAGCATGAGACCGTGCAGTCTGAATAGCCTCTTGACTGGCGCACTAGATGGGGTAGCTGTGTTAAGTTTCATATACTTTTTATATGAGGGAAACGTTTAGGGACTTGTCTAGGGACGTTTAGGGACATGTCCGATGCTGACTTCAAAGACTGTGTTACTTTTGTGTCAGAGTTGAACGAAGCTGTATCTCCCTCCTTTTTATCAAAAGCAAACATCTCCTTCTCAGCGACAGTGCTGTATGGTGGCAGGTTTTTGATTCTGTGCAACCGGCCTCACATCACGGAGCAAAACATGACACTCTGCAACAACCAAATTCCTCACGGCTTCTCTCTTCTCCTCTTTCCTAAGCCATTGCACTTTAATTTTGACATCTGTCAACATATTAAAAATAATGAGCATATCTCCACACCCCGAATATTGTGGTAGACGCCTTTGCCATTTCTCTGAACTGACAGTTCCATGTCTCAGGATTTTGGGGGAGGGTCAAAGAATCCATCTCGGATATCTGTGGTCAGTCTGTCCACTGGAGAAATCTCTAAAAATGTGATGTTCATTACCTGGTCCCTCGGAGGATTGACCATGTATAGCAATGATCCTGTCCGTGTGTGTGTGTGTGTGTGTGTGTGTCTGTCTGCCCGCCCGTAACGACCCTGTCTGTCCACATGGAGGACCAGGTTGCATCTCTGATTGCACTTGTTTAACCTAAATAGGGTTTAAAATGACGCTTCGGCTACCAGGGTAACAGGAAGTGAACTCGCAATTTCTTTTTAATTTAAAATTAAGCATTTGGACTTTTGGCTTAGCCTTTATCATTAAAACACATTGCAGATAACAACAAAATGTGGGATATCATTCCTTGCACATTCACTTGTAATTCCCACTAATTTCGGCAGTATGAAAAGGCCTGTTGATATGTTGAACCCTCTGCTCTGCTGGTTGAATAACCAGACCGGTCTTACTCCCCCTTTCTTAACATTTGATTCCTGTGTCTCAGGCATCTATCACCTTGTAACAAAGGCCCTTTCCCATACAACTCCCTATTGCATATTCATTTAGGGCCAATACCACTGGGTACACCCACTTTGTGTATAGGGCATTTAAGCTTAGAATGTCCATTGTTAGGTATGGAGAGGACACGCCTTGGGGAGAGGCGTGACAGTAGCATGGAAGAACTTGAATAGCTGGTTGCTCTCTGGTAAGGCAAGGCCCTAGACCTCGGCCTTCTGGCAGTGATGCTAGTTAAACTCTGCCATAAATGTCTCTTTCTCCATTGATGCATCAATGTTATTAACACCTTCTTGCTGATTTCCAACCATCATACTGACCAAGTCTACAAATTTACCTGTAGTAAATTATTTACTATCAGTGTGAAAATGTCATTGTCACTGATCCACTCTTTCACAATTTGAGGCCATGAATCCTGAATGTATACATATCTCTGGCTCCTACTTTCAACTTGTAATGAGGAATTAAATTGGGCAATGTAAATTTAATAGAATATTATTTTTGTTGAGTATAGTAAAATATATGTGCATTTGCTCTTAATAACTTTTTATAATTAATACTCCCTCAAAGGAATGTACATTTATTGACAGCCAAACAGAGTACCACGGCTACCACAAAAACATTACTGGCCACTGCAATGGGCACAGCAACTGGCAGTGCAACTTAACAGATTTAAATAGGAGACTATTGTTACAATGGCAGTATTCAGTGACAGAATACATTGACAGTGTTCAGTATATGCTTAGACTTATCAAAAAGACCTCTGTACATGCTCTGGAAATTATCCAGATTTTTTAAAAAAAATGATAATGAAATCCCTAGGTTCTTGGGATTTTGCTTTAAGTATAGTATGGTATAAAGTCTGAATGTGTACTTATATTCCAATTTTAAGCTAAGGTAACAATTTCATTTTTTAAAGTGTTTTTTTGTGTTTATTTATTTCTTTGTATTAACAGAGTGGCCGGACTTTGTGAACAATTATGCACCTTGGTGGGCCTCCCATGCACTTGACTGGCTGAATTTTGGAAAGAGGGTGCACGTGATCCACTTTGAAGTGCTGAAGAGGGACCTTTTTGCTCAACTTAAGACTATGGTGGTATTCTTGGGTCTGGAGGTATCAGAGGACAGGTTACTTTGTGTGGAGGGGCAAAAGGATGGAAACTTTAAGCGATCAGGCTTAAGGAAACTTGAATACAATCCTTACACTCCTGAGATGCAAGCCATTATCAATGGACTCATCAAGACAGTTGACTACGCTCTGAGAAAAAGAAATATGTCTGGTGTTCCAGCAGAATATAGACCAATATGATGATAACTTTACCTTCAACTCTCATTTTTTCTTACAATATGATACAATACAACAATATGATACAGAACAATGTGATAAAAAAGAATAATACTATGTAACAGACATCCAGGAAGTCTAGAGAGTCTGTGCCTCCATTCTGTCGTAACAGCAGGTTTTAATTTACTGTATGTATTCAAATGTTTTCCAAATGACACAAGTCGGAATAAAAGGTGAGAAAATGTGCTGTGTTATACTTTTAGTTTTGCTATATTGGCCCTACACATTTACATTTTAAATCTTGTAACCTTGACTGTAAGGGGGCAGCTAGTATATTCACAGGTATGCCTGTATTCACAAAGCATCTTAAGGCTAAAAATAGCTCCTAACTGGCAAAGTTAGGAGAAACTCAAAATGTCTGTCTTAGACAGTCCTTTTTTCTAAGAGTAATTTACATTTTAATGTTAAATGTACTACCTAAGTCTGTGACAGTTTAGAGGTAGTCCAGAGGACTAACTCAACTAAGACCCATTCACAAAGGATCTTAAACTGCTGCAAACATTCCACATCCAGAGTTACTAAAAACATGCCATTACAGTCGCAGTTGTATAATAGTTGTGAAGGAACCCAGTCAGTGCCAAATTGTTTTGCAACACGTTACCTGGCCACAGGTAAAATGTAATCATTGCTAGCAGACAGATCATGGATATACCACAGGTACTGGAATATGTTATTGTTTCTTTTATTTGTTTTGTGTGTGTGTGTTGTCATGACAAGTCATGTCATGGCAAGACTAGAAGGGAGAAACGGGAATTGAAGTGCGCAGAAAGCTGTGGTGGTGGTGGGAGGGTGAAGTGTGGGCTGAGTGCCATATGTGTGTGTACACACCATGTGTGTGAGTGTTGGGGGGAAAAGGGGCTGTGTTGACATGGGGATGGGGTGGAGGTGGGATGGGAGTCAAAGGTGGGGATGGCGAACATGTGTGTGAGAAGAGTGGGTGAGGGTAGCACTAATGATGGGGTGAGTGTGTGTGGGGGGGCTGCTGCCGTCAGCAGCAAGGGGGGTGGGGCAAGCATGTGTGGGGGTGAGGAGGATAGGAGGAGTGCCAGGACCAAAGGGGCATAGGATGCTGTGGAGGATGGGGTGTAGTGGTCGGGGCTTGGGGCAGAATGGCTGTGTCCTGCGTGCTGTGTGGATGGGAAAAACGTGTGTGAGGGGGGGGCATGAGGTGGGTGCCAGGCCAAAGGGAGGAACGGGACTGAAGTGTGCAGAAAGCCATGGTGATGGTGGAAGGCGGGGCGGTGTGAGACAGGTGGCACCAATGATGGTCAGTGGGTGAGGAAAAGCACTGAGTGTGTATTGTAGAGGGAGGGGGTGGCAAAAGTGAGGGCTGTGTCCCATTTTTGTGTGTGTGGTAATGGGGCAAACGCATGTGAGGAGAGGGGGTGAGGAAGCATGAGGATGTGTGTTAGAGTGTATAGAGTGGAGGGTGCTATAAGGTGTATGTATGTTGTACATATGGTGTATGCATGTGTGTGTGGTGTAGTGTATTGTATTAGGGTGTGTGTGCTGAGGGGTGGATTTGTGCAAAGTCAGTATGGTGTGTGTTCAAGGCTCAGATGGCCTGAGGATAGAAACCCCTGAGTCTTTCAGTCCCAGCAAAGTGGTTATATAGGTGTCTCAGTGCTTTAAACAGTCCATTTCCAGGATGAAAATCTTTTGGGCCCTTAAAAGTACTCTCAAGGTATCAGCTGGTTCAGAACATGGTTGAATGGAATATGTGGAAAGATTTTCACTTTTCCAAAACTGGGATCTTTACCTCTGTGCATTGGTTATAATCAACACAAAGAACACACATCACAACACACATCACTTGAATCATATGTTTTAACTTACAGAGGGGCATCAAAGGTAGCCTTTTTCTGTTACTACCCTCTCTGTTGTGCTGTTGTGAATTACTGCCTCTGTGTAGTCAGGAGCAGAACTGCAGTGAAATTCCCTATACTCCACTCCATTCAGATCATCCTCATGTAGCTGTATCCTGTGTTTGTGCTGCCCTCCTTTGGTAAGCTGTAGGGACAACAACAACACCTAATGTACATTTTAAAGGAATCTATACATTCATTAAAAAAACAGAAAGTTGTTATTTTTTACGAATGTATACAAATAACTTGTCAGAGGATGTTCCATGGTGACATTGAGTAGCAGTGAGTGATATAAACCAAACTAGTGAATTTAGGCCTACCAGCCCTACCATTTTGTCTGATACATAACTAACTACTTCTCAGGAAAGCAGAGACAATTTTCATATATCTTTTTTATCTGTGTTCACAGTGTGCATATACTCTGGTTGATTATTTTTGTCTATGCTTTTACCAAACATGAGTTGCAAATTTGACTTTATGCCTAGTCTGTATTCATGTGCAAATGCATTGACCCTTAAGGTTATTAGGGCCTGAGCACCGGAGGTGCGAAGCCTTATTGTTTCTGTAAGGATTATTAGGGCCTGAGCACAGGAGGTGTGAAGCCCTATTGTTTCTGTAAGGATTATTAGGTCCAGAGCACAGGAGGTGTGAAGCCCTACTGTTTCTGCTAAGGTTATTATTATTATTATTATTATTATTATTATTATTATTATTATTATTATTATTATTATTATTTATTGCAGCGATCTGCTGTGGGGTGTGCCTGCGTGCGGGCTGACAAAATTCACAGCCACTTCGCAGATCATAATACGCTGGTAGCGTTTGCTACGCTGGTAGCGCTTTGCTACGCTGCCAGCATACAGCCCCGCAGCAAGTTACAGGTGCATTCAATCACTCGCGGAAATGCCAGAACAAATAGGCACCATAGTTTGATCACCTCAGTTTTCAAAGCAGAAGCAGCAGCACAGCAGTTCAGAAGACACGCCGACAGAAAGCACATGGAAACAGGGACAAATGTAAAGAGGCTACCTGTAAGCCCATGTTTCTTGCTGGACTTTTCCTCATCTGCAAACGCTGTGCTCACATTAGTTCGTGACAGAGTGGAATGTTTGCTGTGTTTACTGTGTTTGCTGTGTTTGTAATACCTTGCTGCATTTGGTGTAACAGTCGGAGTCTTTTATAGATAAATTATTTTTTGTGTGGAAAACTTGCATTTTATTCCGTATATTTATACCCTCATTGATGTCATGCTTTAAAGCATATTTGGTTGAGTAAAATATGTGGCCTTGTGGAAATGCTAATGCTTGTATTGTGTATTTAAACTTGAGTACTCCCTTCAAACTTGATTCATACTCTGCTTATGCAAATGTGCTTATTCCTTGTTTCTTTTGTTTCTTTGCTTTAGCTTCCAAGAAGGTTAAATGTGTATTCTAAAAATAGGACTAGCCTTCTGTTAATGTGTGATTTACATTATATTTATTTGATTTGATAAGGACAGGGAAATGGTTAAAATATACTTAACTTTATTTGCTTAATTGAGTTTGATTTTTGTGGATCATTTTGTGCATCATTGGCTTTACAAGTTGGGTGTAGGTGAAATGAATCATTGAACAATGCATTTTATTAACATCTTTATTTTTGTATGTTTATGTTTAAAGGTTTTTCACCTGACCTTCCATTGCTCTTTCACTACCCTCCTACTACTCGCCATCACTTTTATTACAACCACTAGTCAATAAAGCAACTGGATAAGAGTGAAATCCTGTGTCTCCATCCTTCAGTCCCTCCCTTTTCAAGTGTGGGAAACTATTGTGCTAAATACACTTGCCAGTGAAAAACCGCCAGCTGACTAAGAAGCGAAGACTACACTCGCGCCACAACCCAACAGAGAGGGAAGACACTCCACCTCGGGGCCTGGAGGATAAAGCTTGAAGTCACCTGAAAGAAATAAAATGGCAAAGTCATTAGAAGAACTGAAAACAGAGCGAACTGTAGCCAAAAGGCTTTTCTCCCGTCTTGCTAACTGTGTTACAAGAACACACTCAGAGATGACTGTGGAGGAGTTAAAACAAAACTTCAACAAGCTTACGGTTGAGAGCTCGAGAGTCATGGAGGCGAATGAAGAAATGGAGGCTGCTTACATGGCAGAAGCAGATGCAGCCACCGTGGAAAATCTGAGGTGAGAGCCGACCTGGAAAAGACAGAGGCATACTGTAAGCAGAAGACAAAAGAGATGAAACTCCTTATCCAAGAGACACTCTGGGATGCGTATGGAGAGAAAGAACTGCCCCTTGCTCTACACATCGCTGAAGCTGAGTGCAAAAATGTTTCTTCCGCCCAGCTCGACATAACACTGGAAGCATACGAGTTCAACCTACCTGGCAACCTGGCAACCTACAGCTCCTCAGATGAGATCTTCAGAGTTCTGGATAACCAGTTTGGGAACCAAGCCAACATCGCTCTTCAGATCATCGAAGATCTGCTATCAACTCAACCGAGATGCGGAGGATGCAGTTGCGGGAACTGTCAACCTGGGGGAAAAGAAATGACGCTGGCAGAAGAGAGATGGAGATGGTGAGATATGGCTTGACTTATGTGGTCAGAGACCACCACAGCCCTGAACCACACTGGCACGCCAAGTACCCATGGACAGAAGACCCAGCATCTCTACCCAACAACAAGAGAGCAGTCGAAGCCACATTTCGCAGAACAGAGAGGCAGCTGGCAAAGGAGCCAGAGTGGAAAGTGGCCTACACCTCACAAGTCCACGAAATGGTCAGCCGCAGAGCTGCAGTGAAGCTGTCCAAAGAGGTTCTGCAGAGCTGGACTGGGCCAGTGTGGTACATAAGTCACTTGATTGCCCCAAATCCACATTCAGTCTCTACCCCAGTCAGACTAGTATGGAACAGCAGCCAGAAGTATCGAGGCCTCAGCCTGAATGACATCCTGATCAAAGGCCCCAATCAGAGGTGTCCTGCTCAGATTCCGCACCGGTGTCTTTGCTGCTCTTTGTGACATCCGCAAGATGTACAACTCTGTATGGGTGGAGGAAAGAGAAGTGCACCTGCACAGGTTTCTATGGCGTGATACAGAAGATGCAGGGATGGAGGAATTTGCCATAACACGAGTGAACATTTGAGACAAACCTGCTGGTTGCATAGCCCAAGTTGCCATGCGAGAGACTGCCAACCTGCCTTCATTCAGCCACTTCAAAGAAGAGAAACGTGTCCTCGAAGAAGACGCCTATGTCGATGACATCTTGACTTCTCACAATAACCTTGACCATCTGAAAAGTCTCACATCCAACATTGAGCAGAGCCTTCAAGCAGGCGAATTCTTCATGAAGCCATGGGTCTACTCGGACCAAAGTGGGAGGAGAGGGCTGAGAGGTGAGGAGATTAAGTCAAAGACCATGATCCTGCCAAACCAACTCACTGAAGACGATAACAAAGCCTTGGGCCCTGGCTACACCATTGACGATAACAAACTACATGTCATGGTTGCAGTGAACTTCTCCAAGAAGAGGAGAAGCGAGGAGATGCGCCTCGGCCAGGACTTGCTGAAAGAGGAAGTGAGAGAACAAACCCCAGACCCACTCACCAGAAGAACTCTATTAAGCCAAATCTCTGGTCTCTATGACCCCCTCGGCCTTGTGGCTCCAGCAAAACAGAAATGAGCCATCCTAGTCCGAAGGGCCTTTCAAGAGGCAAAAGTCATGTACTGTACAGAAGACACCTGGGATGCAGCCTTGTCCAAAGAGCTCAGAGAAGACGCCATAAAGCTCCTTGAAGATTATGCTGAACTGAGCCAAGTCAGATTCCCTAGAGCTCTCACACTGCCAGATCCAGCTGACAGACCATGTGCAGACTTTCTCTGATGGCAGTGAGCATGCGTATGGTGCCGTGCTGTACCTACGTTGGTGTTGCAGCCATGGTGTTGTCGTGAGGCTAGTAGAGTCCAAGGCCAAGCTAACCCCCCTCGACCACAAAGGTGACCCTGTGAAGGCAGAGATGTGTGGAGCAGTCTTTGCAGCGAGGCTGAAGAACTACTTCCAAAAACACTGCCGACTCGAGGTCAAGAGGTGGTATCACCTAGTTGACAGCCAGACCATCTTGGGTGCCATACAGCGTGAAAGTTATGGGTACCAAACCTTCTACGCAAACAGAGTTGGTGAGATCCAGAACAGCACCAACATCCAGGAATGGTGGTGGATTCCAGGGCCAGTGAACAATGCAGACATAATCACTCGAGGTGCCGGCCCTAACAACCTAACTGAGGACTCCGAATGGCAATCAGGTCCGCAGTTTCTTCAGCTTCCTGAAAGTGAGTGGCCAAAAAAATCAGCAGAAGATGTTGCTGCACAAGCAAGAGACACTGTCACAAAAATGCAGAAGAAAACATTTGTTGCGGTACTCACCCGGAGTCAGCTGAATGCACAAGGTCCATTCACAGTCCAGAAGGCAGAATCCAAGCCCAGAAAACCAGCCGTTGCAGCAATCCAAGAGCTATTGGACGAAAGGTGCTTCAGCAGTCTAAGACGGCTGGTCAGGACGATTGCATGGACTTGGAGGGCAGCAAAGAAGTTCCTGTGTACCAAGAAGGGAGATGAAGCAAAGTGGGAGGCAGTACCTTTATCCGGTGTCATCACAATCAGTGAAAGAGAAAATGCGTTCCTAAATATATGCCTGGCAGCACAAAAGGGTGTACACTTTCCAAACACAACTATTGACAGGCTGGTTGTGTATAAAGACTAAGAAACTGGGCTCCGGATGTGTGGTGGAAGGATACAGGCCTTCAAAGAGGACCATAAAGCTGTTCCCCTGCTACCGTACCAAGCCTGGGTCTCCACTCTCCTGGCCCGAGAAGCACACAGTGAGGGGCACAACGGAGTGGCAGGAACTCTATTGCGGATGCGAAAGAGAGCCTGGGTAATCAGAGGAAGAATTCTGGCCCAAAAAGTTGTAGACAAGTGTGTCATTTGCAAAAAGGCAAGAGCAAAAGCCTGTGAGCAAGTAATGGGAGACTTACCTGAAGAGCGGGTCAATCCGGCTGCACCATTCCAATTCACATCTGTCGACCTGTTTGGACCATACCAAGTAAAAGATGATGTCAAGAGGAGAGCAAGCATGAAAGTATGGGGCGTACTCTTCTGCTGTATGTCAAGCCGAGCCATCCATGTCGAACTGGCAAACACACTGACAACAGAGAGCTTTCTGTTTGCTTACCAGAGGTTCACATCTGTTCGAGGTCATCCTCAGAAGATCTGGTCTGATTCTGGAACAAACTTAATTGGAGCAAAACCTGTCCTGAAAGAAATGTATACTTACTTGAGACACCAAAATAAGGAATCACTTGAAGAGCATGCCGCTAAAAATGGGACCCACTGGATGTGGAGAATCCTTCCAGCTGACTCACCCCAACGGAATGGCGCTGCTGAAGCTGCTGTAAAAATCACCAAAAGAGCTTTGCAAAGCGTTGGTGGAGGAGGAGGCCTTACCTTCAGTGAGTTCCTGACGGTGCTGAAGCTAGCTGCCAACGACCAAGACGTGCACATCGCGAGGCCCAGTGTCTCATCAGTTTTTGCAAGTTTGCAGTACTATACCTGCTCATTTCGGGACTGTTCGTTCAGAACAGCTTTGCCTTCACATCCTACACCCGACATGAGCTTTTGGAGATCGGACTACAAAACTCTGACTGTTTTATTAGCGATCTACACTCATCCCTGAGGTCAGAAGAACACCCGGCGCTGCACAGGCGACTCAGCCGGCCGGAAGTGCTCGCAGGCGGCGTCGAGACCGTAAACAGAGGCGAGGAATATGTGGAGGGATAAGAGCTAAGCTAAAGCTAACACCTCACCTTTCTCTACCCAGCATTTTCCTGGCTAATGTGCGGTCGCTGACGAACAAAATGGATGAGCTACGGCTTTGGATTACCCACGACAGGAGACTTACGAACTGCAACATCATGGTTTTCACAGAGACATGGTTACACAGTGGAGTACCCGACAATGCTATCGACGCTACACTCTCCGGGCGGATAGAACAGCAGATGATTCCGGTAAGACGAGAGGCGGAGGTGTGTGTATTTATGTTAACAAAGCTTGGTGCAGGGACTCTGTCATTGTTGGAAGAAACTGCTCCACCAACCTAGAGTTTATTATGGTTAAGTGCAGACAATCGACAATCTGCAACAATCATAACATCTGCATACATTCCCCCGGATGCTGACGCTAAATTTGCCATGTCTGAACTGCATGCAGCTATTAGCAAGCAACAAACTGCTCACCCAAATGCTGCATTTATTGTGGCGGGTGACTTTAATCACTCAAACCTCAAGACAGTACTCCCAAAATTTCATCAACATGTCTCCTGCAGCACGAGAGGAGATAAAACTTTGGATCATGTCTATACGAACATTGCTGGAGCCTACATAGCAACTCCCCTCCCCCACCTGGGACAGTCTGATCACCTCTCTTTGTTTCTTACCCCCAAACACTCACCACTCATTAACCGTGAGAAGCCATCAGTGAAAACCATCAAAGTGTGGCCGGGGGGGGGGGGGGGTAGACTCAGTACTCCAGGACAGGTTTAAAGACACGGACTGGAATAGGTTTGCCTCTCAGGCTACCTGTGGCTCTCATACAAACATTCACTCCTACAGCCATTCAGTACTGGATTATATCAACACCACAATTGACAGTGTTACCACGGAGAAACAGATAACCATGTACCCTAATCAGAAGCCATGGATGAACAGGGAAGTGCGTCTGCTGCTGAAAGCACGTGACAGTGCCTTTAGATCAGGAGATGCTCAGGCCTACAGCTCGTCCAGAGCCAACCTAAAGAGGGGCATCAAAAAGGCCAAGCACGAACACAAGCTGAAGGTGGAGGAGCACTTTTACCATTCTGACCCCCGATGCATGTGGCAGGGCATCCAGGCCATCACAGATTACAAGCCCAGCAACTCCTCACCGACAGAGATGACTGCATCCTTCCTTGACGAGCTAAATTACTTTTATGCCCGTTTTGACAAGGACAACTTAGAAAAGGCTGCTAAAACGGAACACCCTGCTGACCAACAGGTCAACAGGTATCCACAGCACTGCACTGTGTGCTCTCCCACCTGGACAACAAGAACACATACGCACGAATGCTGTTTGTTGACTTCAGCTCAGCATTCAACACTGTCATCCCCTCCAAGTTAATCACTTAACTTGAGGATCTTGGAATCAGTGGCCCCCTCTGCAACTGGATCATGGACTTTCTAACCAACAGACCCCAACATGTTAAGTCTGGCCACAACCTCTCTACCACCATCACTCTGAACACTGGTGTGCCACAGGGCTGCGTGCTGAGCCTGTTCCTGTACTCCCTCTTCACCCATGACTGCAGGCCTATGTATGGATCCAACTCCATCGTCAAGTTTGCAGATGACACCACGGTGATCGGACTCATTGCTAACAACGATGAGTCAGAGTACAGAGCAGAGGTTCAGCACCTAGCTGCCTGGTGCGCGGACAATAACCTGCTCCTCAACACCAGTAAAACCAAGGAGCTCATTGTGGATTACAGGAAGGAGAAGGGAGACACAAACACTCCTATCCACATCAATGGCATGGCTGTTGAACGTGTCTCCAGCTTCAAGTTCCTGGGAACTCGCATCTCTGAGAACCTATCATGGACAACTAACACCTGTCTGCCGATATCCTGGGCAACTTCTACCACTATGCGATTGAGAGCATCCTGACCAACTGTATCACATGTATGGGAACTGCTCTGTCGCTGACCGGAAAGCACTACAGCAGGTGGTGAAAACCGCCCAACGCATCACAGGGACCCCACTACCTGCCATCGAGGATGTCCAGAGAAAGCGGTGCATACGCAGGGCTCGTAGCATCCTGAAGGCTTTTCCAGTAGCTCGTAGCATCCGAAGACTTTTCCAGCTCCTCCCCTCCAGAAGGCGCTTCAGGAGCCTTCGGACTAAAACCAGCAGGTTTAGGAACAGTTTCTTTCCTGCAGCTGTTTCCCTGCTGAACTCTACCCCCACTGAACCTCCATGTCCTCCCACTACGCCACTACGCAGCTCCCATGCCGCGCTGTGGTGCAGTTGGTCAGGATGCTCTCACCCAACTCTCACCCCCTACCATGCCCCCCCTTCCATGCCCCCCCTTCCATGCCACCACTCACACCCCCTGAACTCTACCCCCCGCTGAACCTCCATGTCCCCCCTCTATGCCACCACTCTCTCCCCCTACCATGACACCACTACCACTACCTCCACGCCCCGTCCCTCTTCACCTCTCCATCTCTCCCAATGTCAGTGAACTTTACCCAATCCCCACATCCATTGGCACTCCACCCCAAAACAAAAATGTATATTGTCAATACTGTATATCTGTGTTATAGTTCATCTGGTATATCTCTGTGGCAACTGGATAAGAGTGAAATCCTGTGTCTCCATCCTTCAGTCCCTCCCTTTTCAAGTGTGGGAAACCATTGTGCTAAATACACTTGCCATTATTATTATTATTATTATTCGCCTTCAGCGCTGTTGGCCCTTTTTTGTGGTGGTTGCCATGTACGAAAACTCATGAAATTTGGCACACATGTCAGAAATGCTGCATATAAAATGTGGAATTCCAGCGTGTAACAACGTCCATCTTTGGTCGCAACTGTGGCTGCCCCATACTCTGCTGCATTTGACGCAGCTTTTCTGGTGACACTGTGCTTCTGCAAATGTACTCAGCAATGGCCTTCACTTTCTTTATATTTATTTGTATGGCAGGCATCATCCAGAGCATGTTGGACAACGAGATTTAAAGAATGAGCAAAACAGCTCACATGGTTCCACTTCAGGACGTCTCTCACCACTTTCTTAATGTTCTGTGCATTGCCAGTGACACACGATACAACCTTATCTTTGATCTTCCATTCCTCCGCCACTTGATTCAATTTGAAGGCAAGCTGTTCAGCTGTGTGTCTCTCTGTTAAAATAAAACAATCCAATAGGCTGCTCCTGAGTGTGATGTCTTCAATATAGTGGCATGTCACCGACATGTAGCTGGTAGTGGTTCTGGATGTCCAGCAATGTGTTGTCAGACACACTGCAGTAGCATTCTGGATACTTTCTTTAGGTTTGGCAGCATCCTTTTTGAGAGCATGTACCTGCTCGGGAGAACAGGGTCCAGTGCAGCTGTGTATTCTCTGAAGCCCTCATCCTCCACAATAGAAAATGGTTGGAAGTCCTTGGCTATCATATTAATAAGGGCCTCATGCACTTTACTATTTTGCAGAGGTTGCATGGGTCTTCTTACAAAGGCCCCCTTTGTTGTTTGCCATTGGTGCCTTCTCACAACTTGTGGTGCTGTGCCCCTGAACTAGATGATTGCAACAACAGACTCAGACTCAGTGGCTCCTATTGCTGCTGCTCCCCCTTCTTCCTCTCCTCGAGTATCATCCAGCAGTGCTGTGGGGTGTGTTTTTTTAAATGTCTTAGCATATTTGATGTACTCCCTCCATGGGTAGAGATTAATTTCTTGCATAGTTTACACTTAGCCTGCTTAGGATAGGCTCTTCTTTCTGGTGCTAATTTTCACCACTCTAAAATCCTGACACCACTCAATTCTCTTGTCAAATCCTTCTGAGGTCTTCTGCGAGAGAATCTAGGAGCTGCAGTGCAGGGGATGGAGCCCCCCCTGTCAGATAGGTGTCTTATTGGGTGAAAAGGCCAAAGGGGACGGTCAACAGTTAAATACCATGGCAACCTAAATGCAAGGAGTGTTTTACACTTTAAGGGCAGAGGTCACAGGGAGAGTACATTATACATACTCAGTAGAAAAACAAATGGTCTTGCTGGTGTTTTGCTACCAATCGAATATCCAGCTAGCTGCCCTGGCTACTAGTTCTACAGAAGGGCTTTTACTATTAATATTATTATTATTGTTGTTACTATTATTATTATTATTATTATTACAGACCCCCCACCCAAGAAAAAAAGAAATCTAGAAATAAAACAATATTATATTTCATTAAATTACATTATATTGTATTACATTATATTACATGATTTTAAGTTTCTGACGAATTTGACATTATCAGAGGCCCAGATGCAGAATGCAGTCACTGTAAGCAATTGAGCAGTTAGTCAGATATACTACTTTAAAATACCATAAAGAAGAACTGAATTGTAAAGCCCACTAGCTGCCCACTAACACTCTACAGTACACAGCACGTAGTGTCGTATATGTCTACAGTACACAGCATGCATTACTTAAGAACGAAATGTGTACTATTTTTCCTTTGCGCTGGAATACGTTTTTATCATTGTTTGTCAATATAAATAAATAGCACAAGCAAACACAAGACTGATGCTTAGCCTGACACTTTCAATTTGCCTCACTCCACCTGTCTCCAGCTGTCACTTGCTGCAGCCGTCATATAATAATAATAAGAAGAAGAATACAGTGGTCCCTCGCTATATTGCGGTTTACCTTTCGCGGCCTCGCTGTTTCGCGGATTTTTTTAATGCATGCTTTTTATTTTTTTTTATTTTTTTTGTTCTGCGCCCTGATTGGCCCCGCATAAAAATGACTAACTTTTGAGCTATAGCACTGAAAGTTTTAAATAGTGACGTCCCCTGGGTAACCACTACGAAAGATGTTTTTGTATTAGGCTACTATTTTATTTTCTTATGGTCACAGGCCATCTTTAATGTTTGCCTAAACATTAAACTACTCAGCATGCCCGTCATCATGACGATTGGCCTTTCCTTTAATTCTTAAACTACATCTCATCAGATCGAATTAAAGAAATCCTCGAGAGAAAACCCTCAACCACCCGGCCTAAAAAGAACTGTAACTTTTGGGCTATAGCCCCAAAAGTTTAATAGCCACGTCCCCGGGGTAACCACTACGAAAGAATATTTATTTTATTTTTTGTATTATTATTTTATTTTCTTATGGTCACTAGGCCATCTTTAATGTAAACATCAAACTATTTGGCATGCCCGTCATGACGATTGGCCTTTCATTTAATTCTTACACTACGTTAAAATTGCATGTTCATCTCAGCCCAAATTGAAGAAATCGACAGAAAACCCTCAACCACCCCCGCATAATAATGACTAACTTTTGGGCTATAGCCCCGAAAGTGTTCAGTAGCGACGTCCCCGGGGTAACCACTACGGTATCTGGGGAATAACAACTCAAACCCAAAAGAGGATCTGGGGTTACAGTAACTGCTAAAATCAAAAACCCACCCTAAGCTCTAAGCAAGAATCTGACAATAGACAACTTTATGTCTCCTTGAGCCAGTTGATCAGACAGACAAGTGTGTTTACATTGTCTGAGTGCACTGCAAAAAGTAATTCGGGGGCGCTGTAAATATCACAGTAGCACAAGATTAAACTACCTTAAAATCATAGTCATATGGGTTCACTCATCTTCTTCACCCATAAATACCAAATAAATGGCTAACACTTTTCAACACGAATGTTTTCTTAAATCTAGTTGTATAGTTACAGTTCATTCCACAAAAACGAAAAAGTATTTAGCTAATACATTACATTTCAAAAATACTCCTAATATTTCTTGTAACCTTTAGCAAAATGATTTGTTCCACTTGCGCCTAAACTCAACTGTTGCAGTAACTACATGTATCACTGTTTCTAAATGTGTATTCACTGTCTTCCACAAGTTCTAAAGAAGTTGAGTAGGTCTACTTCTAAAAAATTACAGCGTCACATTCTGAGAGATTGCGCCACCCACGTCTCGTATGAGAACTGCACCTGAACAGGAAGTGTCATACTCTGGTGAGTAGGTAGCTAGCTGTAAGCTAGCAAATCTTGCAAGTCACTCTCCTCAGGCACATAGTAAACTGTATTTATTATATGAACTCTGAATTTCCTGTTCCATATTAGGTAGCTACCTATGTTTATGTTTATGTAACCCTAGCATTGACAAAGGATTATCTTAGCCAGAGGCGGAGCCAGAGGTTGTGAACATCCGGGGCTTAGCCCGGGGGGGGTGTTCTGGGGGTCCTCCCCCAGAACATTTTGGATTTCTTAGATGCAATTTCCTGCATTCTAGTCCATTTTAGAGGGATCTGTTAGACATGTCAAATCCTAAATCCCTTCTAATTCATAGCCTATATTCTCAGTTGCATGGCCTGCTCAAGATAATATGGAAAAAAACAATAACCACTTCATTACTGACTTCTAGAGATTCTTATGTAAACAATAGCAAAATTGAGACTCATGTTATACTAACTTTCAGTAGATTCAAACTGGGACTTCAGAGATGGATTACTTGTTTGCTTTTTTTGTATGTCAGAAGTGGTATAAATAGACTAACAGACACAATTCCACTGCATTTTCTACACTGTCACTATAGACCTATGCATGTGACATTAAAATATCCTCACTGTGATTAGTGAACAATAGGCCCATGATTTTGTAGCTAAGTACTGTATGCTGTTGCATATACTTTCCACTAGATGACAATCAAAGCTCAGGAATGGAGAAAATGACTAGTTAATGTATCATAACACCTTATTTTCACGTCCAGTTATTCTTCACGTCCCAATTTCATTAACTTGTTAACTTTTTCCTCGTACTTCATTTCAGAATTCTGTACAAAATAAAAAGAAGTATGAGGGGCTGGTTTACCAGGCTAGAATTATTATAGCAGCCTAACCTAGCTAGCCGATGAAAACAGCCAAGCTGTGGCTAGTAGCCTACCAAACGTCAAGACTGCCGTGCTAACCCAAAATAACGTTTTAATCACTGACCTGAAACGTGTGACAACTTACTGGCTGCTGCTGATGACAAGGTACCAGTAGTTTTTTTAAAGAAATGTCTTATGTCCAATGGTTGAAGGAAGACAGACGAGTTCTGACAGACGAGCGTAGACTGTACAAACAAGACGTTAATATTTAGAATTAGAACACATGCACGCCCTTGTTTTAGTGGGATTCTATTTTTCTAGTTGTGTCACGTTAGAATAACGGCATTTGGAATGAGGGAAATGGTGGTTTTGTTGTAGGCTATTTGCCCATTAATCAGTTTTAATGTAATTTAATTTATTTAATTATTAACCTCATTTCTATTTCATTGTCCGTGTTATATACCTACTTATGGTCTTTGTTTTATGGTTTTGCTTTCTTAGTTTTCATGAGTGTGTTGTGGAGCACTTTGGGGCAACTTGTTTTGTTCCAATGTTAATCTAAACAATAAGAAAGACTCTACTTGAATTGAACTTTCAGTGCACCCACTACAACCATAGACTGTAGAGGACTACAACCCCCCGCCCTCCCTCTCCACACATGGCTTGTGTGTCATCCGCTACGAAGATCGAGGAGGCGCGAGCCCAGTCTCGTGTAAGATTTCTGTTTGACTTTATTTTCAGCATTTAATGCCCACCCCTGCTGTGACCAGCAATTCTCGTTGACGTATGCCGCCAGATGCAGATGGGCGGATTGGAATCTAAAACACGGCTAGTGATATGGTAGAGCCATGACATGCCATGACATGTGGCAAGTGTCTCTGCTCGATTCCCGAAGGTAGAAGTCAAAGCTCATTCGTTGTTCTGGTGTAGGCATTATACTATAGCAGTATCTTCTCACCCAGTGATGCATATATATTGCTTTTATTCTTCTTCTTTCATTATTCTTTAATATGTTTTATTACGTGTGGCATTCAAGTGGACAATAAAGAAAGAATGTAATTAGGCAGGGAAAGGTTTTGAAGCTATATATAGGGCTATTAGGCCAAGGAGGCAGTGCTGTGAGAAATATGTTCTTTTATTTTTCCAGTGCTTTTAATACCATCCAGTCCTGTTGTGAGACAAACTGCTGCGGATGGGAGTGGCGCCTGGCCTGGTGACCTAGGGTCAGGGTTAGGGTGGGTGACAGGGCAAAAGGGCGCCTTGTGGCCCTCACCAAATGAGGCCGAACGCTCAATTTGCAGAAACAACAGCGCGCAATTTTTTGAATAACCTACCCGTTGAGCCGGTACTTACAGATGAGTGCCTCATCCGACAGCACATCAAAGGGGCTGAAGGTGGAGCGGATAAATGCATTCAAATAAACGATTCGACTGCAGCGGCCATGCTGCCGCCGATCATTCAGCTCAACAATACACTGTCTTGCTGCCATTGTGTCCTACAGGCCTCACATTCGGCCTACTCTTTTATAAGGAAAAGGAAATGACACACACCTTGTAGGAGGTGATTGAAACGTAGCCCTTATTGGTTAGCACGTCATACATCAATTTCAGATGTAATGACTGTCATATGATGTAATTGCACATGGAAGTCAGTCTCATTGGGTTGACATGGTGCTACTGCTAAACCTGGATTTGAACCTGTAATCCTGCGGTCACAGGGCCAATGCCTTAACCGCTAGGCCAACACTGCCCTATGTCTAACTTTAGGTAGATTTGGTTTGCAACACATTGGCTTCAGGTTCACCATTATGTGTAGGGCATAAGCATCTGTTTTAGACACTTTGTATTTATTCTGACACCTATAATGGTAGGTCACACAACACATATTGACCAAGTTGTTGATCATGAAAAACAATTAACATTGCAATGTGGTCTGACCTACAGCATTGCCTGCGTGGCTGTTTACTACATGGGTCAGTGTGTTAATGTTTCACTTCACCATATATGTTTAATATTTTATTGAATGTAATTTATTCCAGTGTATGTATTGGCAGGAGATGCAACAAGCAGACAGACAGAGGGAAATTGCAGTGGGAAATGTCTTTATTACTGAACACCACCAAAACCAAGGAAATGGCGGTGGACTTCAGGAGAACCGCCTCGCCGCTGGTGCTGGTGACGATTGATTGGGAGAATGTCGAGACAGTCTGCACTTACAAGTACTTCGGAGTACACCTCAACCATAAACTGGACTGGTCTACTAATTCAGATGCACTACAGAGAAGGACAGAGCAGGCTGTACTTCCTCAGGAGGCTGAGGTCTTTCAGTGTCTGCAACAGACTCCTGCTGATGTTCTACCAGTCTGTTATGGCCAGTGTGCTGTATGCTGTGGTGTGCTGGGGTAGCAGCACTATGAAAAGAGGCAATGGGCGTCTGGACAGACAGGTGAGGAAAGCAGGGTCTGTGGTGGGCATGGAGCTGGAGTCTCTAACTACAATAGCTGAGAGGAGGACCCTGAGAGAGTTTTGAAATTTTCACAGTCTTTGCATCGATTAGTGACTATAAAACAGAAAATTGGCGAAATTTTGCAAACCCATCACTTGATTTTCATAAATTTGGTATCATTACAAAGGGGAGAAATTCCCCTTTCAAATGATGTATAACACGATGACCTTTCAAGGTCGTTGCATTTTCAAGGTCATTTGATATGAGCTTGACCTTTGAACTAATTTTTCAGACAATGAGTATCGATCGATTTTGACGAAATTGTATTATCTGTTAGGCAAAGAAGTATCAATTATGCATGCAAAGTTTCAGTTTGGAGAATCAAATGGTTTGGGAGATATTCAAGGAAGACTTTTTGATATACATGGTGTTCCAGAAATAAATGCTGGCAAATAGATAATGTCAAGTAATAACATTTACATTTAGGCTACACAAATTTGCTGTAAACAGTGCTATGGAAGATATTCAAGGAAGTCTGTTTGATATACAGGGTGTTCCAGAAATAAATACAGGCAAAAATGCAATATCGAGTACCATTTTACACTCGCATACAAATTTATGGTAAACCGTGCCATAATGATCTTAAATACCGTGAACCTGCAGCTAAATGGCAAGGTTACTTGATTAGAGATGCTCAAGCCATACTAGATTCTGCACCAAGTTCTCTAGCAGCCAAGTACTATATGTAGAATACCACAGGTCTTAATCTCAGTTATAGTCACTTTCCCCAAACTGGTCAACATTGCCACAAATGGCTGGATGCAGAAAATGTCTGAAAGGCTGTTTAATGGAAATTAATGACTGACATGATTTCTATTGGTGAAATTCCATGAAGAAAGATTCATTCATTTCCATAAAACAATTTTCCAAAAAAAAATTGAGTGGTTTGGCATGGAATGACCCATGTACTTGAGCTACCACAAAGCACCTTATCACGACACTTGTCTACCTCGTGGAATTCTTATTACCTTTATTATTATTATAATAATGATTATAATATTTTTATATTATAATATTATTATAATTTTATATATTAAAATATATATATTATATATATTTTTGTTCCTCCCCTCAGTTCAGTGAATGGTGTATTATACAGATGTGTGCAATAGGTTTGATCTGTTTTTGCAATGTGTATTATGTGTATCCTACTGGACACCTTAATTTCCTTCGGGATCAATAAAGTTACTCTACTCTACTACTATTACTACAAACTTTGAAGTTGGACTTGAACCTCAAAATTCTGCTCTCACCAACACAGTGCAAAGGGTAGAGCAAAGATCACAGTCATTTTCATGTTGGAGACATCCCGGTTTGAACTCGATAGTCTGTGTAATAGTATAGACTACACAGTGAAATTGTTGATAATGTGATTAGTGCGACATGTGTCTCCTTTAGTAGATTTGTGTACTTCTGTGAGCTTTCATATGGGGCTATTTTATGTAACCATTTGTGGCCATGATAAGGATTTTGGGTCAGAAAAAAGGGGTAATGGAGGGTGCTATGCAGGAATCAGGTGAAACAGCTGTGATTAACCATAAAATTAAGATTTGAAAGTTTACTGGGAGGGGTGGTTTGGGGGGCTGAACAAAACTGCTGGGGGGTCATGGGCCAAACATGTGCTGGACCAGCTGTTGGCGAGCCTCCACTCCAGCGGGATGCAGGTCAGCAGGGAGATGGTCGACAGCTGGCTCCTCCATCAACACTTACTCGTTGGGCAGCTGGACATTCGCCTAAAGTGCCATGTTGTGGAGAATAGCAGTTGCCACGACTACTGCGCAGCACTTTGTAGGGCGCAGTTGTAGGCCTCCGGCAGTCTTACTAAGACACCGAAAGCGCTGTTTCCACATCACAGTGGCCCTTTCCACCACAGCTCTGCTCCTGCCGTGTGCGATGTTATATTGGACCTCCGCTGGGGTGTTGGCCTGCTGAATAGGCGTAAGCAGAAATGGCCGCAGAGGGTAGTCACTGTCTCTTAGGGCTCATTCAAACCAAACTCTCTGCGTATTCAGCGTGTGGCTGTATTCTGTCCGTATTCATTTAGAATGCACGTTGGCAGATGAGACCATTCCCACCGCAACCGTGTTCTGAGCGTATTCTGAGCGTATTCTATCACCATAGAAACATATTGTACGGAGAGAATACGTCCACGCGCTGAATACGGAGAGTGTTTGGTGTGAATGAGCCCTGAGGAGCCAGCAACCCCCAAACCCACCAACTTCTGCAACCTGGCGGAGTCCACAGTTGGCCCACACGAAGGAGTCATGTGTGCTGCCTGGCCACTCGGCAACCGCATTTGTGAATCCCCTCATGATCACAGACCACCTGCACATTGAGGGCAGCGAATCCCTTACGGCAGATGTAGATGGGTTCGTTTTCAGATGGCCTGGCAATGGGGATAAGGGTGCCATCCACTGCCCTGATGACCCGAGGTATCCCAGCGATGGATTGGAACCCCTCGTTCACACTGATGATGGCAGCTTGACCCACGGGGAAGGTCACCCTAGCAGTGAGCTGCAAGAGCACCTGAGTGACTGCAGTTACAGCTCTACTGATGGATGTCTCACTGAGGCCAAGGCCATCTCCAAGCACATCAAGGGGGATGAAGGTGGAGCGGATAAATGCATTCACATAAATGGTTCGACTGCAGCCGCCGATCATTCAGCTCAACAATACGCTGTCTCGCTGTCTCGTAGGCCTCACATTCGGCCTACTCTTTAATAAGGAAGAGGAAATGACACACACCTTGTAGGATGTGATTGAAAGGTAGCCCTCATTGGTTAGCACATGTCATACATCAATTTCAGATGTGTGTAGTCAGTCTCATTGGGTTGACATGGTGCTACTGCCAAACCTGGATTTGAACCTGTAATCCTGCGGTCACAGGGCCAATGCCTTAACTGCTAGGCCACCACTGCCCCGTGTCTAACTTTAGGTAGATTTGGTTTGCAACACATTGGCTTCAGGTTCACCGTTATGTAGGGCATAAGCATCTGTTTAGGACACTTTGTATTTATTCCGACACCAAACTGTTAAAAAGAATAATCATGAAAGACAAACTGAAAAACAATTAACATTGCAAGGTGGCCTGACCTACAGCATTGCTTGGGTGGCTGTTTACTACTGGGGTGTGTTAATGTTTCACTTCAGCATATATGTTTAATATTTTATTGAATGTAATTTATTCCAGTGTATATATTGGCAGGAGATGCAACAAGCAGACAGACAGTGGGAAATTTCAGTGGGAAATGTCTTTATTAGAGAAATGCAACTTAAGTGCTAAATGAACTCTTGTAGAACAGAAATGAAGACAACCAAAAAACAACCCACAACAAATGATTAAAAAAAACACGCTGGTCACTCTGGATTTGTAAGAATGAATAATGAAATACATCATTAAATGGGAAAAACACAAACCCATAAAATCACTTTCAAGCTTCAACACTAGTATTAACTCACTGTCCATAGGAGGAAGGTGCATGTGGTAGGGTTATGTAGGCTTGCTGGCCTGTTGTGCCAAGAGCTGTAGTAGCTTTTCCCTCCTATATTAGTGCCTGTAAAAGGGCAAGTTTGTTGTCCTCAGACTTAAGGAGCTCTGCATTGCACTGGCATCGGCTCCTACGATGCTTTCTGCATCGACGGTCAGGAGCCGATCCAGGAGGCTGGATGTTGTGGGGTGAGCTCCCTGTCTGAGGAGATTGTGAGGTAATGGGGGAAACTGCAGCCCTGAGGGCCTCCTCCATGAGGCCTGGTGTTGAGTCGTCCAGTGTGGGGGGGGGGGTTGTCATCAGTCCCAGGCAATGTAGGGGGCAGTGAAAGGGTTGGCTGATTTCCACAAGTCCTAGGCAATGATCAAGGAGAGAGTGAGGTAGAGGGGCCTGGTAGTATGGGCCCTGGGCTGGGGGGCACAGACCTGTGGGCGGTGTTGAGGCCACACAAATCTATGCCCCTGGGACTCCCTCCAGTGCCTCTGTGCCGAGGACAGCCAGCACTCTTTCCTCCTGTGGTGTGAAGAGGGACGCACTGGTGCTACCACCAACAGTCCTTTGCTGCTCCTTCCTCAACACTGCTGCAAAAGTATGCAATTCGTATGTGTGATCTTACTCAAAAAGCCATTTTACACTGAAAGCCAAGGTCACCAGCTAAATGTTGTTTTTTATATTTTGAAATGCATGAAAGCTAGTCGTTATAATGTAGTGTGTCACTATGACTTAATCCCCGAGTTTTGAGACCGTTTTGAAAATGACTGTGTATTTTGTCAATTATTTAATTGTTGAACTAGCATGCTAACTTAGACTACTGTATGTATTACTCAATGTGATCCTGGATGCATGTGCCCCACCATCAACATCTGTTGATTCGACTTATTTAAGGTAATATTTCATATTTTCATTCTTTGTGGTGATGTGTCAAGGTATAGTCATTATAGTGAGCAACGTTTTGGTCATATTGCCGTGTCCATTCGAGTGGGCTATTTGGGAAGCTGATAGCTTATCAATGATTGTGTGCTTTTTTTTATTGAAGCCTATTTTACTAATTTTGAACTGTTTCTTTTCGGATCTATTGTTGAAAACATTGTAGGCTGTATTTTTGTGAAAAAAACTGGTTGGCCAAAAGACAATTCCCTGCCAGAGTCATTCTCAAAATCAGTAAGGTTTCACAAACTCTGACTGTGAGTTATACAACAAACATATTTGGTACTCTGGTATGTCATTTTTTCAATCCAAGATATGTATCTTGTATATATGTATATGTATATACATGCTGTATTTACGGGTGTCCGTAGATCTATTTTACAAGGCGAAGATATTTTTTTTCTCCTTATGGGGTTTTAATAAAGCATTATTCACATATATTGTATTGCATGCATTAGACTATTTGTAGGATTTTGCAAATAATGTGTTATGAGCCAAGCATGGCAATAACAATTTTCTTAAATTACATAAATATGAAATTACATAAATATTCAAATATATGTATTATTTTTTGTAAATATGTTTGCGTTTTAATTCAGATTTCGGGTGGTGACGTTGTGAATCGCGAGCTCATTACGGTATGGTTATCATCTGGGCTCCTGTAGGTGAGGTTAGCGTCCTGGTTTGCGCCTATTTTGCCTACAAAAACAATGGCCACGCCAGCAACAAGTGCACCTGACGAAGAGTTTTAAATCTACACTCCTGACAAGCAAGAATGCGACGCTTGATACCACACTGTGTGGTGCTACTTTGGCTTCCCAAAGCAAGAGAGGAAAATCACGAGGGAGGACAAAGTGACACGTCTGACTGTTAATTAAAAACCGTCCGTGTTGTTCTTTCAAAAACATCATTGACTAGGTGCACGAAAGATTCCTGTAAGCTCGTGAATTTCCGATGGAGCATTAAAGGAGAACTTCGGTGTAAAATTAAAATTTGCATGTTAAAACATCATACCGAATTGGTATGTGTCCTGAGGAGCAAAATTGATTTAGCCTGTTGCATTCAGAGTTTAACTATTGTTTATCGTTTGTCCCAGAAGGCTAACAATGGAAGTGGTAGGTGCCCTTAGACGAAGCATGACGACGCTATTTTTAAACCATTAAAACAGCTCGAAGAAATTCTACACTCCATCTACACAACTCTACAAAACAAAGGCTCTGGCATTCAAAACAAAGCACTGAGAATATTGTAAATGTACACAAACAGTGCCTCGTTTTTAATGTCAGGGCCTTTGTTGTATTACCGATGCAGTGTGAAGTTTCTTCGAGCTGTTTTAAAGGTTTAAAAATAGCGTAGTCGTCATGCTTTGTCTAAGGGAACCTACCACTTCCATATTTTGCCTTCTGGGACAAACGAAGCGGACCCTCCTATGTTCATTTAAAAGGCCTATATCTTCTATCAAAACCACCCGTCAATAGCTAGCCCTAATTTTGCAACAGCATGAGAGAAAGTGGGGGAAAGGGTTGCCACTGTCTACTACCAAAAATGCAAGCTGTCTTTGTGTGGAGGTTGAGGGGCTATGGTAAACCCGTACTGTGCCGGTGCACAGTTGCCCCCCTTCCCTGGTCTGCACTCACTGAATTTTATTGATCCCTACTGGAGCACTGGTTGAGGCAAAGAGTTCTAGAACCTCTGGTTGGGACTGTCTTTGTATGTTAATCCAGATAGTTAACAAAGTTCTGGCATTTGAGTGAAAAAAACACAAGACACAAGTCAGAAAATAATAGAACTAGTCCAGTTTTACTCAACAGTGCAGACTGATCATGCAGTTTGAATGTCATATAATTCATGTTGCTCTGGATCAAAGCACTTTTTTTTCACCCCATTTCTATTCAGCAGCCCTGTTTGTTACTATGAGAAAAGACAGCTCTCACCCCATGATTTACGTATTGTAAGTTCTCCAATGTGTT
This sequence comes from Coilia nasus, assembly GCA_027475355.1. Lineage (NCBI taxonomy): Eukaryota > Metazoa > Chordata > Actinopteri > Clupeiformes > Engraulidae > Coilia > Coilia nasus. The sequence goes on from CM050217.1 coordinate 37,597,857, forward strand.
GAAAAAAACACTGTTATTATTAACACCAACTTTTTTGAAATTAATTTAAATATTTATTATTTGGAGTGTCGTTATTGATGTCATGTTTGAGAGCCATGTTGGGGCACGGTTAGCAATCACTTTACATGTGTACCGTGTCCAGCTGAGCCATGCCAGAGTCCACCGTTGCACCATATACAGACCGGAGTGATCACACTGGTCAAACGAATCACACATTGGTGGTCAAGTGCACTTGGGTGTGTTACTTGAGTAGTGCAAGTACACCCTTAAGGCCCGTCCACACCAGCGGAATTTCCGCGCGAATATCCGCACGGAGATGTGCAAATTAACAAACACATGTCTTCTAATGATTCTGTGTACACCAAAAAGCGAAAATCCGCTGCGGAAAAAAGTAACAAATCTGTTTGTTTTGATAGCGAAATTCGCAAGTGAAAAAGAGGGTGTGACCAATCAAAAAACGAATTGACAGTGTGACATAAGCAACGCCGGTGTACTGTCGAAATGGGCTGCTTCGTCGAAATGAGCTACCCGTAGCCTAAATCGACGGTGGCGTCTATCGATTTACGCTACCGCGTCGAAATAAGCTACCCACGGTTTTCGCTTACAGTTGTATAGATTCAAAGCTAACCTCCGCAGTTTTACAAGATATGTCTTTGGATTACAGATTTCTGGATTAGAGAGTTGTATGCTGTTTGCATACGGTAGGCTAATCATACTCTATACCTTAGTTATGTAGAATTTCAACTCATTTAGAGGTTAAATGCGAAGGCAGTTCATTTCGACAGTCGTATTACGTTATCAAATAAGGCTCCTACTAAAGGTAGCTCAGAGGTAGCCCACTTGACCCATCAAGTAGTGCTACTATGTACAATCACGCATTTATATGAATATAGGTAAAAGTAGCTCATTTCGACAGGCTTATCTTCTATCAAATAAGGCTCCCACTAAAGGTAGCCCATTCTGACAGCCCACTTGACCCATCAAATAAAGCTCCCACTGTATAATCACCACCACTCACTCATTTATATGAATACAGGTAAAGGTAGCTCATTTCGACAGGCCTGTATCTTCTATCAAATAAGGCTCCCACTAAAGGTAGCCCATTCTGACAGCCCACTTGACCCATCAAATAAAGCTCCCACTGTAGAATAACCACCACTCACTCATTTATATGAATACAGGTAAAGGTAGCTCATTTCGACAGGCCTGTATCTTCTATCAAATAAGGCTCCCACTAAAGGTAGCCCATTCTGACAGCCCACTTGACCCATCAAATAAAGCTCCCACTGTAGAATAACCACCACTCACTCATTTATATGAATACAGGTAAAGGTAGCTCATTTCGACAGGCCTGTATCTTCTATCAAATAAGGCTCCCACTAAAGGTAGCCCATTCTGACAGCCCACTTGACCCATCAAATAATGCTCCCACTGTAGAATCACCACCACTCACTCATTTATATGAATACAGGTAAAGGTAGCTCATTTCGACAGGCTTATATTTTCTATCAAATAAGGCTCCCACTGAAGGAAAGGTAGCTCATTTCGACAGGCCTGTATCTTCTATCAAATAAGGCTCCTACTAAAGGAAAGGTAGCTCATTTCGACAGGCTTATATTTTCTATCAAATAAGGCTCCCACTAAAGGAAAGGTAGCTCATTTCGACAGGCTTATATTTTCTATCAAATAAGGCTCCCACTAAAGGAAAGGTAGCTCATTTCGACAAGCCTGTATCTTCTATCAAATAAGGCTCCCACTAAAGGTAGCCCATTCTGACAGCCCACTTGACCCATCAAATAATGCTCCCACTGTAGAATCACCACCACTCACTCATTTATATGAATACAGGTAAAGGTAGCTCATTTCGACAGGCTTATATTTTCTATCAAATAAGGCTCCCACTGAAGGAAAGGTAGCTCATTTCGACAGGCCTGTATCTTCTATCAAATAAGGCTCCTACTAAAGGAAAGGTAGCTCATTTCGACAGGCTTATATTTTCTATCAAATAAGGCTCCCACTAAAGGAAAGGTAGCTCATTTCGACAGGCTTATATTTTCTATCAAATAAGGCTCCCACTAAAGGAAAGGTAGCTCATTTCGACAGGCTTATATTTTTTATCAAATAAGGCTCCCACTAAAGGTAGCACATTCTGACAGCCCACTTGACCCATCACATAATGCTCCCACTGTACAATCACCACCGTTCACTCATTTATATGAATATGTGTAGAGGTAGCCAATCTTGACAGACATATATCTTCATCCAAATAATGCATCCACTAAAAGTAGTATACCTCATCTTTGTGATACAGGGGACACTGAAGATGGGATAATTTAATGCAATTCAATTTATAACAATGGGCTTGTCTCTTATTCATGATGGATGAGGTCAGGAAAAGGTACAACAGAAGAAACATAACATATTTATTTACAAAAATATATACACTCCATCCAAGGAGGGAAATTTATCCCAACTGTGATGCCTCTAGGAGGGCACATGCGACCTCCAATCGAGCCTTCAAGACCTCCTCAGGGTGTGTCTTGATTGATATGATGTCGCCGTTTTTCAGAATCTCTTCTGCAAACTTCAAAATGCAATTTTAAGCATTCAGTTACACATCACTGGATAGATATAAGAGAAAGAAATTACTGGAAACACTGAAATTTTTACCTTTAAAACCAAAATCCCACAGCTACTGCTGTCTTGCTGCTTGTCATGGGAAACAATCTGAACAGTCCATTTCTGTCTTGGGACTTCACGGCCTGCCATCCTCAAGAAGTTCCTATCATTGTGTGAAAAGCATAACAAGCATATGCCATACATGACACTCTTTATAATATGCAAAAGACCAAGGACTTCGAATTTTTCTGAAACTTTACCTCCAATTTCGTAGGGTTGGCGCACATACTTCTCTTCATTACCCAGCGAAGCAACCAGAAGCAGAGTCTTTTCTGACATGTTGACAATCTATAAATGTTTACCACATTCATGTTTTCCATCACATTGACATATATATGTAGCAAACCCCTTAATAAAAATTGACCTCTATTGCATGAGGTCAGCAAAAATCCCCATATATTATACATGCCAGAAATAGGTCTAAAGAAAATATAAGAAAGGCACTTACCACTAAAATCCAGTGAGCACCTACATTTACTGGACAAATCCACATTTCTTCCGCTGGGAATTTCCATCTGAATAATGGCATTCATACCAAATTATTGTTAATTGAGGTTACTGGTGTAATAACAAAACAAATACAATTACTTTTGTAAGAGGCTGAAATCGTCCATTAAACAAACAACCAGCTATCACAGCACTGAGCTGATGAACGCGGTCCTGTTAGAAAACAATTGAGTGTGTAATGAAAAAAACTGTACTCCAGGGGACATTAAACTAATTAAGAAGTTATCACAGTACTTTACGAGTACTTGAACAGGTCAGAATAGAGTAGAGGTGCCTGTGGCGCTGGCCTGGCCTGGAGACTAAGGGATGTGAATACAGTCTTCTGTTAATAACTAGGGAAAGTCAAAACTGGGTCTTGGAATAATACCTTGATTTTTAATCTTAAAATGCAGTCTCCTTCCATCACAGCATCTCTTACAGTTATTACTTGAGAACCTGAAGACTACACTTTGTATCTTTTAAGTTGGTAACCTTATCTGGGGAGGTGGCTGCGGTGTAATGGCCATCACAAGTAACAAAAAAAGTTGTCAAAGACCAAAAGGTTGCCAGGCTTGACTGCATTACAACCCTAGTACATTTACATGAGGACAAATGTCATTAAACATTATATGTGAATGGAGTTTAGTGAAGAAGCCTACTTTTATTCACCAATGCAAACAATGATTAATGCATCTTGTAAACAAGGAAATCTCAAGATTTATTTGCTTACACTACAATAGCACTCATTACATTTACCTTTATGCTTTGCAATGGCTGTGCAACAGCCAAAGATCTTCCAGTTCTCTAGCATCTGTCACACTCTTGAGACCTTTAAGAAAATTGTCATGATAAATTAATAACGTCCTAACCTAATTGGCTAAACAAAATGAGTCCATAACATAACACAGAAATAAGTCACATCCAATACATACCCATCTGTCAATATCCACTGACATGTCAACCCAGGATAATCTGGAGCATATTGCTGCTCTCATTTTAATGACTCCTGTATGTCCCCTAATTGGTGATGAATGGAATTTAATGACCAGTGATCTGGCTTCATCCCTTGTTTGGATCACTCTTGTAGTATCTTCGTAGAAGAGCTGTCCATCTGCAGTGAACAATCACAAAGTGATAAACAACAATATTCTCAGAGACATGGATATATTTCAACACACCTTTGCCTACTTACCCTTTACTGTAAACTTCTGAGAATACCTCCTTAAGCTCAACTTCTGAGACTTGGTAGCCTATACCCTTCTGGGTATTCCCCCCTGGTCAGGTATTCAAAAACCTCCTTGCATCTCTCTATATTTCCGTTCACAAATGTAACACACTGTAAAACACAAAACAAAACATTTTCACTATGTAGGTAGCCCATTTTACAGTAGCCTAAGGTAGCCTAGTTCTTAAGTCTTCCAAACCTATCCTACTCGTTTACAGAAGCATAACTTAATTCATGTGTAGACCTAGTAGATAGACTCATTATCATATCATAATCATAAACTAAATATAGGCTAATTATACAGCGCCTTTCTAAACAAAGTCAAAACGTTTTCGACGTTCAGATGGAAGCAAAATAACAAAATACGACGTAATGAAAACGATAACGATACAGTCAACTGTTAAATCCAAACTACTATAATCTGACGAAGATATTCTGTCGCAAATCTAACATGCACATATCGTTCCTTACATGCTTAAGTGGTTAAAACATACAATAAAACCAATACACTGTTAAAATGTTACTTACTTGCGTTGTCACAGCTGAAAACAACTCCACTTCTGCCTCGGGGAGCTCAAATCGACGGGCATTTAAACTGTAGCAGCACTTAGGGGTGGTGCGCATGCGCAGTAGCTCAGATCGACGGGGAGCCCATATCGATAGGACACCGGCATTGAAGCAGCACCACAAAAACATCAAAATGGGAGAGCAACTTATTACGTTAGTAAGCAATAACCTGGTATTGTTTGGCAAAAGTAGAGCGGACTATGTTGACTCCGAGCTGAAGGAGAATGTTTGAGCTCGGATTGCCACTGAACTTGGGAGAGATGGTAATTGTTAACCCATTTGTCAATCACCTCAGAATTGGTAACAGTATTCCCGTGCCCTGGTTTTCACAAGCCGAAATATGCTCACCCCTTTTTTTAAATTAATTTAAAATATCGCCCACAGTGGGTTACACTATCGCCCACAGTTATATTTCATTCATTGCTGTACTGTAGCAAAACAATCTTAATTTTACTATATTAACTGTATTGTAACTCGCCATTGCTGTTGACACAGAGTTTCGAGTAACGTGAGTGAGGAGCAGGGCACTTTATGATTGTCGGTGCAAAGTGAAATAGAATGCGAAAATAAAATAAAAATCGCCCCGCAATTTCGCTCTGCTGGTGTGGACACTTTTTTCGCATTTCCGCACCGCAATTTCGCGGTGGACCCTTTAGAAGGGTCAGCAGCCCTTGTAGTCAAAGGTCTGGGGGGCACTCAGTGGGCTCTTTGAAACAGAGAAATATATATTGTTGATGGACTGCACACATACTAAACCGCCTCCACCCAAATGTGCCACCGCTCCCTAGTCAGAGGGCCCTTTATAAGCCTGTAAACACAATTCCCCACCCAGAAGCCAGGGGCCCCATGGTAGGGGGTTACTGTATCTTAGCGCCCGTGATTCCTGTATCTTAGCGCCTGTGATTAGTCAGAACCGCCGTAACTCTAAAATATCTTGGTCAACAAACCTTGAATCACTGCCAAAATTTTCGATTTTGGATGTGGAAAAGTGGACTGAAGACGGAGATCGCATCCCAAGAAAAGTTCTACTGAAAGGGTACAGTAATTGGATCCAGGGCTACATCACAGATATAGAAGGTAAGTAAACGTCAAGTGATGTTCAGGAAAGATCAATATAGCCGCGAGCATAACCAACCGTTAGCGGACTTGATTTGTTGATGTTTTAGAATATCCTACCACTCTGCAAATTTCTTTATATTTGTAAATATTTGTCTTATATGAGACACTGTTGTATGATTTATATATAAGATACTTTTTCAGCCTGAACGTGTTGATGACAAAAATATAGTTGACAGGCGTGAAATACTCTTTTTTCAGTCAGGAGAGATGAGGCAGGTAGTGTTGTGAGAGCAAGATCATACCGTTCGATGAGAAAAAATGAACCCCCTTACAATATACAGGTATTTTGACAGGAGACAAATATTGAGTTTTTTTTTTCTTAATGGCTGGTAAACAAATACCTACACACTGTTTAAAATCATATATATAATGTCTTAAGTTTCAAATCATTTTCCTGACTATGTTTTTCTGTCCATGAACATTGACTCTCTATCTAAAGGACCATTCATCGGTAAATCTGAATGCAACTGTAAAGCTGGCAAGGGTAACCACCAAATTGGACTTCTTTATACACTGGCACACTTCCAAAAATTAGACTACAAATACGTCCCCCTTAGTATTAGTATAACCTCGCTCCCACAGACATGGCACATTCCCCCACGCTCATGTGGCCTGTCCCCAAAAACGATCAACGCTATAAAAATATAAAAGGTAAAGCCTGTCATTGAAAACCCACTTCCACCAAAACATATGCGAACAGAAGGTGTGTTACCAAAAGTTTATTGCCTGTTTCCAGTCCCCCCACCCACCGACCAGTTTGGCCAGGACCTTAAGCGCAACCTGGCTGCCATTAGAAGCAACAGCCAGATGTACCACCAGATGCCCAGTGGAAAAGGTTGCCACAGAATTTGGAACTTTTCCCTCTGGGTCGGTTCTGACCTATCAATCAGTTTCTCTTCCCACCTCCACTTCCACTCTCCACAACCGATCTTTTCATTTGCCACCTCAGCCATAGAACTTCTCCACTGTTTTAAATGTGAATGAGAGCATCTTTTTCAGTGTCATGGCTGTTATCTTTTTAGATGCGATGAAGAGGGGGTTAGAGGTTGAACCTGTTGCAGCAGCACAGTATGAAGACATAACTGGAGGCCTACAGTACCTTGTGGCTTTGTTATAAATCCCCATGCCCCACATCTAGGTGCCTCTCCAGATCGCAAGGATCGCAAGGTGGTTGACAGTGTTGGTCTTCTACAGGGACTACTGGAAATAAAATGTCCGGATGTGGACAGCTACACTGAGTGCAGTTATCTTTTTGCAGCACCAGATGGTAGTTTTTTTTTCTAAAAGACAGTCATGAGTGTTACCACCAAATCTACTTTGACCTAAACACATGGGAGAAAATTAAAACCAAGCTGGACATTTTTTTTTTGAGCACTTCCTACCAGGCCTGTGCAAGTAAAATTCGTAATGCAACAATCATTCAGTATTTTTTTTTTTAGCTTTTTTATGTAAAAAAAGTTTTTATCTAAAAATAAAAATAGAATTAATTTCTAAAAAGTCAGTGGTTTATGACTGCAAATTATTCAATGTAGAAATATAAATAACATTATTTCATGTTATATTGTATACAACATACATGTTATATTGTATACAACATATACAAATATTAAACTGAAGTCAAGTGTACAAAAAAAACAACATTTACATTTACAGACATTTACACAGTACTGAGTGCATTACCCAAAATTAAAAGATAGGTCTCTGGAAGTTGGTAAAGAGAGCACACACAGTCCATTGCTGGTTAACTGACCCACACAGGGAAAGGGGCATTACACCGTCAAATATATAATAATCTTTTATACGCGAACCTTTGAGCTTGCTGTTTGAATGTGGATCTCTGTGCAGTCTAATACCAGCCGTGTTTTGGGAAATGTTCTTTTAAAGGATGGAGGCATCATTTAATCTATTGCTTCTCTATTTGCCCATACTGGCAGAGTACCAAGCATGAAGAATACGTAGTCCCCCCATGTTATACAGGTTCCACTTACTGTTGATTTTGACACATTGAAACGCACAGCAAAATCAGTAGCAAAAAGCCTGCCGCACACGACAAAGGAACAGGAAAAAATGATCAAAACGGCATAAATGTTGTGCATAAAAGCCTGGTTTTACAGTGTGCCCTTCAGAGTAGTTGCTCCTCTGCATTTGACTCCATCTCACCATTGATTGAGCTGTGGGCTTTAAGGCTAAGAAAACAGCTTTCAGGGTGTTATGTACTGAAGCCATGAATAAAACATGATTAATGATTAATTTAGGCTCACATTCAAACCGCTGGAGATTAAACTGCTCCTGCCTTTGCAGGTTTTAGTTGTTCTTCCACTGTTGGGGCTTTTATAATGTAGTCATGGTCTGGAACAGCCCCTCCAACCTCTTTAGTTATCTCAACTTACTTTTCTTCCTCATGCACACCTGAACGGTTTTCTTCCACACTAGTCTCGCTAAAAAATACAAGCAAAAATGATTGCCAGAAAGCCAAATGTTTTATCTTAGTTTGGTAATAATAATAATAATAATAATAATAATAATAATAATAATAATAATAATAATAATAATAATAATACATTTTATTTATGGGGTGCCATATCAGGTATATAAGAATGCCCCAGGGGTTCTTAGGTTTCTTTGGAAGTTATTTAAGGTTGTGTGGCATAAGCAGAGCATTCCAACAGCATGGTGCAGGGCAGGGGGTGTGTTGATTCCAAAAGAAAAAGTGTGTTAGAATAGACCAGTTTAGAATGATCTCTTTGCTTAATGTTGAGGGGGAAATCTTCAGTATAGTAGTTAAGAGACTTGTGCAGTATTTGGAAAAGAATGGGTTAATTGACACAACAGTGCAGAAGGCAGGAATCCCAGGTTTTGCTGGATGCATTGAGCACACTAGTGTAATTTGGCACCAAATTCAGACAGCAAAGCAAGAGGGTAGGGAGCTTCATGTCATTTTTTTGGACCTAGCTAATGCCTTTGGCTCGGTGCCGCATAGTCTGATTTGGAGTGCTTGTGAATACTTTAGAGTGCCAGTTGAAATTGTGAAATTAATGAAAGAATACTTTAAAGATATTAGATTGTGTATAGGTACAGGGGAGTTTGTATCAGACTGGCAGAAGCTAGAAGTAGGCATTATGGCGGGGTGTACGATCTCACCACTTGCTTTTACAATGGCAATGGAAATGGTAATAAGAGCTTCTAAGTGTGTGGTGGGAGGGGAAAGGCGTTGGGAGGGACTGCGTCTCCCGCCAATCAGAGCTTTCATGGATGACATGACTCTGTTAACAACAACGGTGCCATGTACAAAAAGGTTGTTGGAAAGGATAAATACAAATCTCAGGTGGGCGAGGATGAAGATAAAGTCTAGTAAGTCAAGGAGTATCTCAGTCACCAAGGGAAAAGTGGTAGAGCAGAAGTTCACGGTGGAAGGTGAGGAAATCCCATCCATCAGGGTGAGACCAGTGAAAAGCCTGGGGAGGTGGTATAATGCAGACTTGAGTGATCGAGAGCAAGTAGAGCAGCTTAGAAAAGACGTGGTGGAGGTATTGGAAAAAATTGACAGGTCAGGGCTACCAGGAAAGCTGAAATTGTGGTGCATGCAATTTGGACTGTTCCCTAGAGTAATGTGGCCCATGTCAGTGTATGAAGTACCATTATCACTAGTAGAGAAGCTAGAAAGGGTGGTTAATTCATACGTTAAAAAGTGGTTAGGGGTTCCACGGTGCCTAAGCAGTGTAGCTCTGTATGGGAAGGGCATACTGCAGCTGCCAATAAATAGTCTGGTAGAGGAATTTAAGTGTGCTAAGGTTAGGACAGAGCTGTTGTTAACAGGGAGCAAGGACAGGATAGTCAGTGGCCCCTAACCCGAGCAAAGGGAGAAAGTGGAAACCAAAGGTAGCAGTGCAGGAGGCAGAGGCAGCCCTTAGGCATGGAGAGATAGTGGGGAATGTCCAGATTGGGCGGGGAGGCTTGGGGCGTACATCAGGGAAGCCAATGTGGAGAAAGGCAGATCAGAAGGAGAAATGGAGATTGGTTGTAGAGCAGATACACAGGCAAGAAGAAGCTAGTAGACAGGTAAAAGCTGTGTCACTAGCAAAGCAGGGCCAGTGATTGAATTGGGAGGGAGTAGAGAGAAAACAGGTTACTTGGAGGGATTTGTGGAGTATGCAGTCTAACAGGCTGAAGTTTTTATTGGGAGCGACGTACGACGTGCTCCCATCGCCAGATAACCTGAGAATATGGACGGATGGGGATCCGTCATGCACACTCTGTTCAGGTGTAGCCACATTGAGACATATACTATCTGGCTGTAAAGTTAGCTTGGCACAGGGTCGCTATACGTGGCGTCACAACCAAGTATTAAAATGCTTAGCAGCAGGAATTGAGAGTAGGAGGCAGCAGGTAAATGCAGAAGGTAGTCATAAAAAAGGTATCCAGTTTGTGTGGGAGGGTGAGAAAAGTAAGAGAGCCGCAAAGCCAAGGAGTACTACACAGGAAGCAAAGGATTGGCAGATGCTTGTAGATGTGGGTGGAAAGTTGGTGGTCCCGCAAGAAATAGTTACCACTGAGGCCAGACATAGTCTATTGGTCGACCAGCCAACAGGTAGTGTATTTTATTGAACTCACTGTCCCATGGGAAAGCTCCCTAGAGGAAGCATATGAAAGGAAAAAGTATGAAGAGTTGAGATTGGAAGCAGAGCAGAAAGGATGGAGGGCAAGAGTATTTCCAGTAGAAGTGGGTTGTAGAGGGTTTGTAGGGAGGTCAGTCATTTCATTGCTAGGGGAGCTTGGGGTTGGTGGTAAGAATCTACGTAAAACTGTTAGGGAGATGTCTGAGGAAGCAGCTAGGACTAGTAATTGGATCTGGATGAGAAGGGCAGTCTCTGCCTGGGGTCAAGCAGTAGGGTTGCCATGTTCAAATGGGGCGGTGGAGGGATTTGAACCCGGGCCCTCCAGGTATGGGTCAAGTGCCTTAGCCAGTGTGCTACCAAAGAGGTGGAGATTACTGCAACCTAGGGCTGTTTGTGCAGATAAGGATGGGCACCCCAGACCAGCAGATGGCAGTAGTGCATTTAGTGGGTCAATAGAAACACAGAAGAAGAGGCTTATAAATGGCAGCCATTACACACATGGGCAGCTTAGAATCAGGCTCTCTGGGATCGTGCAGTGTATTGGGATACAGAGTGGCCAAGTTTTCCGGGGTTTTGCGGTGTATGGAACACGGGATAACTGAACATTAGACACCATTAGATTCAAGAGGTGTATACATTTAATGTTAAGTCAGTGGGTAGAATCGTGAGCTCTCGCCACTTTAAGCCAGAGATGCGGGCCAGTTCTCTGAGGTTCTCTCCTACTGGTAAGTGGCAACAGCCAGTTTATTATTATTATATACCAGTCACCCATAAAAGGATCAATATGTGATTATTACTGTATTACTATAACTGAGCATTAGTCACCATTAGATTCAAGAGGTGTATACACTTAATGTTAAATAAGTGGGTAGAATCGTCTTTAGAACTAGCATTGGCAGGGTTGTTTGTGTAATGGCATATGCGTTAGTGACTGCAAAGTGATAGTATTTGTGGTAAAATGGTGATAAAGTGCAAATATTCGATAATAAGTCCTAATTAGTAAGTAAGCAGGTCATTTTGGAAGTAAATTGTGGTGGTAGTTAATTTTATAAATAAAACTTTGGAAGTCGTGCAAACAGGTGGTAATGAACAGTAGGTAGTAAATTCTGGAAGTAAACTGTGGTTGAAAGTGAATTGAGGAAGTACATTTTGGAAATTTGGGTAGCAGGTAGCTAAACTGTGGACACACACTAAAGGATTGATCACCTTTAGTGGGGCCGCCTCAGGGGAGGGTGTACAGTGAAACACCCTCAGGATTGAGGTACACTGCTCAGGATGTGTCCCACATAGTGTATGGATAATTGTAATGGCTGTATTTAGGAAAGCCTGATGTGTGGTACAATAGGTGCTCTCCCCACATGTGCAAGTGTCTTGTATTGATTTATTTATTTATTTATCTATTTATTTTAATTTTTAAGGAAATGTTGGAGGAAACTGCAAAGGCTTGCCAGTGGTCCTGGATGAGATGCATGTTGTTGGCATGGTGAAAGCCATGGGGGAAAGCGATAGGTAGGTGCTGCTGAATGTATCATGTAAACATCCCCAGCAGCCCCAGTCACTGTAACGGTAGCCGGCTGGTTCAGGTTAACCCTTGTTGAGCATCTGTCTGTACGGCTCCAGTTGGCCATTCCCTCAGCTGCTCTGTCCTGTAGGCTACAGCTCACATGAGGTTGCGTGAATAGCTGTAGTCAGCGGCCAGTTGTGCGTGTTACACCTGGGAGTAGGGACTAACAGCATGAACTATTTACTTGATTATAGATAGTGTAGGGGTTGGTGTAATAGCTATAGTTTCTCCCTAAGGTGCTCTTCCTACGTGCACAAGTACTTTGTGTTCTTTGTAAAATAGTGCCCTTTTCACAGGATCTCAAAGGGTCACATGTAAAAAAGAAAGGGGGGGGGAAATAAAAATAGCGGTTTTATTAAAAGTAGAAAGACTTAAAATGTGGCATGACCACAAGTTCAAAACAGGTAATGGCTAACAGCCTACTCACGGCAGTTCTGCTCCCGGTGTAACGGCTTGGGCTGTGGTCAGCTTGACTGGTGAATTTCACTGAATATCCATGAAGCCCCCGCCTAGGCTACAACACGTCCCCGCCCCCGGATCACGATAAGCATGAAGCATGTGCCTGAGACAACGGTACAAAGTTTCGCCGAATAAAGAGTCTGTCGGCAACGAAAGTGCAATGAACGACCACACAAGTGTCATCTACACACAATAAAAACATGATGTTGCATGAACAGTAACAAAATTCACACACAGTTAAAATTGTCGTCCGAGAGAGGGCTCGAACCAAAGAAATGAGATCACTAGAGCCAACACCATTGCCAGGCTGAGCTCGATCCTGCTACGCCACGGATCGCCGAGTCAGCTCTCTTCCTGACTGGTACATATCCAACACTGACCTAATTTGACACAAGTTAACATAGGTGAAAACGTAAACGCCCATGTTAACTGGTGATATCACAAGTTATCATGGGCGTTCGCAAGTTAACATAAGCAGACGCTGCGGCTTTTTCAGGCCGTCAAAGCGGCCCATATTGTCCAAACAATGAACATGCAATTAACGATCACTCCAGTCTCAACCACACACAATAACAAACACGCTGCATGAACAGCAACACAATTCACAACATAAAAAAGAAAAAACATGGTCCTCTGAACAAGAATCGAACTAGAAATGCAAACCCACCACGCAGTGCACTCAACACAAGGTCCTTGCACATTCTCGTTGCGCCACGACCTGCCATCAAACGCAACACACTTCAACTTCAACCTCAATCGACACCAGTTGACATGCCATGAAAAGAGTATAGGCCCATGTCAGCTTGTGATATGCAAGCCACACACAGCAAACGCTGTGAATCCAACGTTTAGTCTTCCCACATTCAGGCCCAGCGAAGCTAGTTTATTATGAGAAAAGTATGACCCCACTACAAACGTTCAAGGCCACTTGGACGACCGCTGTGTTCCCTGGGTAATTCGACCGAACACTGTTTCACACCAAAGAACCTGGCATGCAGAACACATTCCCACTGTAGCCTGACACCCCACAAATGTAGGCCTGAAAAACCTCTAAAACACAGCAAGTCAACATGGGCATTCAGTGTCTGCCTGAGTTCATCACATATTCAGAGTGCAAGAAGTAGTGTGTTAGAAATAATGTGTTAGTGGGAAATCACAAGCTGACATGGGCGTATACTCTTTTCATGGCATGTCAACTGGTGTCGATTGAGGTTGAAGTTGAAGTGTGTTACAGTGACGTGCGTTTGATGGCAGGTCGTGGCGCAACGAGAATGTGCAAGGACCTTGTGTTGAGTGCACTGCGTGGTGGGTTTGCATTTCTAGTTCGATTCTTGTTCAGAGGACCATGTTTTTTCTTTTTTATGTTGTGAATTGTGTTGCTGTTCATGCAGCGTGTTTGTTATTGTGTGTGGTTGAGACTGGAGTGATCGTTAATTGCATGTTCATTGTTTGGACAATATGGGCCGCTTTGACGGCCTGAAAAAGCCGCAGCGTCTGCTTATGTTAACTTGCGAACGCCCATGATAACTTGTGATATCACCAGTTAACATGGGCGTTTACGTTTTCACCTATGTTAACTTGTGTCAAATTAGGTCAGTGTTGGATATGTACCAGTCAGGAAGAGAGCTGACTCGGCGATCCGTGGCGTAGCAGGATCGAGCTCAGCCTGGCAATGGTGTTGGCTCTAGTGATCTCATTTCTTTGGTTCGAGCCCTCTCTCGGACGACAATTTTAAATGTGTGTGAATTTTGTTACTGTTCATGCAACATCATGTTTTTATTGTGTGTAGATGACACTTGTGTGGTCGTTCATTGCACTTTCGTTGCCGACAGACTCTTTATTCGGCGAAACTTTGTACCGTTGTCTCAGGCACATGCTTCATGCTTATCGTGATCCGGGGGCGGGGACGTGTTGTAGCCTAGGCGGGGGCTTCATGGATATTCAGTGAAATTCACCAGTCAAGCTGACCACAGTCCAAGCCGTTACACCGGCCTGCACACAGGAATGTCAGTTAACTAGCTAACATTATGTCAATCTTATTGCCTGAAATGTATGAAGCACATCAGTGAGCACACCACTCTTGCCACATAACATAATAAAATTACTTGCAGCTGTAATTTTGAGGTTTTTTATAGTAATCACCACCACATTAACAATTTCTTAGAAATTACATTTCTGACAATATACAGTGCCTTAAATAACGCTAGGTAGGCTATATAGCTAGTAACACTGACACTTCTGTGATAAACATCTTGTTATAAACTTAGGCTACCTGAAAACACGGCCCGACGTCTCGCTTTATTTTGGCTACCTATTCTTGACAGATATCCTTGTTTTTGGGAAAGCGGTGAAAAGAGAGCTCTTTATCTCGTCTTTGGGACGAGCTGCAGTTTGGGACACAGCAAAAAGCCATCGCGAAAGACACACAGTTAACCTCAGTAACGAACAACCCAAGTCTATGGAACGATACCCCACCACCGCAGCCTCCTTTTCGTGCAGTTTTTTTTTTTAATGGCGACGACGGGACAATTAAAGCTTATCATTGTTGATTTGTTCTCACTTGTTTTCTGTTGTTCTGCTGTTGTCTTGGCATAATCCAAGCCGCTATCGCTGGTAGATATTAGCCACCAAGCTCTTCACTGAGCTTAGTTTTTCAACCATGTTTTCCTAAACGTCTGTTGGCCAATTAGTGTATGCACCATGCAATAATTTTTTGTCCGTGGGTTGTGGACCAGTGCCTTCGGCTTCGGTAAGCAGTTCCAATGTGAATGTGCCCACTTCCCAACCATTGTGTTAGCAGTGTAGTTCCGGCTGCAAACATACATATGCATTAGCTAAATAATAGTGCACCATCCCAGCCAATATTAAAAGTGTACCCTAAACAGACTTTGTGTTCGTTTAACTCAACCACTCAACGGATACCAATCCCGACCGTGGATGCAGTACTCTGTCAACCTCGACACATGCTTTTGTTGGTTTTTGTAATTGGAAAGCTGCGTTAGATAAGGGTAGGCCTAAAGGACTTCAAAAAGCATGCATCTAGTCACTCCCATAAGCGCTGCAAAAGGATGGAGTGAAATGAAACGTAGAGAAAAATACCGCGGTGAAGTTAGTTTCACGTTGGATATTCGACAGATATTCGGATATTCGTAGAATCGCGCTGTATACGCTATCTGACTTGCACTCAGTGGTGTACAGAGCTCAGAGCTGTTATAGGCTTAGGGACCATCAATAAATTACTGCCCAAACAGCACTGTTTCTCACTAGCTCCGTGCTTTATGTAGCCTATTATGTGATGTCCAAATCATGCCCCCTTCAATATATATCCACATCGAATGAAAATACCAATATTTCCTATATGGAAAACTCTTTTCTTCAATAGTTTTCACATGCCTACAGCAACCTTCTGACCCCAAACCTTGCACCATGCTTTGGCTGTTTGGGACTACTAAAATACACCACAATTTATTGGGATTGTATGGCCCGTGAATGTATAGCCACATCAAATTAAAATACATGTATTTTCTTTTGGGAAAACTCATTTTTTCTCAATAGTTTTCACATGCAGCAACCTTGGGACCACAAAACTTGCACAATGCTTTGGCTGCTTGGGACTACTAAGATACACCACAATTTATTGGGATTTTTGCCCCCCTTCAATGTATAAATACAAACAAATTAAAATACCATGGTTTTCTATGGGGAATTTTTTTTTCTTTTAATAGTTTTCACATACAGCAGCCTTGGGACCCCAAACCTTGCACCATGCTTTGGCTACTTGGGACTAGTAAGATACACCAACAGTTATTGGGATTGTATGGCCCCATGAATGTATAGCCACATGAAATTAAAATACTATTGTTTCCTATGGGGAAAACTCTTTTTTTCAATAGTTTTCACATAAAGCTATATTGGGACCCTAAACCTTGCACCATGCTTTGGCTACACGGGACTACCAAGATACACCACAATTTATTGCATTTTGCCCCCTTCACTGTATATGCACATCACATAAAAATACCATTGTTTTCTATGGGGAAAACTCTTTTTTCCAATAGTTTTCATATAGAACAACATTGGGACCCCAAACCTTGCACAATGCTTTGGCTGCTTGGGACTACTAAGATACACCACCATTTATTGCCAGTTTTGCCCCCTTCACTGTATATACACATGAAATTAAAATACCATTGTTTTCTATGGGGAAAACTCTTTTTTTCAATAGTTTTCACATACAGCAACCTTGGGACCCCAAACCTTGCACCATGCTTTGGCTGCATGGGACTACTAAGGTACACCACCATTTATTGGCATTTTTGCCCCCCTTCGCTGTATATGCACATCACATAAAAATACCATTGTTTTCTATGGGGAAAACTCTTTTTTTCTCAATAGTTTTCACATAGAGCAATGTTGGGACCCCAAACCTTGCTAAAAGCTTTTTATGAAAAATGACTTTGTATGTTGACAATCCTGGGGTCCTGATGATATGAAGGGCTGACTGAGATGGAGATAAGCTCCACCAAAACATAGGATGAACAATATCTGTTTCAATTACAGAGTTAATGTAAACTTGTGGTTGTAAAATACAGTCCATAGACGAATCCCACAGTATTCAACACTGATTTGAGGTCCCAACGGCATAGATATGGAAGCTCGTGGAAAAAAAGTCATTTTTCTGAAATGGCGACGTCGGATAAGCAGATTGCATCTCTTCTCAATAAGTTATACACAGTTAATTTAGGGGCGATAGCATCAAACCAAGATCTTGTAAGTGTGGTAGAAGACTACTTCGTTAAAGATGACCATGATGATGGAGAGGACTCTTTCTTCGATGACTTTGATGACAAAGAGGAGTTCTATGAAGGTAAGCTAAGCGTGATCATTAACACTGATTAAGCTAATTAAACTGTGTCTGTGTCATCCAATGTGTTGCTACCACGGTTGCTATTTCGTGAAAATTCAAATCTATGTAATTTTAATGTAATTTAAAATGTGTGGATTGAGAGTAGCCTACTGTCAATAAGTTACATATTTCTCTTGCTAGTTGATTCAATGCCTAGAACTATGTTAGCTCTAGCCTATAGACTGCTTTGAATAAAGTTATCTATGTCAGTAACAGTCAATGTAGGCTAAGGAAGGGTTATTCAGTGAACATTCAGAAAATTTATTTCTTATTTCTTATACATTGATTGAGTCTTGTTTCAATGAGTTACATGCCTGTGAGAAGGTGATCGCTCCCCCTTCTCACCGCTACGCAAGAAATTCTCTGCGTTTGTGTTTGCTTGTGGCAGGCGTCCGCGAGAGAGGGAGCGAGAGAGACTCGTTCACTCACTCTCTCTCTCTCACACACACACACACACACCGACAGTATCATGGACTGCGAAGTAACAAAATGGATTGAAAATGTATGTCTATTCATGTGGCAAAGTACCGGGGCAATGCTTGTGGGCAATGTGAAGGGTTACGGGGAAATTTGGGGGAGGTCTGACGAATTGAACACATTTGTAACGCAGTGTTCCGCGTGTCATTTCAAACACTCACTACACTACACTCACTACACTCTCCCTGCTGTTCCACATTTCTGGTACAAACATCTCTGACCCACTATCTATGTCCCATTTTTACACGCCATCCTCTGTTTAAAATTCTTTCCCTAACTCAAATACACAAAAGCACATATTTACTCCATACTTACACTCGGAGTAGAGGTCGTGTTCGCTTTGCACAGGGGTGTCTGATTGGTATTATTTTTCTGTATGATGTTTATTTAAACTTTGATGGTGTTATTAGGATATTGTGTTGGTGGTGGGTAAATTTAGTAATGTTTTCTTTGATTTATAATGTTTTGTTGTTGCTATCATATTAGAAATGTTTACTATTTACTCCATAAGTCATGTCTATTATATTCTAGATTGTATTATATGAATAAAAATGCATTCTATGTTTTTTTTTTTTTTTTTTCAGACCAAGACCAAAATGATGAGGAGGACCGTCCAGTTTTGGTGGTTGAACCCCAAGCTGCAGTTCTGGGAAAGCTTAGTGAAGATGGTTCTGAATCTCAGTTTGCCCCCAATTCTGGACGTACAGATGCCAAGATAAACACAGATTTTTCTTGTCATTGCAAGTTTTTTAATGGAGGAAAGTGTTCGTCTTCATTCAAGGAGAAAGAGTTGCTCTCCCTCAGGATGCGGTTTTTGGAGCTGGATAGTGTGGCACTTGATTTAGTCTTGTTAGCCCAAATACAGAGTCATCTGCATTCTGGGGTAGAAACAGTCTGCACTAAAAAAGCATCACAGACAGTACGCAAACGTCATTGCCTAGACTATTTCTAAAATAATTATTGCTGATATTGTTAGTGATATAGTTTTACCTGTGATTTTGTGTATATTTTCCATTCTCCGGTGCTGGGCCCACCGGAGGGCCAACAATGGAGACTCGATTCTCTAGCGCTTGCTGACCGCGTGACTGACCCCAACATCGTCTGGCAGATTGCCTAGTTGTCGTATGTTTCCATTCTCCGGTGCTGGGCCCACCGGAGGGCCAACAATGGAGACTCGATTCTCTAGCGCTTGCTAACCGCGTGACTGACCCCAACATCGTCTGGCAGATTGCCTAGTTGTCATATGTTTCCATTCTCCGGTGCTGGGCCCACCGGAGGGCCAACAATGGAGACTCGATTCTCTAGCGCTTGCTAACTGCGTGACTGACCCCAACATCGTCTGGCAGATTGCCTAGTTGTCGTATGTTTCCATTCTCCGGTGCTGGGCCCACCGGAGGGCCAACAATGGAGACTCGATTCTCTAGCGCTTGCTGACCGCGTGACTGACCCCAACATCGTCTGGCAGATTGCCTAGTTGTCGTATGTTTCCATTCTCCGGTGCTGGACCCACCGGAGGGCCAACAAGAGGCCTGAAAATGCCTTGTAGTTGATAACTGTTAATGTCATAAGTTTTACTTGTTTACTGTTAGTTGCTATTGCTGCCATGCTGTAGGGATTTTAGAGTTTTCTACTCTCCGGTGCTGGGCCCACCGGAGTATCAGAAACAAGATCTGTTTTCTTACTGCTGTTTTGACCCAACACATCTTTTTACTGTTATTTATACCTTGTTAATCACTGCAGGGTGTGACTGAAATGACTGTTGTTTTAACTTGTGTCTTTCTGATTTCACTGGCTCTGTAAGCGGATCTCACTATTACTTTTATTATTATTAAATTCATATTATTATTAAATGTATATTATTCATTACACTTGACTTGCATTGACATGTCATTTCTTCATTATACATCCTACTTTGTGTGTGTTGGAAATGGATGGTCTGTACTGTTTACAGTAACTGTACAGTTCACACAGTATTGTGGCATGTCTTTCCTCCCCATGCGTTTCAGTGTTATTTGATTGCATTTTGGTCATGGTTATTATGCAAAAGACAATTATTTTACTAATTTTCACCCAAATAAATTATACATCATTGAATAGGGGAGGATGTAAGCTTTAATTTGGTATATGACTCATAGTCATGAAAATTATGGATAAAGGGTAATACCATTTTAAATGTTTATTCATTTTCAAGTTGGAATTTCTCAAAAACTTAAAATTCCGAGCATGGAATTCTCCAAATCTTTGAAATGGCCTAGCTCGGTCAAAATTAGGTATATCATTAAAAAACTTTCAGAGTGTATTCCTGACATTGGGTTGAATGACTTAATGTAAAAAAATGGATAACCTAAAAAAAAGACTTTAGCTGGGTTATCACAGCCGGGGTCACATATATTGAAGGGGGCATGATTTGGACATCACATAGTAGGCTACATAAAGCACGGGGCTAGTGAGAAACAGTGCTGTTTGGGCAGTAATTTATTGATGGTCCCTAAGCCTATAACAGATTCTACGAATATCCGAATATCTGTCGAATATCCAACGTGAAACTAACTTCACCACGGTGAGAAAAATCTGGTGGTAAGATCTCACATTAGGACAAACACAGGTGGAAAACAATATACAAACGCCACTATAACATGTTACTTTGTATTATGGGAATTAGGACATCTTATGAATCCTTTCCTTATGTAGTTGAATTTTATTTATTTTTCAAAAGGGTTTTTTACAGAAAGTAGTAAAGTCTTTTTTTTCCTATTCTTCAGATTATTTAATTGTATTTCAATTGTTAAATAAATGTTGTTTAAACAAAATTCCTTTTTTAATTAAAAAAAATTGTGGTGTGAATCGAACAGTGGGTCAAAAATCGTGATACAAACAGAATCGTGAGTTGGTGTATCGTTACAGCCCTAAATTCAAAGTAAAGCCAGACATAGCCAGACATACTGTGTGTGTCTGAAAAAGAAATGGTACAGAATAACCGCAATGTGTGTGGCTGAGCCAGACTACGAAGGCTTGAAGAGGTTTGAGAGGATCATTAGTCTATGCACAGAGGCAGCATCATTTAGATCCTCATCTGATTTTTGTTAGTGCACAGAACTGGTGTGCAGATCAGGGCATCTTGTTTGAATCCGGGCTCTGCAGGATATATCAGCAGCTAAATGCGTGTGTGCCTCCCTCTTCACTAGTCCTTTGGAATTGCTGTGTGTTTTTCAGTTTGCCAGTATATGTGTGTGAGTAATGTAACCAATCTCTTGTGTTTGTGTGTGTGCTTGTGCACTTCTGTATCATAGGCCATCTGTTCCACAAGTTTGCATCTCTGAGTCGGACTGGTACCGCATCAAGCAGAGCATTGACTCCCAAGTGCCGCACTGCGTGAAGGAGGAAGCACTTGGAAACAACATTGAACTGCACACTGACAGTCTCAGGTGCATTCTACTAAAAAAAACACAAGGTGGCAGGATGAGCCTATACTATACATGGTTCTACATTTAATGAAGTTCCCCCGTGAAACCCCACACATTTAAAAGTTGTTAACAAACAAAGAAATAAAATATCAAAATTCCTATACACTGAGAAACACACACTAAATACTATGAGCAATTTATTTGCCGCCCCCAGCCACCCCAATAGATCCGGGTCAACAAGTTTTTGCCAGTTGGGATGACAGATGGCTAGAGTTAACAGCTGATTGTTGATTGTCAGAAAAGAACTCCAGGCTGATTTACACACACACGCCCGCGCGTGCGTACACACGAACACTCTCATCACACACACACACACACACTAACTTCACTTGATACATTGCTTCCACTTGCTGAACGTCCTGCACCTTCATCTGCTGGCTGTGCTGTAAGATTTCACTATTTATACAACTATTAAAAAAATTACCCACATAAAAAAATTGCTGAACTGCCTGGTATTACAGTCAGAGTTCTGTGTGTTCAGATGAGTGGCGTGCGTGTTTAATATTCACAACATAAAATACATGTAATGTTACAACTTTGCACTCAAATAAAAAAAATGTCGTTTGCAACACATTGGCTTCAGGTTCACCGTTATGTGTAGGGCATAAGCATCTCTTATGGACACTTTGTATTTATTCTGACACCTATAATGGTAGGTCACACAACACATATTGACCAAGCTGTTAAAAAGAATACTCACGAAAGACAAACTGAAAAACAATTAACATTGCAAGGTGGCCTGACCTACAGCATTGCTTGGGTGGCTGTTGGCTGTTGGGTGACTACAGGGGTGTGTTAATGTTTCACTTCACCATATATGTTTAATATTTTGTTGAATGTAATTTATTCCAGTGTATGTATTGGCAGGAGATGCAACAAGCAGACAGAAAGTGGGAAATGTCTTTATTACTGAACACCACCAAAACCAAGGAAATGGCGGTGGACTTCAGGAGAACCGCCCCGCCGCTGTTGCCTGTCACGATTGATGGGGAGAATATCGACACAGTCTACACTTACAAGTACTTGGGGGTACACCTCAGCAATAAACTGGACTGGTCTACTAATTCAGATGCACTCTGCAGGATAGGTCACATGACCAGGAATTAAACACAGGACGTCCTTTCTCATCACCTACTGGTGGTGGTCACCATTTGAGGGCTGTCAAAAACAAGGTTTTAATGTTTAGCCAAAATTGTTGTTCTAAAAAATTTAAAACACTATCTGTAATATGTAAACTGTTATTTTCATCATTAAACCTGAAAATCTGGCTTTGATGCCAGGGTTTAAAGTTGTTTCTGACGATATATTCTGTCAGTAGCTTATGTGGGCAAAGCGTCAATACGGCATGTTTAATTATACACACGTACCAACCGGTGCCAATACTATGGCCATATTAGCGTACCATTTTTGTGTGAATTTCAGTGAAAAAAAGCACAGTAAACAAGTGAAAATTAACTGCACACTAAGATACAAGTGGGTAGATTTGCACTGGCATATACTTTGGACTATATTTGGACCAAACCAACTTGGTTCAGACAATGAAAGTAAGACAGTGTTCGGGACACAGTCGCACTTTGGATGTTGGTTAGTTCATGTTGGTTTAAAGCTAAGTGGTTTGTTTTTCGCCTGTGCTCATACCCCTTTGGATGACACATTGCTAGAGGTAACAGCTGATTTTTGATCGTAGGAATCGAACTCCAGGCTTACCTGATTTACACACACACACAACCATTCACTCATCCAGGGGTGCGTTTCCCAAACAACCAACCAACTTAACTTTAAACCAACATGGTACGATGCACCGTTGAACCAACCAACAACCAAAGTGCGACTGTGTCCCAAACACTGTCGTACCTTCATAGTCTGAACCAAGTTGGTTTGAACCAACAGGTTTTTAAGGCAGACAAGCATACGCGACCCTTACCCTTACAAAAAATAATGACAGACTTTTGCTCTTCATACAAACTCTGAAAAGGAACAGAAAGTCCATGCCTGTCGTAAACTACATAACCTTCGACGTCGGGGATTTGAAAATCGAGGAGCGGTCGCGTCAGTTGGTGACGGCCAACTTGAGTCGTTACGGGAGTTTCTGCTGCTGCCATTTCTGCTTCAAATTCCATGAAAAGTGGCTGCACACAGAAGGCAGTTCGTGCTTTTTATAGAACGTTCCCTGCTCCTGGCAGAAAACTCAAACACGCCCTGGTGCTCCTTGGTGGATCATGAATCCACCTCTTTCTTGCTGCAGCTCTGATGCGCGTTTCCATACGCCTGTCGGAATCCTGACATAAGATGCGCGCCTGTGTGTGTGTGTTAGAGAGAGAGGGGGGGGGGGGGGGGGGGTATGACACATTGGAAACTGTATGTTGTAGGCTATGGGCAACAGCGTAGCCTGTATATAATTTGAAAATCCCTGATTGACGAAATAAAGAAGAGTAGACAATTGGAACACTACGCCATTACAACACCAGCCGTCTAACTAAAACATGTATGTTGACAAGATATCAATAGCCTATGTCGCAAATGCAGACAGACAAATTAATCATCCAATAGGAGCCAGGCTGTACGTTTATTGTTGGAGGCAGTACTTCCTGTTTCGTAGTAATCCCGGAAGTGTTTTCACAAACATTATGTGGAGATAACCATATAACTGTCTTGTGTTGTCACATCGGGTTTTAATATACAGAAAATATTATTTTGCTTTTTTAAGTGGAAGTACAGATTATGACATCGTGGGACAGAGGTGGTCCGCACCGCACAAACTGGTGAGGGAACGCATGATCTGAGGTTTTATTCGTAGCGCTCGGTCTGTTTGGAGACAGCTCGTAGCTTGATTGCTAAATTTGGATAAATGCAATAGTATTTGTAGTTGACGTGAAAATCTCCGCAAGGTGCGTCGCCTTGAAATCTATATACTCTTTTGATAGGCTGCAGTTAACTTAAAAGACAAATGCCGAGACAGAACAAGTTGTCAACCCTTTTTGTAGCATGCATACAAATGTTGTCCTCAAGGTTAGCTTACTACCAGTTGTTTAAGCTAACTTACAGCCAGTTGTGTTGTTAACACCAGTCGCGACTGACATCCACATCGCTATAAGCTTTACCACAGAATGGGAAAAGAAAATAGCGTAGGTTTAAATAGTCTCTGCAGCAAGTGCTGAAAAAACATGCCTACCCTGTGAAAGATATTGTAAAGCTGTTATAGTGTAGTGCATGAATGTGTGAATGAATGTATGGCCATTCATGCTGTCTGCTTGCAGCCTAGCAGCACACCTACCAGATTATTCCATTCAGCAACCCTTCCTCCTCTAAACAGAGGGATGCTAGCAGAGAATACCGAGGACATATCAGGTCTTCACTCTATCTTCATTTCAGTAACGAAATATGATTGGGTCCATGCTAAATCTCTGTAAAGGAGAAGTATTCAATCCCTGAAAATCTTGCTTGTGTCAGTTTTTAAAGAGATTAACAAGTTATCACTTTTTGGAAATTCAGTAACAAGTAGGACAGAACTTTGAATGTGTTTGTGTGAGTGATTGCCTGCTAAAAAAAGTGAAAGTGATTCCTATTTGTCATTGTTGTAACACCTCACAGTACACCACAGCACACAGTGCACACTTGATCTCAGCATTTAAACTATTGTAAGCAGGGGACAGCCATGGATGGCGCCCAGGGAGCAGTGTGTGGGGAGGGTGCCTTGCTGAAGGGTACCTCAGTGGCAACCTGGTGGTTGGTGGTTCTTGATCTCTTGACGTACATTTGAAGATTACTCACTATTCCTCCTCCTTCCATCTCAGTCTGACCCCTCTGACTTTATCACCAAAACATCTAACATGGCATGCACTGTCCAGACCGATGGACTCATTTGTCGTCCTATTCATTCTTGCTACTTCCCAAAGGAAGCGCAGCATTGTACTGATGTCAATTCCTTTAATCCCTCGGTCTGATAGGCTAAAGCTTTGTTCTGCTAGGAGAATTAAGACATAAGGAGTAGGTACAGTATTTAGAGGAGGAGGTGTACCTCTTAGGGCAGTCATGAGCTAGCGGTTAAGAAACTGGGTTTGCAGACAAAAGGTCACAGGTTCAATTCCCGACACCGATAGGTGGGTGGGGGAGTGACTGACTAGCGTTCTCCATCCTCCCGCATGACTGGGGCGTCCTCAGCATGGCACTGTCCCCACGCACCGCTCCCCAGCCGCCACTGTCTTGGCTGCTCATGTGTGATGGGTAAATGCAGAGGTTGAATTCCATTGCGTGCTGTGCTCACAAGAGTTGTGCACTGTGTGATTACAATGCTCTACAATGCTACAATACAGTTACTACTAGCTGGGTTAATCACTAAAGCACCTACCAGGTTGTACTGATGTTATCTCGTTTGATGAGCAGGTTGTACTGATGTTATTTCGTTTGATGTCTCTGTCTGTCACCCTCTCTGTCCCTCACTCTTTCTGTCGTTCTCCCTGTCTGTCCCTCTGTCTCTCTACTTTTCCCTCTCATCCTCTCTCTCTCTGTCTTGACTGTGTTTTCAGAGTTAAAGTGAGTCATCTATATGGGCCATCTTCTCTCGAAAAATGGTTACCGCCTGAAGAAGCGAACACGCAAGCTGCGTAAGAAGAAGAGGAAAAGGAATTGTCTGCTCCAGGGCCCCTGCATGCTCTGTTTTATCGTCCACAGCAACAGTAGTGCTAACCCAGACGACGAACCCCTGGACACGAGCGGAAGTAGCTGTACCGCCTCTGCTACTGTGAGTGTGTCGGCCTCCAAGCTCGCCGAGCGTTACGCCTCCTCGCTGGGCTCGCCCGAGGCCTGCACCCACTTCCTGTTTGCACCTCCGTGCGCTGAGCTGGCACTGCTGACCGCCGCCGCAGCCTCCTCGGTCCCTGCTGCCAAGCTCCTCCTCGACCCCCCACGCTCATCCCTCTTCCGACCCGTTGTCGCGTCGGCGGTCGCTGTCTCCTCTTCGGTTGCTGTCTCCTCTTCGGTCGCTGTGCCCTCTGCGCCGCCCGGCCTTGCCGAGATGGTGTGCAAGCGCAAGCGTGCTGAGCTCCAGCGCTGTACGCCATGCAAGCAGCCACGCTGCACCTTCCCCCTGCCAGAGGGCGCGGATGGGGGAGGCGGGACTGCTAATGGGGGAAGTGGAGGAGGTGGGGCTGCAGTTGCAGACACGGCCACTCACTGCCTCTTACCACTGTCTTCCTTGCCCTCATCTTCCTCGTCCTCATCCTCATCTTCGTCTGCCTCCTCTTCTTTGGCCTCTGGGGGGGAGGAGAGTCTCGGGGTGGTGCCCCTGCAGAGAGATGTTGCTGGGGGGGAGAGCACTAGCCCCTCCTCAGAATGCTCACGAGCGGCAACGACAACAGCAACCGACCCAACAGACGCCTCCTGCATCAACCACTTGCCTTCCTCCATCCTTTTGAAGGTCAGTACATCAGCAGAGTTTGCATCCAGTTGTGAGTTTAAGGGGCTGTGCGTTTGGAGGGGTGGGTGGGTGGTGGTAATCTGGCATTACCATCTGGCTTCACCACTGAACACACTGCCCGAGTTCAACATGCATGAAACGTAGCAACACGGCTAATTCAACACAAACATAGGTGCGCCGAACACTCTGTTGTATGACGCAAGTCGTGGATCTATGGCAGCTGAGAGGGCAATTTTTTGTGCCGTTCTGGCAGAGGAAATCACGGAAGATGACCGTACAAAGTTGTCGCTGATTGGATAAGTGGTTGAACACGCCTACCAAACAGGAGCAAACAATCCCAAAAGCATGTTGCAGAATGTTGCACTATATTGTGGCCGAACAATTTGTTCAGTCAGGAAATCGTAGCAAATCGATGCATCGGTTGAACTTGCCCACTGTGTGTGTGTGGGACAGAGGTGGAGATCCCAGCGTCAGAAAGTAAAATCCTTGCTATCCTTCTGACTGTGTACTTAACACAGCTAACCCCTATTAGTTTTACAAGTCATTACACTTACACACTGAATAATTTCCCTCATTCACTGATGGTATTGGTCCCTGAATGTTAAATTAGTATTACTGATGAGATATTGCGGGACAGTTGTAGCACTCGTCTTACTGTAAAAACAAGTGCTGAGCAAATGGACCAGTTCTAGGTTCGTTGAGTGGTGTATTGTTATTAGAGAAACACACTATACATGAAGTGTTATATAAATAAGCCATCAGTTTAATGAACAAGAATAAATATCAAGAAGTGGGTCAATAAATATGTCGATAGATCAGTAAATATGTACAGTACAATAAATAGATGAATGAATATTTAGTCAGAATATATAATATAAATAAATAAATAAAAATACTTTGAGTTTAATCCTTCCTTGCTGAAATAGGTTTAAATAGATTTGTTCTAGTTTGGTTTTGTTTGTATTGTAATATTGTAATAGCTTATTTGAGGAATATTTGCTGGCTTGTTATTTCCTAGATATTTATTTTCTATTTATATTTTTATTTTGAGTTTTGAGTAATTGCTTCACCTTCAGCTTCACTTCAACAGGGAAACATAAAGGAAAAAGAAATAAAACACATTAAGCAATTCACATTCATACATTCACACTCATACGCTTCAACAGTTTCCTACTTAAAGCCTTAACTAATTGTGTTGCAACACTTTTAACTAAATCTTTCAGTCCTGAGGATCGGTCTGATTTAATTTGCTCAATATCTCAGTCCAATTTGTTCGGTTCAAACCGTACGCAATCCGCATGTGATGTTGCAGGTTATATTTCCATGGGCAAGCTCGGCATCTATTTTCCACTTTCG
The DNA here is from genome assembly GCA_027475355.1 of Coilia nasus. NCBI lineage: Eukaryota > Metazoa > Chordata > Actinopteri > Clupeiformes > Engraulidae > Coilia > Coilia nasus. Next base: position 37,626,191 of record CM050217.1, read on the forward strand.
GTCACCTTCAATCTTTTAGTTTGTAGCTGTCTCATGGTTACGCGGAAAAATCAAGGTCCGATCTGTTGTCAAGCTATGTCCACAAACTCTTCCAGGGTCCCAGGGTCTCACTGTCTTCAAAATATTGTTTTTAAAACTGCTGTTATGATCTTATTGGGCTTACTCTTGATGAAAGCTGTTAGATATATTAAATGACTTTAGTTTAGCGTCTATTTCGAGCTGTTTTGATTTTATTTTTTTATCCTGTAGTTTTCCGTTAGCTTCTGTTTGTTTTCTAAAGTAGCTCATGCATAGCTGGGGCAGTGTCTTAAAGGGGCAGCGATATTTAATTAAAAGGATAGTTCAAACAGCTTTAAGCATTTGAAACTTTTATAAAGGTAATACTTTAATGCACTGAATGTGTTCTAATATGTGTATTTATTAATGTGTGTCTAGTTTATGTATTCATTGCCATTTATTCACAACAATATTTATATATTGATTTTACTGAGATTATTCGTGGTTCTATTAGAACTACAGTGTGGCCACACAATTTACACACAATTTAATGTGGCCTGTCTTCCTGTCTGATAATTTGTGTGCTCATTAGGATTCGCTGGCTCAGAAAATGGTTTCATGAAATATGTTGTAGGATTTTTGCTTCCCAAAGTCAGCGTCTCTGTTAGGCGTCTGCAGCTGATCCCTCTCTCCTGCTGTGTCGCCGGTACAGGTGTTTTCACACCTCACAGTGCGAGAGCGCTGCCTTGGTGCCTCCCTGGTCTGTAAGTACTGGCGGGACCTCTGTTTGGACTTCCAGTTCTGGAAACACATCGACCTCAGCGGCCTGCAACAGGTGGGTTACGGTGTAATCTTCTCTGCCCCCTCTCTCTGTCTATGTCTCTCTGTGTCTGTCCCTGTTTCTGCTTGGTTCAACGTCCGCAGTGTGCAAGCACGCCTGAACGAATGACTATGAAGTACATGTTGCTTGTCCCGCAAATCATGACCTTGAAACCAGTAACGGTACTCAGAAGTAGAAGTAGAAGTAGAAGTAGAAGTAGAAGTCTTCATTTGTCACTATACAAAGTGTATAGTGACATGTAATTTGGACAACAGATGCAGTGTATAAGAATATGAATGGAAATGGAACAGTTAAAAAATAGATTCAATTTACAGCAATTTTCAGACCGGTAGCTCATCACTTCTTAAAACATCACTCTTTACATGTCTTCAAATGAAGTACAGCTTTTTTCATGTGGCATATGAATATCAACTTGATACATTTTTGGTTGCTTGTTGGAAGTACATGTCATAGTCGCTACTTTGTACTGTCAAGTGAAATAAATCAGAGGAAAATGTTGCTTCCTAACATTGTTTGATATTAAGCTTTTTTTTTTTTTCACTTAAAGGGGTTTTAAGAGAGATACCATATAAAGACAGTATGATCTGGCCTCATCTTGTATCATGCTTAAATTCACAAGAAACAGTGTTGAATGAAGCTCAATATGTCCAATCTGAGTTCATTTTAAGATATTAAAATAGTCTTATACTGTTCTTTTTCTCCTGAGGGGTTTTGTGAGAAACAGATCAGAGGTCAATGAGATCTTATTTATTTCTGACAGACAAAGATAAGACTGTTGTAAGAAGCATGATCCTGCATTGCCTTTCATCATTGTTTACTCCTATGTACTTGCAGGTGAATGACGAGCTGCTGGTGAAGATTGCCTCCCGCCGTCAGAATGTGACCGAGGTGAACATCTCCGACTGCCGTAACGTTCAGGACCATGGCGTGTGCTCGCTAGCGTCCCAGTCACCGGGTCTGCTCAAGTACACAGCCTACCGCTGCAAACAGCTTAGCGACCTCTCCCTCGCAACCATAGCCACACACTGCCCCCTGCTGGTCAAGGTCCATGTGGGGAACCAGGACAAGCTGACCGACCATGCGCTAAAACTGGTCAGTGTCTACTACTATGGTGTTACTAAGGCTATTCCCAAAATAGTTCAGTAGGTTCTTTAAAAGTCAAAAGGTTATATAGTAATATCTAAAGTGGAGCCCCATTAATGGGCAACCACAGTAAGCCATTGCTCCCCTGGTGAGTGGGATGAGAAATTACAATTGTCTTGTCAAACCAAAAGTGCATTGTCCAACCCAGTGATGGGCAACCTAGATTGCAAAGCTACATTCCAGTACCACAGTATTTCCTCCAGCCATTCACTGAATCAAACTATTCTAATTAGCCCAATTCTTCAGCCAGGTGAGGAACTTGTTATTGAAATCACCTTTATTCACAGGTTGAACCAGAGGATTTGGAAAAATTAGCACTGGATTGTATCTTTTGAATCCAGGCTCCTCATCACTGGTCTAATCTGTGTCCATCACTGGTCTAATGTTGTCTAATCTGCATTATAACATTTCTGATTCCTCATTATGTCTCCCCCACCACCGCCCCCACCCCAGCTGGGTCAGCACTGCTCGGAGCTGAAGGATGTGCACCTGGGCCAGTGTTACAACATCAGTGATGAGGGAATGGTTGCCCTGGCCAGGGGCTGCCCCAAACTCCACAGGATCTACATGCAGGAGAACAAGCTGGTAAGCAGCAATTGTCCCTTTTCATCTCTCACCCCTCATCACTGCTGTGAGGCCAGACGAGTGGTGAATGATTTGTGCTTGGAAGTATTTGTGTGTGCGTGTGTGTGGAAGCTCTCAAGTGAGGCTTGCAGTAAGGGGTTTGTGCCCCTGGCCAGGGCGACCCAAAACTCCACATGCAAGAAAAAAAGCTGCTAAGCAGCGATGTTCCCTATAATTCCTTGCCTCTCGTAGCTGCTGTGAGGCTAGACTGCTGGTGAATAGTTTGTCCTTGTGAGTGTTTTGGGGCATTGAGTGATTGTCAGGTTGTGTGTGCGGCTGTTGTGGAAGCTCTCCAGTGAAGAATGCAGTAAAGCGTTTGTGGGCTTTTGTCACCTTGTCTGTGTGTCTGTGGATTTGAACTTGGCAGACACACACAGGCGCGAAGACACACACACACAGATAGACACAGGAAGCTGAGAAAATCAGTCAGGGTTTGAGCAGAATGAGGTCCTGCCTATTTACATCTTTTGTGTTGCTTTTTGTGTGTCATCACCAGGGGTCAGTGTTGTCATTCTCCTCACAACTCAGTCATCTCAGAGCTGAATAACTATTCTGAGGTGTGCTATATAGCACTGTGCACAAATACATTGAAATACAGGTCTTCCAAAGCTGGTACAATACTGCTAAATACTCAATGACCAACAGAGGTGATCTGAAATAATGTGTCTATGCCAACAGTTTAGTCAAATCTCTCACTGTCTCCAGTGTCTCAAATGTCTTCATTAGTGGTTAGTTTTGAAAGTTTGGAGATGTAAACATCAGATGGGTAGGGTCATTATTGTTGGCCTGGGTTCTATTTCAGTTACCTATCTTAGTCTTCAATAGTTTTTAATATTTTAAGGTGTTCAGCAGTGTGGTTGTACGTATGATGAGGTAATCAGAGATGCCTGGCACAGCTGAATTTGCGGCTTATATAGTGTGTGTCTGTGTAAAAGCCACAGTTAAGTTTTCATCATCTCTGCTCGTCTTGGACAGAAATTGTCGCTTAAAGCATCACAGTGAGCAATGTTGTTCCACCCTGCAACCAACTGTGGAATGACGTGTACACATCCTTACATAGAAAAAAAAAATGTCCCCACCTTTATTGCCATTCGCGTTTGTGATGAAATACATTGCTTTATTTGTTTTTGATTGCTTTTATCTCCAACCTCTGGAGATGAAGACCAGCTGGGATTCATTAAACGTCTTAGTGGTAACCCTTCCAATGAAAACTCAGTCAGCATGAAAAACACGATTAGTGACAGTTAAAGGTGTGACACCCTTTCAACTCCGGCACAGCAGTTGTCTCCAAATTATGTCTTCCTTTGTTTTATTAGTGCGCCTAACAACCTACGAATGCCTCAGTGGATATGGCACCCACGCTCAATGTAAAACTAGCTCTTCTGAACATCAGATCACTCTCTAACAAGTCATTTTTAATTAATGATCTTATTTACACACACAAACTTGATTTTATGCTTCTTACTGAAACCTGACTGGAACAAGCGAACAGTTTCACTACCCTTATTGAATCAGCTCCCCCAAATTTTGATTTCATGAGTGCCACAAGAACTAATAAACGGGGAGGCAGAATAGCAAACATATTGAAAACATCTTTTCAGTGCAAACAGACAACATTTGGCAACTTTACATCTTTTGAGTACTTAAGTACACTCGTTAAGTGTTCTTCTAGTATTATTGACTATCTACAGACCATCAAGACTTTCTTTTTCTTGAAGAGTTTGGTGAACTGTTGTCGAACATTTGTTTGAGGTTTGACAGTCTTATTATATCAGGTGATTTCAACTTGGATGTCGATAATCCAGAAAACACCTATGCCAATGAATTTCTCACACTGATTGATACCTTCAGCCTAACACAACATGTTCAGGGGCCAACACACTCTCATGGCCATACCCTTGACCTTGTTATCACAAAGGGTCTTAATGTCTCTACAACTGTTATGGACTTGGCCATATCTGATCATTTTTGTGTTTTCTTTGATTTCTTCACATTCAAAACAGGTCTATGTCTGTAAGAAGGAGAGTCATAAATAATGGCACACGTCTTCTTTTTGAGCAGGCACTCTCACATACCCCCCAAGTCAACCATCAGACTGCGCAGACGACTTAATGATACATTTTAATTCTAGGATGACACATATTATGGATAATATTGCCCCTTTAAAAACCAAAAGAGTTACTGACAATCAAAAAGCACCCTGGAAACTGAATCCAATGGTTAAACTGCTAAAGAGAGAGTGTAGAAAGTCTGAAAGAATGTGGCGTAAATCTAAACAGATTCATTATCAAATTCATAAAGAGATGCTTGGTAAATACAATTTGGAAATCTCTAAAGAAAGACAGTCCTTCTTCTCTAACATCATAAATAGGAATATCAACAATGCCCATGTGCTATTTTCTACTGTTGAGAAGTTAACAAATCCCTCATCAGTTACCTCCTGAGCTTTCCTCGGTTAATAAATGCAATGACTTGTGGCATCTTTTTTCAAAAAAAAAAAAAGATAAAATACGACTGAATATAGCTTCCCAATTGCAAATAGCTCAAAATCTGGAACCACTGGCTGTAGAGAGAGGGGACCTCAACCTAATGCCAACATTTGGCTTAGTTGACTATGAAACCCTTGAAAAAAACGTACAACATCTCAGTTCTTCCACATCTGAACTGGATATTTTGCCCACAATTTTTTTCAAATCTGTTCTTCATCTTATATCAGCCGATGTACTTCAGATTATAAATACATCACTACAGACTGGCATATTTCCTTTCTTTTTAAAAAATGCAGTTGTAAAACCCTTACTGAAAAAGAATAACCTTGATGGTTCAGTGCTTAATAACTACAGGCCCATATCCAATTTACCATTTATTGGAAAAATAATCGAAAAAAATGTTTTTAATCAATTAACTGCCTTTCTTAAATCAAGTAGCTGTTTTCATAAGTTTCAGTCAGGTTTCCGTGCCAATCATAGCACTGAAACAGCTCTTATTAAGGTCATAAATGATATACGTCTTAATTCTGATGTTGGCAAAACATCAGTCTTGTGTTACTGGACCTTAGTACAGCTTTTGAAACTGTTGATCACTGCATACTACTACATCGACTGGAACATTGGGTTGGATTCACTGGTACAGTTATCAATTGGTTAAAATCATACTTACAACAAAGGAGCTTTTTTGTTGCTATTGGAAACTGTACCTCAGCATCTATGTCCTTGACCTGTGGTGTCCCACAGGGGTCAATCCTTGGACCATTACTATTCAACCTTTATATGCTTCCGCTTGAGCAAATCATCAAAAACAACTCAGTCAATTACCATAGTTATGCTGACGACACCCAAGTTTACTTAGCTCTGTCGCCCAATGACTATACCCCCCTTGAGTCTCTCTGTGGGTGTATCGAACAAATCAACAACTGGATGTCACACAATTTTCTTCAGCTGAACGCAGATAAAACTGAAGTAATTGTATTTGGGAAAAAGGAAGACAGACCTAGGATCACCACTGCTCTTGAGACTAAGGGGCTTAAAGCAAAAGATCCTGTTAAAAATCTTGGTGTCTTGGTGTCTATTGACAGTGAACTAACATTCAACAGTCACATGAAAGCAATCACTAAATCTGCATTCTATCACCTAAAAAACATTGCTAAAATCAGAGGTCTTATGTCAAAACAAGATCTAGAAAAACTTGTACATGCCTTTATTTCCAGTAGGGTTGATTACTGTAATGGCCTTTTCACAGGCCTTCCTAAAAAGACCATCAAACAGCTTCAACTGATCCAAAATGCAGCAGCAAGGGTTCTTACAAGAACAAAAAGATCTGACCACATTACTCCAGTTTTAAGGTCCCTGCACTGGCTCCCAGTAAGTTATAGAATTGACTTTAAGGCATTGCTTCTTGTGTTTAAATCATTAAATGGGATGGGACCCAATTACCTTTTGGATATGTTTCAGTTATACGTACCAACTAGGTCTCTGAGGTCACTTCATAAAAAAAATGTTGGTAGAACCTGCTGTTAGAACAAAATGTGGTGAAGCAGCTTTCAGCTGCTATGCTGTAAAGCTCTGGAACCAACTTCCAGAAGACATTAAAAATGCTCCTACTGTTGGCAGTTTCAAATCTAGACTTAAGACCAAACTGTTTTCAGATGCTTTCTGTTAATGATTTTTACAAATTTTATTTTTATTTTGTGTTTTTTATGCTTTTATATCTTTTTATGCTTTTACACTTACTTTATCTTTTATGCCTTTATATATTGTCCTTTGCTTTTATTATTGTGAAGCACATTGAATTGATGTTGTGTATGAAATGCGCTATACAAATAAACTTGCCTTGCCTTGCCTAACATGTCTAGCATTTCAGTTCTCAGTCATATCTCATCTCCAGTTGGCTCTGGATTGGATTTGTCCAAATTGAGAAGTGTGTCACTGGAAACTTGAGCTAAGTCTAATCTGTTCCACGCGTCCTCTAAAGGTTGTTTTTTTTTTATCCTTTTAAGAAAATGTTTGGGGGATGAAAGTTCTAAAGAATGTTGGTCTCCTCCATAGAATATAATGTAAGTAAGGGATAATGGACGACACAGTATTTGGATATCAGATAGCTGATATCCGAACACTGTGAAGCCCATTAACAAGCCCATTAACCCGCTTATACCATGGTTACCATACTTGTCTGATGTTAATTTCAGATAATCATTTCCACGTTTTAATTGCTAAAACAAACTTATTTGTAGAACTACTTCCATCCGCCACAAGATGTCTCATTAAAATCAGTCTCATTAATATTACCATTAATTTCGATGTTTAATAATAAATTATCAAACACTAAACTTATGGTATGTTCCAGATTGTTATGTTTACACTACTAGTGTAGTAAAAATGTATCTCTATTACAAATGCACTACAGTTAATAGTATTCACATACAACCGGAAGGGTTGAAGGTAATTGGAGTATCTCAGGTGGCTTCAATAAACACAGCAGCAACACAGACGAAACACAGTTTATCACAATAATGGAATTTATTGTAACAACGCTAGTAAATGGGTAATACCAGTTGAATACATTCAATGTCATGATGGCCCCGGAAGTGTTGGTTTACTGGGAGCTGTAGTTTCAGAGGGGACTGTGGACATCCCTACACAGCACTAAAAGATGATCTCAGATGCATATAACACATTGCAACTCTGTTATATGGTATAATATAATGAATTTTAGAATCTTTGTACATTTTTGTACAATGCAGACCTGGTAGATCGCATGTTGTCTAAAACTTTTTGTTAGGTTACCATAACAACTAGAACGGCTACTGGAAAACTGCAGCAAAGAAGGAGTACTGGCTAGTTCGCTAACTTGTATCTAGCCCATACTGTTCATAAAAACTATGACAGTGACTTCCCCCTCAAAAGCGAACTGAGAAACGTGACGGAAATAAAAATGCAGTTAACAGGGCCGCAGTCACTTCAAAATGCGGAAAATGCGTGAAAGAGATCGTTGATGTCGCAACCAAAATAGCCTGTTGTATTCGAGCCAGGTCAAAGACGTCTGTTCCGTGCACAGTTGGAAGAGGCTTACTAACTATTCTAACCTCTTGCTACACACCGACGTGAGATGGCTTAGTAGCGGGAAATTCTTGCAGAGATTTCGACAGCTCTGTCGGTTGAGGGTTTTTATTCTTGTCACTAAACATGCGGAACACAAGCAACTTAATGACAATCAGTGGCTGCTAGACTTGGCGTTTGTAACTGATCTTACTGAATGAACATAATGTGGAGCTGCAAGGAAAAGACAAAAGCGTTGTCGACATGAGACATGATCAGCTCAGTTAATGCATTCAAATGAAAAATGAAAATGCTGTCCTCAAAGTTGCAGCGCTATGATTTGGGAAACTTCCGAAACCTCGCGTCGGAGCTGGAGAAACAAGGAAGGGCGTGTGCGCAAATTGACAGTGTGCTACACACAGCAGCTCCGGACTATGCAACCCTGTCTGACTCCCTCTAGTGCATGTCATCATCAGATTAATTAAGTCCTGGCCACAGATAATTACAAATATATTAGAGTTGTGCTCTTCATTCAAAAGTAATACAAATGTACTATAGCCTAATTGTGCTGTAAACGTTCATTATATCATAATACAATTGTATTAAAGTTGTGCTGTGAAGGTTTATGTCTGGATGCATGTATTTTACTATGCTGCATGTGTAATGCAACATGTATATCAATAAAAGGTACATATAAAACGCATACTGAGTGATTATGACCGTCGCTAGCGAAAGCGGTCATATTGGAGTTGCCGCGAAACCCCCCCCCCCCCCCCCCCTTTTTTTTTTCTTCATCGATTTTTCGTCAACGATTCCCGGGACACTAAAACTTGGGGGGACATGAATGTTTGTAGGCATGTAGCCCTAGAAGTTTGTGAGCGAATAATGCCTTTTGGCCCCCAAGGGCCACCCCCCCCCCCGCTGTGCCAGTGTCCGTTAAAGAGGGGGAGACCGGCAAAAGTTTTTGCTGAATAACTCAATGAACGTTTCACCCAACAACATGAAATTTTTGTGATATGTCGGTGTTACAGAGGCGTATCGACCCAGCCCATAAACACTCATTTAAAGCATAGCGCCACCTAGTGATATGGGTAAATGCAAAAATGAGGATTTTAAGTTGCCAATATCTTGGACCGAGAAGGTGGGAACTGCACAAAATATGTCATGCACGATCAGCACAAAGATCTATAAAAGCACAGCACATGCAATAAATTTTGGTCCATAGGGGGCACTGTAATTGTATGAAGTGTTATTTTGCGTATTATGTAGAGAATGCTAACGTTTACAACCAATTTGTTTTTATCGTGAAATCTATTGATCCTCACCCATTGAAAACACTGGTCGACGCCCACTTCCAACGAAAACAATTTCCCTGAAATTTTAACACTGCGAAAACGAATCCAAACGAACTCATCATAGGCCGTTCATGTGAATCTCACCAAATTTGGTATGTGTCATCTACAGACAATGCTGACAAAAAGTTATCAAAGGATTTATCTTGAGATAAACCGTTTCGAAGTTACATGTCAATGAATATTTACCACGTAGCTTAAAATTCTTCAAAAGTCCATATCTTGGCTTCTAATTGCTCAAATTTGGTCAAAGTTGACATGCCAACTCTAAACAGCTTTCTTTTCATGTGTACTAAATTTTGTGACATTTTGTCATAGGGGCGATGTTTATCGTCGAAGCTAGGTGTCGAAAAACTGTTTTTGTTAAATAACTCAACAATTTTGCCCAAGACAACTATTTTGTGTTAGTATGTTGGTGTTACAGAGGCGTAGCGACCCAGCCCATAAACACTCACTTGAAGCATAGCACCACCTAGTGATATGAGTAAAGGCAAAAATTGGGATTTTGAATTGCCAATATCTTGGACCAAGAAGGTGGGAACTGCACAAAATACGTCATGCACGATCAGCACAAAGACCTCTAAAAGCACAGCACATGCCATAAAACTGGGCTCATAGGGGGTGCTGTAATTGTACAAAATCTAATTTTTCCTATTTCTTTCACAAATTACTCCTACACACTACACAAACACACACTGTGTCATTCATTCAAAACCCACATCCATGCCCACTTCCAAGAAATCATTTCCCCACAAATTCTCACCTCACAACACTGCTCTACCACACACTCATCATACCAACAGTTCCCACATTTCCATACACTGCGGCGGTCATACCATGTACCGCTATGCGGTACATCTAGTTTGTTAGAATGTAGCATGGCATTGAGTAAAAAACAGGGCTGAAGTTTGAAGTGGCCATTCTCTTCCGTGTTTTCCCCATTTAAATACGCTTACCTGACTTGTTACACAACCCAAGTGTAGTTAGTCAAAATGAAACTTGACTTTTTTGTATGTAGATAGAAAATGGCACTACAATGAAAGGCGTAGTAACACCTTTGGAACACTACGACGACGTATTGATATCTTCACTCCTATTTGTTTTCCTCTCCCCCCTTTGGAGGGAAAAATATTAGGAGTTAAGGTATCAATGAATCGACTGACCATGTTCATTACAAACACAGTTGCCCATGTAACTGTATTTTCTCTAGTTAGAGGTTAGTTTGAAGAGAGACTCGTATTATCTTCCAATTAGCAAACTAATTTAGCATGCTAGCAGACTAATACGCTTCCATGGTGGAGTATTTTCATATGCCTGCTAAAGGAAAACTTAGAGTCTGTCAAACTCCAGAGTTGAAGGAGAGCTTGTTTTGGCTGTTTCCATGATAAAGCATTTAACTACTTGCTATATGGTGCACAACTATTTCCTCAGACAATTAATTACATTCTTAGAACATGTTTACTTGGTTACCTTTAGCCTGCTAATCATGTTGTCCTAACGTCACTCATAACATCTTATCTTATGAAACATATTAGACATAAATGGGCTAATACTGTTGGAAACTCACAAAAAATAGGAACACTAACCACAAACTTTTAGGATTTATCCAGTTTAATCCATAAATCAACCCATATGCAAGCCTGCATTTTGTGTTATCCTTGCTTATAAGGTGCTATGCTATAAGGCTAGGTATTTCAGTGGTGGGTAGGCAGTAGTGAAGCACACATTGGTGGTGGACTATGTGTTGGTTGGGGGGGGGGGTGGGGGTTGTACTCTTAAAAATCCTTTAAGGTTGGCAGGTCTGAGAATTCATATTTTTACAGAGAAACTCACTTAAAGGTTAAGAAGACAAGAATCAGAAAGTGTCTGTTGAGGTTTTTCACTGGCACCATTGTATTTTGATTTAATCTGGTGTGAATTTGGAATTAGGATGTGATTAAATATGCCGCAAACAACTATTCATGTACTACATATCAGATACTCTTATCTGTGCACAGCCCTTGTGCTAACAATAAAATATAAAAGCCTGCATAATGTTGCCTGTAAGCCAATAGATGTAGCCAAAATGCAGGCCAGTGTCTTGCCTTAACAGACAGTGTTTTTCCTTGGTTGTTAATCAAATATTTTGTCCTCACATATGAGACCTTACATTCAGTTTATTGTTTGCAATGACAATTGTTTGTCTTAACAAGAATGGAGACTGAAGGTGGCCCAAAATGTTTTTGGTGACAGATTGCACAATTGTACAACTCTAATTGCTGAGCTTCAGGCTCCCTGAGAATTACCTGCCCTCCAATCCCCAGGCTCACCCTAATGGCGTAAATGGCCGTTTCTTCTAAAGGGCCTACTACCCCCCATGCAGTCCCTCTCTGCCTCACAGTTTCCGTCTCCTCAATTTCCCATCTTGGCTTTTTATTCTATTCCTCTTGTGCTCTAAAAACTGCTGCTTAGAAACAATTTAAATAACTTAAAAAAGTTCTGCATGGATCTTTTCATGTTGATTTTAAACTTGCACTCTTTATTTTGATATGTTCATTATTCTTTGAGATAATAGTGTCAGAAAAAAAACAGTCCAAGTTGATAGTAAATAATTTACCACAGATAAATTTGGAGACTCAGTCAGCATGGTGGTTGGAAATCAGGAACAAGGTTCTATTAAAATTGATGCATTGATGGAGAAAGAGCCATAGTTTGAGGCAGAGTTTAGGCAGTGTCACTGCCAGAAGGCCAAGGCATAGGGCCTCACCTTACCAGCAGATCAACCAGCTATCCAGGACCATGCTGGATAAAATATCCTCCCTTCCTCTCGTCGTGACTTTGAGCAAAACATTGTCTCCATCGTCCATTTCTTGAAAAGTTTTTTTCATATTGCTTTTCTGTGTGCAAGCCTCTCTCATTCTGATACAAAACGCTCATGCTAGGCTGCATTCAAAATGTTTCAAGTAATTTGTCATGAGTCTTAGACAAAACAGCATAGGCTATACATTCACAAAATCACGAGCGCACTGACTCAATCCACCCTCCTACCACATGTGATAGCAAGCCGATCTACATCGGAGTCTTTTTCCATGTTGGAAGTAGTCCTGAACATGAGCGCTAACTTCTATCGCAACATCATTTCTTGTGCCATCGTTCTTGGGTGTTAATCCGGTTATTTTGTGTGCGGGTTCTATGAAATATGATATTCTGCTCTTGTCACATTTTATATTTACCTCTGGGTCAGCCAAGTTCCCACATGAAAATGTTACAGGGTCATTCTACAGATTCGGTGCCATTTCAGTAGTTGTTGTGTCCCAAGATGTAATGCTGCTATAACTTTTCATAACATTCATAAAACTACATTTGAACTGCAACATTTCAAAGTATTACATATTTTGTAACAATTATCAGCGAAAACATGTCAGAATGACATTTATGTCAAGCTTTATATTTGTAGAGTTAGAGAGTATGCAGAATTTTGCCTGTCCCCATTGTCCATCATACTAACTGCACGGCCAATTTTGAGTTAATAATATTAAATTACTTAATGTAAAACTTAATGTAATTCTTTTACACATGATCTGTTGGACCTTATGTAGATGTTTGTTTGCAACTAAACAAAAAACTGCTGTAAATAATGCAATTAAGAGTTTGCAATAAAGACTGTGACGGGGTTGAATTGAAATGTGACATGCCCTATGCAAAAACATATGCAAAATGTATAAATATGCAAAAAACAACTTGCTTTTATTACTTAGTATTTTCAGTATACAGAACTGACATCATTAGACATTATCAAATCAAAAAGATCTAAATATCTGATGTGTTTTTTCACCATCCTTTTCAATCACAAATGGCATTGTTTCTGTAGAATCACCCTACAGTGTTTAATGGTGTGTTCGGTGGCATTTAAAAACATTAGGTGTAGAAGCCTCAGATAGCCTATTCTACTATTCTCTTACATACAGTCTATGGTAGATATTAGTATGGGCCCATGTTTTTAGATTATTAGATTGTAAGTGTTGTTGCATTACATTGGGATTCTAGTAATGTTTAGTCACTTACCTTGGTGCGTTCACTCAGAGCAAGTTGTAAATCTACTAATAACAAGTCCTATGTCTTTGTTTTGGTCAGAGAATGAAGCCATGAGACTCTATTTGGAGATTTACCACTTACTCTAAGTTAACTTATCTGGGTTAGTGACTAAACCACCTACTTGGAATGCCACCCCTAGTTGGATGCACGCTTGTTTGTTTTTGCATGCACGTTCTTGCCTTGGTATTGCACAATTCACCCCGCTGACCTTTCATATGATGGAACTGGCAAAGTTAGTGACCTCAATGGAAGAAGGAGAGAGAGAAGGGATATTTGGTTTAAGGAGCAGGCAGGACGCCTTGATTTAATCTAATTTCCACCTTCCAACATTCAGATTTATAACTCCCCTTCAGCTTTTACGACCATGCATCCGGGGAAGCTAAAGCAATTAGGCACTCTGTTTTAGCCCAATTACCCCGCTCATGATGCCCTGAAATCAGATCCCTGTTCTCCAACACCCCCCCCCCCCCCTTTCTCGCTACTGCTAGCTTTGCTAAAGAGCCCTGGAGATAATTGGCCCACTTGTCTCTGTCAGGCCTGAACTGCTGAACTTTCTGGCATGACTTTGGTCTTTTTTCGAATGAGCACTAAAACTAAACTCTCCAGGAACTCTCCATGGTTTTTGAAGACCATCTGGACCACTTTTCTTGTGTCTCATGTTTCTTCAACTGGACCCTGATATCTTGTTTGACACATTACAATTGACTACCGCCTAACCGCTAGTGGATTTTGTAGTGTGTTTTTTTTTTTGTCGTGTAAACAATAGAGGTAATCCAAGTCAGAATCTGTGTCTTGTTGCTGCTGTATGTATAGCGGTTCACACCAAAAGTCACAATTTATGGCTCTCGAAATTGTGTCTTTACAGTGCTAGTGCAAATGGTTCAGGTGACCGGAATATGGAAGAAGCCACATTGGCCTAAAAGAATGAGTGAAGTTACCAACTTTCTTCAACTTTTGCATTGTGTTCAATTAAAATTAAAATAGCATAACTGAGGAAAGGAATGCAGCAGGATAAAATAAGTTAATGAAACAAAAATGAAGCATTCTTTCTCATGCATCCATTATTTTTCTACTTTCTCTGGTCCTAAGTGTTCTCCATAATGCAGTAACATCGCTCTTCCGTCTTGAGAGACTGCAGTTAATGGGCAGACTTGTCATTCCCTGAAGTTGGTTGAAATTAGGACTGCACGATATTTGAAAATTGTGCGATATGTGGTAACATTGGTGAATGCTGCGATGACGATATGTTTTGCCATAAATAAACAAATATTTGAATATAGTTTTAACATCTTTCAGCTTAATCTTCACCGCTAGGCTGTAGCCAGTGTACAGCCTATAGAATGGATATCAAGACTTCATTTAAATTCTTAAATATCTTCATATGTGGAAACATGACTTAACTGGAATAGATGGGGCATTACTGCAAGCTGTATATTACGGTACTGTATGTTGCGATATCACGATATTTTCAATATTTTGTGCAGCCCTAGTTGAAAATTTGGTCCCTTATTTCCCTTCATTCTGTTTGTTCTTCACAATTGACCCTGCATTCTAAAACACATTCTTTGAGACTTTTTTAGCTTTAATTCGATAGGATAGTAGGAACAGTGACAGGAAATGAGTGAGGGACGGTAGGATAGGGAAATGAAGAGAGGGAAATGACCTCTGATTAGGACTCAAACCGCAGTCCCCAATTTTATGGTACAAACGCTTTACCAACTGTGCCGCTGCACCCACTGAACCACATTCATTTTTAAGAGGTAGTACTTTTAGCCTGTCCTCTTCTTCTCTCTCTCCATTGTCTTCCCCTTGCCAAGATATCCTTGCCATTGAGATGTGCCATTGAGATGAGATGTTTTACAGTGCCATATTTCCAGGAGGTTTACTGGATCCTTCTGCTGCTGAAGCTGCCTGATGTCATGTACTGGACTGCAGATTATGGTGTGCTGAAATAGAGATTATGGTGATGTGGTCTGATTAGCACACTGCTTAATTAGCCCAAATGTGGAATATAAATAAAAGTGATGACCTTATGTAGATAAGTTAGTGCAGGGTTTCTTAAAAAGTGGGTCACGACCGTTCTGAGTGGGTTGCAGAGCTTGTATTAAAAAAGTAGCCATGTCAGATCTAATGCCAGGCAACTACATAAGTTAATGTGTAAAAGAAAACCCCATTCAGTGTTTCCCACACATAGATGAGAGTCTAAGTTGGTCCACAGTAGTTTAAAAACCCAGGATTTTGTTTCGTAAATGAATGTCAGTATTTCCCCTGTAGGTATTCTTAAGATGACAAGTGTTGCAATAAACATGGCAGGTAAAATCTTGTTAAAAATCAGGCCTTTCATTTGCTCAATTAGTAAGCACCTTCTCAAAATAAGTGATCACGCATATTTATTTGACAGTGAGGTTGTGTACACCAGTGGTTCCCAAAGTGGGGAAAAATGCTTTTGCCTGTTTGCTAACCAGAGGACTGTCACCCTCACATTTGCGAGCATCAAATGTGTGTCCTGTTGTCATTCTGTTGCCCTGCCCGATTAGCATAGCTATCAGCAGATCCTCCTCTTGCAGTCACCTACTGTTTAAATCTGCGTCCCAACGTCGGGATTTCAGAGCACGTGGGTTATTATAAATCAGGTACAACATCCTCAGTGCTTGTGTGCTCTAAAGTCCTCGCACACGAGAGTCTAAACCGGCGAAATTATTTAGGCATATGAACACCAAACATTCCAGCCTCACAGATAAACTCAGTGACTTTTTTTTGCAGAAAAGAGTGTTATGGGGTAGAAGAAAGCCCTCACTAAGCAAGCAACTATCTCTGCAAATGCACAGAAGACTTAATATGAGGTGGCATATTTAATTGCGCAGACAAAAAAGCCACTTGCGATTGTGGAAACTTTAATAAAACTAGCAGCGATGAGTGGGATTATGCACGGGTTATCCCCTCCGCTGGCCGCGGAGCTGGAACAAGTGCTGCTCTCTGAGACTGTCTCTCGCTGCATCTCCCGCCATCTCCAAAATTAAACCCAATTAAACAGCGCCCATCCATCACATTGAGTATTTTCCACGTACATAACTTTATAACTGTTCCATGTTACTTGCTTGTTTGTAATATGTCCATATATACTCAGCATTATAAGTTATGATGGGATGTTGCCTATTTGTTTTCGCTTGTGAGTTTGGTAATAAAATACACCAGCTCAGAGATCGTGTCAGAGAGGTTTTGTTTTTGCTCTACTGCCTTGCATGCGGTGTGTAAAACAGCCACATTATGAGAGAGGGAGGGGGAGAGAGAGCGAGATAGAGAGCGAGAATGCGTGCGGGCGCGTGATAGACAATGGTTGCGGGGGTTGCGGGTCGTCAGCAGCCTAAAACTGGGGGTCACCGTCTGAAAAGTTTGAGAACCCCTGGTGTACACCATCATGCCATTAAACTGATGTGTTAATTAGTCAAACAGGTGCTATCAGCTATATCATGTCAGTTTATTTACTGATGAAAATCATTGGATAAGGAAACATTATGCAACCTAATCTTAAGCTTAAATGGTCTCAAAATAGCTTAATACGGATATCTTGATTTAATAGCAACCTTCAGAATAGTTTTATCATCATCCGCGCAGACCTTTCCAGTGGGTTTAGCTCTGTTAAAACTTGTTCTCTCGACGCTTCTAGTGGGCTTTGGCCTTGACAATGCTGCAACAAAATTCTAGAGGTTACACACTGAACGTCATTGAAGAGTGGGTAAACACAGGTTACGTTTAACGATCTTTGGTCACTCAGTAGCCTACTGAATAAGCTGGACCGCTTAGTGGGACTCAAAAAGACCTAGAGTGCTATGCGTTGCAGAGCGCTATATGAAAATCTTTCCAGCTTATTCTTCACCATTTAAGGCACGGTTGTCATAGTAAAGCAATCCCCACTATTTCAGCGTGACTTGGGTAAGTCAACGAAATAATAAACTTTATACAGTGTATTATACAGTAATACAGTGTCAAATCAGTATTAGTTACTATTTTTGAAAATTTGTAACCTTCATCACCATTGTTGTGTTGTGATCTCTGAATGATTGCAATAATACTGCACAAACAAAGCAAAATCTAAGTATATATTATTTCTCATATTTGCCCCTGAAATTCCACCAGATAAATGCAACTGAATGCAATATACACAATTTTCTCCTGAGGGAGCATGCCCCCAGATTGCCCCACAGTCTGTCTTCTGTGGGACACTGAAATCACTTAGCTGTTAAGTTCATCATGTATTCGTCATGTGTCCTGGTTATAGGAATGAAATTTGTGACTTACTGATAACGGGAAATGGTGGGTCAATAGGCCACACCAGTTAAGAACCACTGACATGGTGCCCTTAATTTGGTTGTAATTACTTGCATTCACGTGTATATCTGTATTCTCTTTGCTCTCTCTCTCCTCTCATATATTTCTCTACCTCTGCAAACAACAACGGTAAAAGTAGTTACTTTTTTTACTTTGGTGATACACTTTTATATTTACATGTTTAAAAAAACACCTTATGACAGTGTGAAAATGTTTTAGCAATATTTAAAAAAAATTGCGGCGGTTCCATTTTATTGCAATATTTAGATTTTGCACACTCCTAGGGGTAATGGAAACCCACCTATTGTTGAGAAGATAACTACTTGATTGATGGGCTTCTTGGATGTCTCTCTCTCTCCCCAGTCCTAGGAGGATGTAAGGGTGAGGTGGTGAACCTGCAGTGCTGCTGACTTCCCCCTCTTCCCTCCTGCTGTCTTTTCTTTCTCCTTAACAGCTGTTCCACTTGTGTGCATATGTACACAGGTTCAGCTTTTTGCCCTCTAAGGTACCTCCATTTTTTCCCATGCTGCTCCATACTCCATGTATCCTTCATGCTGCCTTAAACATCCACAATTCTGTCGAAGTCAGCTGTTGGTATCTTGGCAAAAGTGTTTAATAAACATAACACAGCTTTTGATTTAGCTATGTAACAAAGTTTTTTTTTTTTAGCCAGAACATTGATGCCTGTAAAGATACCTGTCAATGAAGGCAGTGAGGCATTAGTTACATTCCTATTTCAGACATACTGTCAGTCTATCACTGTCATCCTCATACACCGAGCGAGCAAGGGCTTGTTGGCATTAATGTGAGTGCAGCATGCGTACTGTTGAACATTTTTCCATTGTGCTAAATCACACGTAATTAAATTAAACACAACCAGCTTTCCACCACAGAGGGGAGAGTGCTCTCAAAACAGCTGTTTGCCACCATCAGTGGCAAAGGCAAAAAAGCGTTAGGGAGAAGGGAGAGCATTAATTCATCTAATCACTGTCAGGGGATATTGACCACTGGGTTTCCTGTATTATGTCAGCTGTATATTCACAGCTGATGACAATAGCGCTAAGCTCATTTTATACTGACAGAACCTAGTTGGTGGTCCAGATCTCGAGTCAGTTCCCTTCACTGACTACACACACACACTCACACTCACACTCACACGGTCCCAATTTGGTGCTTGGCCACAGCTCAGCTCATCTCATATTGATGGAACGTAATAGGTGGTGGAAGTTCAAGATCAAAATACATGACAGACTAAAAATGTGGTTAGAATCTAGAGATATTGATAAATCTGAATTTGATTTCATGTGGAATGACTTTCCCATTACTCCTGTGATTTACACCCTACCTAAGATTCACAAGTCACTCGCAACTCCCCTAGTGGGCAGACCTATTATCAGCAGCATTGGATCTCTGACTTCCAACATTTCTGTCTTCGTTGATGAGTGTCTGAAACCATGGGTAGTGACTTTGCCATCATATACAAGAGACTCTATAGATCTCATTAACACACTGAAGTCTATAGCACTACCAAATCAGGACTGTCTCCTTGCCACATTTGATGTTACTAGCCTCTACACAAACATTCCACATAGTGGGGGTTTAGAAGCAGTAGCTTTTTTTAATCAAATGTCTACCTTGAACAAACCCAGCACTGCATGTATCACTGATTTGACTGAACTTGTCCTTACATCCAATTTTTTTCTATACAAGAATGATTTTTATTTACAAACAAAGGGAACTGCAATGGGAAGTACTATGGCTCCCAATTATGCAAACCTCTACATGGGTCTATTCGAGAACAACTTTGTTCTGAACCCTGAAAAAAAATTGTTTTTCTCCAATATCCTGCTCTACAAACGCTACATTGATGAATTTTTTCTGATCTGGACTGGCACTGCTGACACTCTTAAACAGTTCCACCAATACCTGAACTCTGCCAATATACACCTGACATTTACTTTGGAGTTTAGCGCAGTGGAAATAAGCTTTCTGGATGTCAAAATCATCATACAGGATCTCGCCCTTCAGACTGACCTATACAGAAAACCAACTGACAGGAACACTCTGTTACGTGGGGACAGTTTTCATCCAACACATCTCATCAAGAGCCTACCTATCAGCCAATTCCACAGAATTAGGAGAATATGTAGCTCTGATGAAAGTTATGGGGAACAAGTAAATGGCCTAAAAGAAAGATTTCTGCATAGGGGATACAAACAAGATTGGATTGACTCTGCGGTGAACAGGTTCAGCACTATAACCCAGGAAGAGTCCCTACAGCCACACAACAAAATTGAGAGAAAAAATCCCCCCCTCTGCATTACAAAATACTCCCCAGTAGGGTTTGAACTGAAAAAGACCATACTGAAACACTGGCACATAATTCAGTCTGACCCAAGACTGGCCAATGTTTTTGAGTTAAAATAAAATCACTGGGAGCATCAGTAGCAGTGTGCGGGTAATCCTTTTTGTTAATACGTAATAGGTGGTCCCAGCTTTTAACTAGGTCCTGGTTTGTTGCTTTTTGTTATATTGTCTGTGACAGTACACCCCCAGCATGGTGTAGACCCACAGGCTTTAACTCGGTAGATTGTGGCAATTTTCCTCCTCGCTGTAGATATCTCTAAGTTGCAACTGTTCTGGATCATTCTTGATTGTTCATTTAGTGTGTAACCTCAGCAGCAGCCCCTGTCATTCCCTGCTGTGTCCTGCTGTGAGTGGAGTTGGCTTTGAAGTTCTCCAATCGAAGAGAAACACTCCCTCCTACCTCCTCTTTTCTCCAGTCCAAGAAAGGGAAAGGGAGTCTCTCTGAGAGGTGATCAGTAATCAAGTCAATTGATGAACCCCGCTCAAAAATGTCTTTAGTAGCTTGGCGAACAAAAACGTTTGTAGCAGCGCTACTCAAGAAATTGTCAGCAAAAAAAATGGTTTTTAAATGTCAGGTCTGCCTTTGTATGTCAAGACAGCATGTCAAAGTGGTTGCAGTGTGGTGTTGTGTAAAGCTGTCAGTCCTTGCTTCAGAAGGTAAAAAAAAACAGCGTCACCCTCACATATTTCATCCTAACATTTTCTAAACCAGCTGATGCAAATGAGCAGATAGATAGATAACCTAAGCAATTAAATCACTTGTGGGTAATTCCACGCCAGTTGAACAAATCTCTAGGCACTTAGGTGTCAAAATATTCTGAAAATATTGCCAGGTGTTCCTTAGACACCCAAGACAAAGGATTGAACATTTTTCAAGTGTACAAATTACAAATATGTCTTCTGAAAGCCTAAACAGAGCACAGCAAAAACCTGCACAAAAATTTCGATCAACTTTGAGGGCCTGCTATGCCCAAGCAGGGTCACCCAGACCAAACATGACAATTTAGCTGCATACTATACCTTTTCATGTACCAGCATGCCAAATTTGAGCCTTCTACATTGTTCAGACGTTTTTTTTTTGCAAAGTTCTGAAGCCCACAGTGCAACAACTGTACAAAATCGACACCCCCCCCCCCCTTATAAAACTGTCTGTAACTTCAAAAGTTAAAAATTAATCCCTTGTCTTGTTTTCAGAATAATCCCTTGTCATATTTTCAGAATATTTTGACACGTAAGTATGTGGAGATTTGTTCAATTGCCGTGGAATGACCCGTTTTAAGTGCACAGGCAGTAGGAATACGTGGTAGAATTGTTCCTTTTTCAAGCCAGGATCTTCACTTCTGCTCATGTGGATTGTGCTGTGAACATGCATACTTGTGCTGGAGTTCTCAGTAACCTGCAGGGGGTGCTATGAGACAGGCTTTTTTTTAATGTTAAACATATCTGTGATCTTTGAGTGAGAGAAGCTAAGCTGGCATGAGTCCTTGAGAAGAGCAGCTAAACTGTCTGTGGGTCTAACATCCAGTAACCTTTAATGCAGCGCACTTAAGTGTGCGAGAGTAGTGATGAGCCGGAGGAAAATGTTGCTCCTTAGAATTGTCTTGACTTTGTCTTTCAGAAACAAACATCTTCAACAAACATCAAACAAAAATCTTACATTAAGCTGATTTGTGTCTTTTTCAACTAAGGGCTTTAAGAAAAAACTATTTAGAACAAAGTATGATCTGACCTTTGTGACATAACTGACATAATGTTAAAATTCAGTTTTTAAGAAATATAGTCTATTAAAATCTGAGGTAAGTCTAATCTAACTTCAACTTAAAATGTTAAAATGGTATTTTACAGATGTTTTTCTTGTAAAGGGTTTTAGGAGAAATGGATCAAAAGTGAATTGGGTGTTATTGATTTCTAAAAGTCAAAGATAAGACTGTTGTGAGAACAGTATTTTCCTCTGGGAGAGTATATTAGTTTGCAGGAGCTGTGGTGATGCAAAGTGTGATTCCCTACTGTTTCTAAACAGTTAAACAATAGTCTTCCTCTGCTTCTGTTCGGGCCTCTTATTTACAAAAAAAATAAAAATAAAATAATCTAACCCCTGTCGTGGCTTGATTGCTAAAAAGTGTCATCCACCCATGTAGGGGAATTTTAGCAGGGGTTGAATGTGTTTCATAATTACAGACACCATTCAATCACATGAAATTGATTTCTGTGACATTTTCAGGACTTCTGTAGTTTAATTGTCTTTTCACATTCACAAACATTAAAGTCAGATGCATTGTATGAAGTGTTTAGTCCATGATGATGGTACAGGTTTTTTTCCTGTGTTGTTTTGTGCAGTTCTGTTTCAACTCTTCTCTTTTTCCTCACATTCCTCTTGCTGCACGTAGTCCTTTTTCATAGCCCGGGGTATAGCAGGTTTAGTTGGAGCAAGTGGTAAAGCCTTAACAGAGGAATTCTTATGGCTTCATTCTCCTAGTAAAACAGGATGTAAGCTTACCATGGTTTTTACTTTCAGAATCTGGGATTTTATGTCTCTGTTGATAATGGGCTCCACCATATTCTGTACTTTCAGTCAGCTTTCAGTAGTGTGTTACGCTTCATCATGTTCTTCACCACGAGGATAAATTATGAAGATGATAACTGTATTGGAAGGTCCTCCCCTGGACCCGTGGGTCATTGTGGCTTCATTCCATAATTGGCATCTCCTCTGTCTTCTGGCCAGTAGGAAGAGGATACAATAGGCCTTTTCACACTGCCGAAATTAGTGGGAATTTCAGCCAAAATGAGTGGGCCGCCTGTACCTTTCACATTGATGACACAGCGTTCTGTGTCCAAACAGCACGCCAATTCAACCCACCTCGGACCCTACGCTTTTTGCTGACACGCTAGTGCATGTGAACATGCCAACAGCCGACACGGGGTGTGGGGCGTGGTGTAGTGTCCTGCGTTTTATAACGTTTAAAAGAGTATAGATGCAAACTGTCTCTCGAAATATGCTGTTTATTTTGCATAAATCATGTATAACCCAACGTGAGTTTGGAATTTGTTTTTAATTTAAATGCTGTACATGGACCGTTGGCTTCATCGTGTGAATGTGCAGGGAATAATATCCCACATTTTGTTGTTGTTTGGAATGTGTTTTAATGGTAAAGGCTGAGCCCAAGTCCAAATGCATAATTTTAAATTAAAAACAAATTGCGAGTTCATTTCCTGTTACTCTGGTAGTGGTAGCGTCATTTTCAACTCTGACTTTTTTTTTTAGAAACACAAAACAAGGACAAGACAATGGACACGGTAAAACAAACGCTGTGCTGATTTATATATCATTTTATGTTAAATAAACAGCACATTTTGAGAGACAAATCATTGTGTTGTGTGCTTTTGAACCGTGGGTGAAAATGGGTGGAAAGAGTAATATGTTTGAAAACTGTACAGGAGTAAGATGTTTGATGATAGCACTACTGTTTACTAGTGTTGAGAAAACATGTCCAGAGTGCATCCATCAATGTATTTACATATATTCTGCAGATATCCCCACAAAGACATATTTTGCCCAGTGCATCTTCACCCCAAGTGTTGTGGGCTTTTTAATGTGGGCAAAAATGGGTGTAAAGAGTAAACTGTTTGATGATGGCGCTAGTGTTTACCATATGTTGATGTTATGCGTGCATGCCTACAAATAGCTACGGTAATTTGGCATCAAATGTATTCTTTGTAATCTTTGCATACGTTTGCAATCCCATGTAAGCATCCACGTGCAGTACAGTAGCATACATGCGCTTCATTTCAGCTTGTACAAAGAGCCAGCAACAACTCTGTGTGTCCCGCCATTGTTGTTTTGAAAAACTGAATGAAAACTTTGCAGACAGCCAGGTCATTGGCATACGTCATTGTGCACGCCCAGCAATATGCGTGGCGTAATGATACAGTGGCACTAGGCTACGCCTCCTGAACACGGCAATATAGAAGAGGGGTCCAAAACATGCCGTCTTTACACATTGCTGTCCCAGGGTAAATTACCTTGTCGTACGGTGTCGCCACCCCATGTCTGGCAGTGTGAAAATGGCTAATGTCACCTGGAGCTGCTTGGGGATGCTGTGGCAACTTTAGATTGGTCAAACGAAACAGTGGAGAGAGAGAGGGTAGACTAAAGGGCAATTTATAGTCCAGATGACATGTATCGCTCGACAGAATATGACATTATAGAAACGATAGTTCTCTGTTCTAGAGTGTTCTCTTTGGCTTCGCCAAATGTCTTGTTTGGATTTGAAGAGGTGTTGCATGTGATGTCACTTGGCGCAGCTTGGGGAGATGGTGGCAACTGCAGATCGGTCAACTGGAGAGAGATAGAGAGCGTAAGCTTAGTGTCTGTCCGAAACGTCAACTTGTCCACTGTGTAGCGCCCTTTATATACCTTGTCAGTGGCATTAGCTGATTTACAACAAAGTGCACTTTATAATGAATAAGTTATTCAGTCAGTTATATTTCTCTCTTGTTGACCTTACTTTCCTTACTTTCTCATCTAATCTTGTTAAATAGAGAGAGAGAGAGAAGACGAGTCAGTTGCTTCTCTCTCCCATTGACCTCCTCCTTTGCCCTTATTCTGCTGCACACATGCCTTGCTTTGTCCTTTATCTCCTCTTGTTCGACTTCTCTATCTGGGTCTTCCTCCCCTCACACCTCTCCTCGCACCTCTCCTCTGCTGTGGTGTGATGAAGTGTCCTTGCCCTGCCCTAATCACCCTGCCTCATTACATCTGATGAATGGTCCAGGCTCCCTGTCCTCTCTTCCCATCTCCACGTCATGCCTCTCTTCCTTGCTTTCTCTCTCTCTCTTTCCCCCTGCCACTCTGTTACTCCGTCTGTCCACTACTTTGTGGGAAAGGGCAGTAGGCCAGAAACGACCCCAAACCTTTCTTCCTGCGTGTGCTTAGAGCTGCCTCGGTTCTCCTGAGGGGCTCACACTGCTGTGGCTCTCGATACCAACCACTCTGTCTGGACGACTGGATGATCTGGATGATCCCCCTCCACATGCACAGTTTTAGACTAACAATCAGCAGTTTCACTGCATTTCCTACTTTACCCAGTATGTCTGTGCATGTGACAAATAAATATCCTTGTATCCTTGCAGGTAGCAATGGGCTACACACACAGCCCCAACATGCACTCTAAATAACAGAAGAACAAGAACGCCTAGGATACGAGACATACCCTGCAGTCTGTAGGGTTCCATAATCTCCTTTTCAAATCTCTCGCTCTCTCTCTAGCTCTCTCGCTCTCTCTCTCTCACGCTCTCTCTCGCTCGCTCTCGCACTCTTTCTCTCTTACTTCCCCTGTGTTCTTCTCTTTTGTATATCGCCCCACGCCCAGATCCCAGCGCATTGAGGGAAGTCTCATTACTCTTTGTACTCATTGTTCGATATTGGGAATAATTAATTACTAAGTCGTCTGGGTCGATGGGGCTTAATAAAGGCATGACAGACTGGGGGGACTCAAAGTGATGAGAGGGGGGTGGTGGGCTCTTATCACTTGAGCTGGACAGGGGGTCAACAAGATTGTCTCTCAACTGGCCGGTGTCTCAGTATCCTGAACCACATCTGACTTGTCAAGCACTCTCCCCGAATGATGGGAGGCATGGGGACTGCTTGCATGTATCTAGATGTTTTCTTTTTTGTAAACACATTTTTTTAATACATTTGTTTTTGTTAATTGCGCCTGAACACCATGTACGTCATGCGGCACTCTCCCAAGAACAGTGGTAGACTTGGAGAGAACCTGACAAATGTAGAGTATAGGTCTTTGTTGCCTTTGTTACCTCTGTCCTAGCAGTTTAGCCACAATCAAATTTGGTATTTTAATGTGAACTTTTAGTCCCTATACATCTCAGCTAAAATCGGCATATAACAGAAATGAGCAGGAAGTGTGTAGGAAGTGATGAAGCTCGTATTTCTTCGTGAAGCGCTTAGCAGGAGCAGTGCCAAAGCTGCTATGAGATATGGTGAAGGAGACGGGTAATCGATTAATGGTGCACTCAGCCCGGCTAATTAACAGCTGTCCACACCATAGAGGAAAAAGTGTCAGGCCTCTCTTTGAGAAACTTGTGCTTAGCTGTTGTCAACCTGACTGTCATTTGGTATGTGGACCGATAGATGAAGCAAGGCATCGAGTCCTTGAAGAAGAATAAATGAAGGTGCCCTCAACTCGGATAATTAACAGCTGTCCACAATGGGCAAAAGCATTAGGCCTTGCCTCTCCTCAAGAAGCCCTCCCAAAGGAGGATATCATTTCTGAGAGGCTAAGTTAAGACTGTTGAAAAAATAATTTGCAAGATTTCTGATGTATTTCTCCTAAAACCCCCTTAAGAGTAAAAAGTGCTGCAGAATTTAGTTCAATTTAGACAATTTTTAGTTCTATTTAGATTGGACTTACATTGGCCTTGAATGGACACACATTCTTAGAAATTTAGGACGTATGGGGATGTGGGAATTAAACTGGATAAATCCGAAAAGGTTCGGGTTAGTGTGTGTATTTACTGTGTTTCTAGCAGTATAAGCCTGTTTCTGCCAGTGGAAAAGACAAAGTTATCTGAAAATATACTCATCATTATCTGATGTTTTAAATGGTCCGCTATGCTGATGACGGGTGACAGTTATAAAAAAAAATGTGGTGTGCCTGAGGCGCATACCTGATGTACATATACATATATGCCTCAAATGTTCATATTCTTCTTTTCATTCTTACTGCATCCTTCCTTCTCTGTCTTTCTCTTGGTTTTGTCAGAGGCCTTCTCTTTTCGTCTCCTCACCTCATCTCTCCTCACCTTACCTATGATGTTTCTTTAAATAGACCTGCTCCAGTGCTCCACATCCACTCCTGTGGACAGACAGCCCTCACACACCAGAGGAGTGTGCATGGAGGGCTTGTTTTTATCCACTCCGAGAGAGTGGAGTAAGTCCCCTGCTGTGTTGTCCAGTTTCTCTGGTAGCTGTTTGTTTGGCTAGTTTGTTTGACTGACCCATGTCAGTGGGTTTGAAAATTCTCTCTCTCTCTCGCTCTCTCTCTCTCTCCCCCCCCCCTCTCTCTCCCTCTCTCGCTCCCTCCGTCCCTTCCCTTCCTTCTAAGTTGTCTTACTCCCTTTTTTGGCAGTCCCTCGGCTAACCATATCTGTCTCTTTCTCTCTTTCCCTGTCTCTGTCTTCCTCTTTTCTTTTTTCTCATTGTTTTGTTAGTCTCTCCATCATTCACCTACCTCCACTCACCTCACTTGGTTGTGTTAGTCACTTTCTATGCCACTTTCTAGTCCCTCAGCTAACCACGTCTGTTTCTCTCTCTCTCTCTCTGTTTTGTTTTCCTCTTTCCTCCCTGTTCCTTACAGACTTTTCAACATTGTCCTTCACTCCCTCGCTCCCGCCTTCCCCTTCTTTCCCAGTAGGTAGGTGCCGTTTCTTAGCTAACCATGTCCATCTCTCTCTCTTTACCCCTTTCTTTTTCTCTCTCTCCCTGTTTCTAACAGTCTCTCCATCATTCTCGCTCCTTACCCAACACTCATCCCCATCCTCCTCTCTAGCAAGTTTAGTTGATGAGAGAGAGAGAGAGAGAGAGAGTCAGAAGAGGTCCCGATTGTTTTTATCTTTCTCACAGGGACTACATCTCTTCTTTTTTATTTATTTTTCTCTGGCTTTGGCTTTCCTTTACTGTCACTTATCCTTCTCACTCTCTTACAAAAGAGAGACAAAGATAAAAATAAAACAATGTTTAGTGTGTGTGTGTGTGCGCGTGCACGCAAGAGAGTGAGTGTGTGTAAATACTGTATGTGATGTGGCAGAGCGCTATCAATGATGCCTTGTTAGCACGTTAGCAGTGGGAGGAGGGAGACACATACAGTACATAAAGATATTACAATTAAGATACAATATTCTTTTGAGAATCAGATTCCAATTGGCATGTTAGCACGTTAGCTCCGTGTGTGCATGTGTGTGTGTGAGAAAGAATTCAATACAATGATTCAACCAGATTCCAGTGACCATTAATACAAAAAGATAATACTAAAGATGCACGATAGATATCGGGGCGATGAAATATCGGCCGATTTGGGGAAAAATTACGTCATTTTTCATCGGCCAGAGAGTCAAATTTTTCCGATAAAAACATCCGATAAATAATGAAATTACGGGAAACGTGTTCAGGCCGAGTAGTCACTTTTTTTTATTCAGGCCGAGTAGCCCCAAAACAGGCGATGACGCGCAGTGGTCACAGCAGCTTACTAACAGGACCCAAGCCTGTCCGTCACTGCCTGAGTAATAATATCATGTCTTCACCAGCATGGTCGTTTTTCTCAGTGGCAGAAGATGACAATACCGTTGCAATTTTCAAAGCTTGTTCAGCGAGGATTGCGAGAGGAGGAACAAAGGCGTCAAGTTTTAACACAACGAATCTTATAGCTCACCTGAAAAGTCGCCATCGCGGAGAAGAGGTATTGAACGAATATGAGGCCGCTGCTGCAGCCGTTGACAGTGTTAAAGCGAAAACAACACCACCACAGAAGTTCGTTGTCCCCATTCAGCAGTCGTTTGAAAAATGTTAAAGCTTTTGAAGAGACAGTGAAAAGTCTAAAGCCATTAATGACAAAGTAATGGAGTTTATAGCGCTTGGCGACCAGCCTTTCTCTGTTGTCGAGGACCCATCTTTTCGTAAGCTAATAGCACATTTGGAGCCACGGTACACTCTCCCAAGCCGCCGCTTCTTCTCGGACGTTTCCCTTCCTGCACGTTATGATATTGTTGCCACACATATCCACAACCTGATCGACAACAACGGACTACACGTAAGTTTTACAACAGACATATGGACGTCAAATGTTAGTCCAGTCAGCATGCTAAGCCTAACGGCCCAGTGGCTGGATCAAGACTTCAACTTCCAAAAGCAATGCTGCATGCACAGGAGTGCCCCGGGTCGCACACAGCAACAATGATATGCCAAGCTTTTGACACAATGCTTGCACACTGGAGAATAACAAAAGACAAAGTGCATGTTGTGCTCAGGGACAACGCATGTAACATGATCAAGGCTATGGAGGAGTGTGGGCTTGCAAGCTTGGGCTGTATGGCACACACTTTACAGCTTGCTGTAAATGAGGCTGTACTGAGCCAAAGAAGCATCACAGATTGTGTCTCGATCAGCAGGAAGATAATAGGGCACTTTAAACACTCCCAACTCGCCACCTCCCGTCTTCAGAACTTGCAGAAACAACTAGGCATGAAAGAGGCAAGGCTTCAACAAGATGTGCCCACTAGATGTAATTCCATGTTCTACATGATGACAAGTTTGTTGCAGCAGAAGCGAGCCCTTGCAGCATATGCAGTAGATTTTGACCTACCTGCATTTCTCACCCCAAATCAGTGGACTTTAATTATTGAAAATTGAATTATTGAAAACATGCTCACTATTCTTGACCCCTGTGAACAGCTGACAAAAGACATAAGCTCAGGTACAGCCACGGCAGCTGATGTCATCCCCTCCATTAGAGCCTTAAAATGTCTGTTAAATAGGACTGTTGCAACAGATCATGGAATTAAAACTTTGAAGAGCACACTACTGCAAGCTATAGAGCAGTGTTTCAGTCACATCTACACAGAGGCCCTGTTTTTTCTTGCTACAGTCTTGGACCCAAGATATAAGGACTGCTATTTTGACCAAGCAACAAAAAGGGAAGCAACAGAAGCGTTGAAGAACAAAGTGAGATGTGCTGTATCAGCAGAAAATGTTGAAGAGACAAAGGAGAAAAAAACCAAGATGACAGATGACAACAACAATGTTTCCTTGCTGACAATGTATGAAGAAATCCTTCAAGAAAACAACACAAAAGATGTGAACCAAAGCCAAACAGATCAGCAGGTAATTCATTTATTGTTTAAATAAAGCTTTGGCTATCTCTGATCAAATAGACCAAAACATGGTAATGTTAAATATAATTTAGTTTTTGTTCTTTATTCTTTTACTACTTTCTAGCCCACAATTCCTCGATCCGAGAGCCCCCCATGGACTTCTGGAGAAGCAACAAAACCCGGTTCCCAGCACTTGCCTCACTCGCACGGAAGTACCTGTCCTCTCCTTGCACAAGCGTAGACATTAAACGTTTATTTTCTGCCGCTGCAAATGTTGGCTTGGATGTGAGAAAGCAGAGATGCTTCTTTTTGTTAAGAAAAATCTCCCACTGATGCCTTCTTCTAGAAAATAGAAAGACAATGTGACAGTGACAAGTGACAAGATAGTTTGGGGAAAGGTTAAGAAATGTTGAGAAAGAGGAAATCATTTAAGTTTTCTTTTATTTTGAATGAAAGAATTTTTTTACGATGCCTGATGCAGTCAAAGCATTAATAATTCTGAAAATGCACTTTGTTTTTAAAAGTTATTCGATTACATACAAAAAAAAACCTTGACTTGAATACTTACCTCCACAAGGGATGCACTTTTTTGTTAAAATGGTGTGGTGTCTTGCTACGTTGAGTTATATATAGCAAATTACCACATTTTGTGATGAGATGATGAGAATAATAAACATTTGAAGAGCCAGAAAGTTGTTGTTTGTTGTTATAGATAGGTCAGAGCAGCTAAAATATAAATTTTCCATCCTGCAAAAACTGCAGACTATATGAATGTATTATATTAAATATAAAAATATTAACTTATCGGTATCGGCCCTGAGAAGCAGGAAATTATCAGTTATCGGTATCGGCCAAAATGTTTCATATCGTGCATCACTAGATAATACAATACACTTCTTTTATACGGGAAAAAATTAAGTGGAGTACTTCCCCATTGTAATCCAACTGGCATATTAGCACTGAGTGTGTGTATGCATGAGAGAGAAAATTAGATAAATGAAATAAGTTACATTACATTACACTTAGCTGACGCTCTTATCCAGAGCAACTTACAGATATTTACAGGGTTTCAGTTACAGTCCCTGGAGCAGTGTGGGGTTAGATGCCTTGCTGAAGGGCATGTCAACCATGTGTAGGCCGGGATTCGAACCAGCCACCTTCCAATTGCAAGACCATCTCCCTAACCACTAGGCCAGAGCTGCCAGAAAGTGGGATGAAAAGATAAATAAAATTAAAATATATATAATAAATATCTATAAAATGTAAAAAGGTTTTTTGTGCACTTAACCACCTGAAGGAGGTGAATGTGGCACACAATCAATTATATTCAACTACAAATAAAAACACTGAGCAAAGTCTTGTATTAGCAAAGCATTCAAACTGAAAGGATCTACAGACAATTCCTTTGACTTCATGCTTGGTGTTTGTGCTCTGACATACACTGTCAACTGTGGGACCTTATATAGACAGGTGTGTGCCTTTCCAAATCATGTTCAATCAACTGATTTTACCGCAGGTGGACTCCAATTAAGCTGTAGAAACATCTCAAGGATGATCAGTGGCAAAAGGATGCACCGGAGCTCAATTTTGAGCTTCATGGCAAAGGCCATAATTTCACATTGTCATAATGGGGTATGGTGTGCAGAATTTTGAGGTAAGAGATTAATTTAATACAATTTGGAATAAGGCTGTAACATGACAAAATGTGGAAAAAGTGAAGTGCTGTGAATCCTTTCCGGATGCACTGTATGATGCAATGTAAACTGCAATGATGACGTTTAAGGTGGATTCATCCAACTTAGGACATTTGTGCAAATTAGTGCCTATTTAAGTAGATTAAGCAAAATGTGCATATTAAAATATTACATTTAATAAAACTTGCATTACAAAATACTTGTTTTAATGTAAGTAATAAACTGGGAAAGTTTTGTGCTGATAAATAAAAGTTAAAGATTGTTTACCCTATCTGGCCGTATTTTCTTACCTGAGTAAAAAAAAGATGTTTATTTTTTACTAAAAATCCCATGAAAGTGGGGACCGAAGCGGAGCGAAGCTAGCGAAAGCGGTCATATTGGAGTTGCCGCGAAATTTTTCCATTTTTTATTTTTATATATATTTTTTTTTTTCACCGATTTTTCGTCAATCATTCCCGGGACACTGAAACTCGGGGAGACATGACTGTTTGTAGACATGTAGCCCTAGAAGTTTGTGAGCGAATAGCGCCTTTTGGTCCCCCAGGGCCACCCCCCCGCTCTGCCAGTGTCCGTTAAAGAGGGGGAGACCGGCAAAAGTTTTTGCTGAATAACTCAATGAACGTTTCACCCAACAACATGAATTTTTTGTGATATGTCGGTGTTACAGAGACGTATCGACCCAGCCCATAAATGCTCACTTGAAGCATAGCGCCACCTAGTGATATTTGGTAAATGCAAAATTTGGGATTTTTAGTTGCCAATATCATGGACCGAGAAGGTGGAAACTGTGCAAAATACGTCATGCACGATCACCACAAAGACCTCTAACGCCACAGCACATGCCATTAAATTTGGTCAATAGGGGGCGCTGTAATTGTAGAAAATGTCATTTTGCCTATTATCTAGAGAATGCTTACGTTTACAACAATTTTTTTTTATCGTGAAATCTATTGACCCTCACGCATTGAAAACACTGGTTGACGCCCACTTCCAACGAGAACAATTTCCGTGATATTTTAACATTGCAAAAACGAATCTGAACGAACTCGTCATAGGCCGTTCATGTGAATCTCGCCAAATTTGGTATATGTCATCTACAGACAATGCTGACAAAAAGGATTTATCTTGAGATAAACCGTTCCGAAGTTACACATCAATGAACAAATAACACATAGCTTAAAATTCTTCAAATGTCCATATCTTGGTTTTTAATTGCTCAAATTTGGTCAAAGTTGACATGCCATCTCTAAACAGCTTTCTGTTCATGTGTACTAAATTTTGTGATATTTCGTCATAGAGGGCGATGTTTATCGCCGAAGCTATGTTTTGAAAAACAGTTTTTGTTAAATAACTCGTCAACATTTTTGCCCAAGACAACGATTTAGTGTTAGTATGTCGGTGTTAGAGAGGCGTATTGACCCAGCCCATAAACACTCACTTGAAGCATAGCGCCAACTAGTGATAAGGGTAAATGCAAAAATTGGGATTTTGAGTTGCCAGTATCTTGGACAGAGAAGGTGGGAACTGCACAAAATACGTCATGCATGATCAGCACAAAGACTTCTAAAACCACAGGACGTGCCATACAATTTGATCCATAGGGGGCGCTGTAATTGTACAAAATGTAATTTTGCCTATTATCTAGAGAATGTTAATGTTTACAACCAGTTTTTTTTTTATCGTGAAATCTATTGACCCTCACACATTGAAAACACTGGTCGATGCCCACTTCCAACAAGAACAATTTCCGTGAAATTTTAATATTGCGAAAACGAATCTGAACGAACTCGTCATAGGCCGTTCATGTGAATCTCACCAAAGTTAATATATGCCATCTACAGACAATGATGACAAAAAGTTATCAAAGGATTTATCTTGAGATAAACCTTTTCGAAGTTACACGTCAATGAACATTTAACACATAGCTTAAATTCTTCAAAAGTCCATATCTTGGCTTTTAATTGCTGAAATGTGGTCAAAGTTTACATGCCATCTCTAAACAGCTTTCTTTTCATGTGTACTAAATTTTGTGACATTTCGTCATAGGGGGCGATGTTTATTGCCGAAGCTAGGTGTTGAAAAGTAGTTTTTGTTAAATAACTCGGCAACAATTTTGCCCAAGGCAATGATTTTGTGTTAGTATGTAGGTATTACAGAGGCGTATTGACCCAGCCCATAAACACTCACTTGAAGAGTAGCGCCACCTAGTGATATGGGTAAATGCAAAAATTGGGATTTTGAACTGCCAATATCTTGGACCGAGAAGGAGGGAACTGCACAAAATACTTCATGCACGATCAGCACAAAGACCTCTAAAACCACAGCACGTGCCATACAATTTGGTCCATAGGGGGCGCTGTAATTGTACAAAATCTCATTTTGCCTATTCCTTGCCTTCACAAATCACTCCTACACACTACACAAACGCACACAATGTCATTTATGAAAAACCCGCATCCATGTCCACTTTCAGAAAATCATTTCCACAGAAATTCTCACCTTACAACACTGCTCTACCACACACTCATCATACCAACAGTTCCCACATTTCAATATACTGCGGTGGTCATACCATGTACCGCTATGCGGTACATCTAGTTTAAGTTACATTTGGTGAATTTGTATGAAGGAGCCTTTGACCTATCTAGAAATTTTAAAAAATGTTGCACAACAACTTTTCCTTAAAAAATTTAGCTCAGACTTTGTCAACTCACCAAAATATCAGCAAATTTACAACAAATCAGCAAGCTTAGGGCGTTTTTTGTGTAATAGTGCACCGTTTGTAAGAAACAAAATGAATGCATTATTGACTTAGGGATATTGTCAAACAAAGCTTTTCTAATTCTTCAGTGTCTAAGGATTCAAAAATATATAAAATATATAGTTTTACAAATCCCTCATAAAGTTTGAATGAGCAAATTAGAGAACATTTGATAAAAGACAGCCTGGATTGACACTAGTCAGTTAGTACGCTATTTCTTAAAGAATATGTGTATATACTTCGGTTAAAACATGTTGGTAGGATTACAATATCCTGGGGGTGGTAATTCTAGAATGGTGAATGTATTGTACTGATGTACTGAATGTACTGATTGAGAAAAGCGAAGTAGTTTCTCTGTGTACAGTACAAGTGTATTGACATTCTTCAGAATAGCAAAATAACCTTGGCAATGACCTTTTAAGGTCTCAGTCACACAGTATGCTCATGAAATTTTTAGAAATGAATTCCTTTCAAATAGTTCAAATAGTCAGAATTGATGAATGATGAATGTATTAACATTTAAAAAAAGACAGATTTTCATCATAGGCGATGGTGGCCATATTTGGCGGCCATATTGTGCAATCGTGGCACTATGGTGGACGAGCACCTTGATGATTTTTAATGTCTAGGGACCCACTAACTCAGTTCAAGTGAGAAATTCCCCCAACTCCAAATTGCGAGCGGCTCTACAGGCTAGGTCCAGGATTATAAATAGAGAACAAGAATATTATTTAGCTTTATACCATGGCTTCCTTAAATTTCACATTGTGAATCTTTCTTTACAACTGTTATTATTTTTTATGTAGGTACACCTATGAAGTAGTCCCTGCTTTCCAACCATATCACGTTTATGTATCAATGCGCCAAGTTCGTGGTGAACTGTAAACAAACAGTAAAGATGTGACAGCTTCAGCAAATGACGAGCAGATGGAAGAACTAAGAGTTGCAACATTATATGCCTGAGATTGTCTTTTAGTGTTGTCACGCTGCATTTGGACTCTCTACGAATGTGATTTTGGTAAGAAAGGCTTAACAGAACTTTGGAATAGCTAGCTTGACTACCAAAGGCATGGAACTAACGACTGGGTCATGGCCATAGCAATCATGGTGCATATCATGTCAGTAATGCCCTCTGCTCTCTTATCATCTCGCCTTCCCAACAGTTCTGTGATTGTAGGTTGTTATGATGCACTCGTTCCATGAAGCACAGCTTCATGCATGCTGTTGAGGTGGTAAGTCAGTGAAGTAGTTGAACTTTTGTATTTAACACCACGCAGAGTACATTTGGCTCCTTTTCATCTTGACAGCTTCATGTTTTTTGAGCTTGGTCTCTCGAGTTGGCATTTCACGTTGTGCTCAGCGGCGCCCTCTATTAGCGATACCACCAGAGAAAAGGACAATTAACTGACAGTTAATTTGACCAAATTCTTATCAACAATTAATCGGTAGTCGATTAATTGTTTGCATTCCTAGTAGGTACAATTCAAACTTACTGTAACGCTGCCATCTTGCCTGTACTTTGACCTGGAAGTTTTGACGTTGTCCATTTACGAGTTTTTGAACCTTGCGGTGGCTAATGGGATAGTGTAGTGTAGTGTGGTTTGCTTGCAATATTCTGCTAGAAGTAGCAGGCCATCTGGGTAGCTTTTCCAGTAGATGAAAGCGCACTGGGGTATTTGGGCGTACTAGCTTGTGGCTTTCTAAATTTTGCCTACAACATAAGTGGCTATGGGTAGTGGGGTATTCAAGTATGGATGGACACACACACACACACACACACCCTTTTACTCTCTTTTACACTTCTCGTCCCCTTGCCTACTTCTTGCCAATTTTCCTCTACACT
Organism: Coilia nasus; assembly: GCA_027475355.1. Taxonomy (NCBI): domain Eukaryota; kingdom Metazoa; phylum Chordata; class Actinopteri; order Clupeiformes; family Engraulidae; genus Coilia; species Coilia nasus. The sequence goes on from CM050217.1 coordinate 37,662,632, forward strand.
CTCACCAACTTTTCGCCCTCCTATTTTCACTCTTTTTTTTCCGCTCGCCCTCTCCTCCTCTCCATCTATGCCCATTTTTTTCATCTGCCGTCTCTTCTACCACCCACTCATCTCAGTATTTCATTCTCTCCTTCCCCCTGGGTTGGTGGTGTTTAGAGCCCCCCCCCTTTCTCTCTCTCTCTCTCTCTCTCTCTCTCTCACTCTCATTTACTCACATACTCACTCACTCACTCACACACACACACACACACACATACACACACACACTTACTCACTCATTCACTCTGTCATACCCCCCCCCCCCCCCCCCCCTCCCACACACACACACACACACACCCACTCACACACACTCATCTCACTATCTTACTCTCTGCCCTCTCCTGGAACTCTGAGTTGGTTGAGTGCAGTTTTTCCTGAGTGAATTCAGCTCCCCGTCTCACGAGCACCTCGTGTTTAGGGTGCACCTGTGCTTTTTTGGAAAGGAGCCAGACACACATGCACTACACATGCTTCTTTCTTTCTTTCTTTCTTTCTTTCTTTCTTTCTTTCTTTCTTTCTTTCTTTCTTTCTTTCTTTCTTTCTTTCTTTCTTTCTTTCTTTCTTTCTTTCTTCCTTCCTTCCTTCCTTCCTTCCTTCCTTCCTTATACACGCGCACTCCCTCTCTCTCTCTCTCTACCTCCATGTGTGTAGGACTCGTATTAGCATTTAGATAAATCTCACCTTTAAAAAAAGAAATCCCTGCTCCTACTTTTCAGACCGCGACCCCCCCCACCCACTCTCTGTCACGCGCACACGTGTTCCCACTCTCTTTTGCGCTATCGCTCTCTCTTGCTCTATCGCTCTCTCTCTCTCTCTCTCTCTTTCTCATAATGTGGCTGTTTTATGCACGCAGGGCAGTAGAGCAAAAACAAAACTGAACACAATCTTTGAGCTAGTGTATTTTATTACCAAACTCACGAGCGAAAACAAATAGGCAACATCCCATCATAACTTGTAATAATGTTGAGCATGCGGACATATTACGAACAAGCAAGTAACCTGGAACAGTTATAAAGTTATGTATGCAGAAAAAAATAAATGTGATGGATGGGTGCTGTTTAATTAGGCTTAATTTTGGGGGATTGCGGGAGATGCGGCGGGAGACAGTCACAGAGCAGCACTTGTTCCAGCTCCGTGGCCAGTTTATCCCCGTGCATAATCCGACTCGCTATTGCTGCTGGTTTTGTTAAAGTTTCCCCAATCATGTGTGGCTTTCTTGTCTGCGCAATTAAAGATGCCACCTCACATGAAGCCTTCTGCACCTTTGCAGAGATCTCTTTTATGCGAAAAAAAGTCACTGGGTTTATCTGTGAGGCTGGAATGTTTGGTGTTCATATGCCTAAATCATGAAAAAATCAAAAATCATGAAAAATGAATGCGGTGATCAGCCACTTGATATTTTGATCTATCTTTGGGGATTTTTCACTGCTCCAGATTTTTCATTGCTCTTTGCACTGTACTAGAGATATATTTGGTGCAATTTTGAGCGAAATCTGAGATGGGCTTCGATACATATCCATATGCAAAAGTCAGGTGTTTTTCCATTTTATCTGAGCTTGTTTGAACCATATACTGTATAGTCTGCTTGAAATCATAGCTTGGGGTACAGTGACAAGTTGGTGTTCTAGATGTATGCTGAGAAGACGAAGGCAGCATCAGTAAGTGTACGTATCTATGGGATCTTAAGGGGAAGTTCTAAAAGGGTCTATGCCTAATAGGAAAGAAGTGGAAAGAAGAATGTAGCCAAATATGCACATCCACATGTAAAGGTCCAGGTTGTAAGCCACGGAACATGACTATACAGTGAGTTGGTACAGTCTACAACACCCATACATTCCCTTTAGTCATTGCGATTTAGGCTCAGTGAATAAAAAATAATGTGGAACATGAGCAAGCCCACAACTAGAAGTTAGAATGTGTAGTAATAAAAAGTTCTCTTCTCTTCTCTTCTCTATGCTTCAGTCGTCTTGTGTCAGCTGTCTGTGTATTACTGTGCTGGGAATCAGTGTGGTCTACTGACAGCGAACATTAAGGAACTAATTTATTAAAAAGCTTCGAAGCTCCATCAAATATGAGCAGGGGGAGGGAAAGAGAGAGAGAGAGAATGATAGAGCAAGAGTCAGAGAGTAAAGACAGCAAAAGCGAGTGAGTGAGAAAAAGACTGAGAGAGGGAGTGCAAAGAGCAGAAGAGCCAGCATGCAGGCCAGTGGGTGGGCGAATGGTTGGGGGGATGTGTTCTCTCGGTTGTAAAACGGGTTATTTATTCCCTACACTTTATGGTGGGGTGTCTTCAAGGGAGGCAGGAAAGTGTTTGCGTTATTAGAACTTTTGTCTACCTCCAATCTCATGTGTATCATTGGGGATTTATGCACCTCATTCTTTAATCAAAATTTGCTGTTCAAATAACTTTGTTGTTTGGGTTGCTTTTGCCTCCCCTCCCAACCTCTGCTAACTGCTAACTCTATCTCTGGAGAAAATTCAGAGGAGAATGAATGAAAAAAAGATGCAAATTTCGTTGACAGTGTAATCACATCAATGAGACAAATATAATTTGTTTGGCAGAGCGGTACGGCTGTAAGTCATGGTGTGTTGCTGTGCCAGTCAAATCCTGAAATGGATGGGCCTAAAAACAATCAGTAGGGCACAGAACAGGAACAGGTGGTGTGAGCATCAGTCAGGAAAGCCACAAGTGACCTCTGTGGTGGGTGCAGTATATGGAGACCAGATTGCTAAGAGGAAAACATGGGGGACAGTATATGGTGATTAGGGTCGTTGTGTACTAAGAGTTGCATGAATTTTTCTCAAGAATGTTCCGTACAGTTAAAGCTGATAAGTGCTGTATGTATTTAAAAAAATATTTTTGTAGGTACGCAAGTTCAGTACATGAGGCCCCTGATCTGTAAGAGGAAACCATTGGGACATTTTCCTGAAAAACTAGGGAGATTCCCAGTTCTGCAGTCTATTTCATTAAATAAGTAATAATTTAGAAAAAGCGAGGGGATTGGAATCAGTCAAGAAGCCACCAGCACCCCTCTCCTCGAGTCTGACCCTGCTGCTGCCCTACACCCTTTCCCCTCGGCCCCTTCTTCCCGCTCGCATCTGCACACACACACACACTAGGGCTGGGCGATAAAACGATAACGATATGTATCCCGATAGACACCTACTCGATAACAATAGAAAATGCGTTCGATAGAATGTTTCGATAGAATGTTTTTTTTTTAAGAAAACGGCGTAAGTTTAGTCAGAGCCCTCTCTGATTTAGCGCCGCCTTAAATCTTTGTTGCGAAGCAAGCTTGGTTGCATGAGCAAAGGCACTCGTCTTCTGTAGCCTAGCAACGTATGGGGAATGACACGCTAAAAGCCAATCATGTCACAGTATCGTGTTTGGTTGCGCCATCTCGTAGTCGTGTTTTTTTCCAGAAACAGCATGGTCAAGAAAGGAAGATGAGTGCCACTGCGCCGAGCGAGGAAAATGTAGATAAGGGCTCATTCACACCAACTTGAGCGTGTACAGTGCGTATCAGTATACAATATATTTGTATAGGGACAGAATACGCTCAGATCACGCGTGCAGTGTGAAGAGTCTAATTTGTTAACATGCATTCTAAACAAATACGGACAAAAAACGGCCACGCGCTGAATACGCAGAGTGTTTGGTGTGAATGAGCCCTAAGAACAGAAAGGTCTGCTCACCAGTATGGGAGCTTTTTTGGAGTTTACAAATCTAATCGTAGTCAGACAAATGTTGTCTGCAAATTATGCAGTAAAACTATATACATATATGATGGCTCTTCTCAGGTATCAGGTTTCGCTATGTTTACGTGTAACACTTTGCACATGTCTTTATAACACTTCAGCTTTGTTAAGCACTTTATTAGCTTATTGATAATTGTTCAGTTTTCATTGTGATTGTAACATTGAACACGTGTTGACAGTCATTTTGTCTGAATGCTTATTGCCTGTCAGAGGAAGGTTAAGTTAAAAATAAAAATGTTTAAATTTCGATTTTTTCTCTCCTGTTACTTATTTTAAATAGGTCACACAATGTTTCAATAATTATCGATATCGACCGATATGAAACACTTATATCGTGATACAGATTTCAGCCATATCGCCCAGCCCTAACACACACACACACACACACACACACACACACACACACACACACACACACACACACTTGTTACCCCTCCACCTCGCCTCTCCAAGATATGTTCATTCCTCTGTGTGTTGTTGTAACCCAGGTTTTGAGCCAGGGATGGTCCACATAACAAGAGTAAAACGTATTAACCAGACATTGAACCTTTATTTTGGAGACACTCCTCCATGTTTCTTCCTTGCCAGATATCATATTTTGTTTAAAATACATTGTTTTAATGACCTCCCCATTTTCTTTTGTGAAATCAATCCCTATTGTCCCCTCCATTCCCTCCTTTCTTCTCCTCTCCTCTCATTTTCTCTTCTCTTCCCCTCTCCTCTCCTCTCCTCTCCTCTCATTATTGTATATCTGGAGGTCTGGCACAATGATGCAGAACCCATTGTGGTGGTGTGATTAATTAGGAAGCCCTGTTACAAGGTCCAGTCTCTTCCATAACGGCTGTGTCTTGTTTTATAGACCTAGCAAGAAGAGCCTGAGTGTTTCAGTAGCACAAGACAGTAATCTTACTTTATTGGCATTGTCAAATGTTTAGTACACTGGGTCTTGAATAGACCTGGGGATTCTTGGCACAAGAATATTGTTATGCTCTGTTAAAGGCCTAGCGAAATGAAAAAATGCCTCCTAAGTAAACTTCATATATCGATTCTAGGGACATTTTTGTGTTGACTGACGAAATGATGCCACCTTTAGCACAGTAAACAGCGAGAAAACTGGCAAAGAACAGCGCTTAATGCGAACCACTTTTGATCCAACCGGAAGTAGCAGACGAGAAGGCCGTGACGTCACGAGTTGGACACAGATTGTGTTTACATTATGGCTGACCGTACAGTTGACGACGAAGAGAGCGCAGAATTTAGCGATTATTCATCCTCATCCGGCATTTCTGATCCGTTTATTGACGAAGAAGACACAGAAAGGGAAGAGGAACTAACTGAGCAGAGCGAAGAGACTTTACATGGGATAGAACCTTACAGATTCGAGCCTGAAGTTACCTTGTCTAGCCTAGGCATCACCATGATGCTGAGCGTGGCCGCAATCACAGCAATGGGCGATAAATAGGGGGATTAGGCTTTTGTTTGGGTACTTTTAGTGACTCCTATCAGCTGATCAGGGGTCCGTTTCCCAAAACCGTAGTTGCTTACTAAGTTAGCTACTTTGTTGGTTGCAATGCAATTTCCCATTGCCAACCAACTAAATTGCTAACTGGTTAGCAACTATGGTGTTGGGAAACGCTGGGGGCAGCTGTGGCCTAGTGGTTAGGGAGTTGGTCTTGCAATCGAAAGGTTGCCGGTTCGAATCCCGCCCTACCCATAGTTGAGAGGCCCTTGAGCAAGGCATCTAACCCCACATCGCTCCAGGGACTGTAACTGAAACCCTGTAAATATGTGTAAGTCGTTCTGGATAAGAGCGTCAGCTAAGTGTAAGGTAATCCCAGCACTCTCACACGCACAGCCACTCACTCAGGTTACAACCTGATACAACCAGAATGCCACAAATACATCTAGCTTGCTTCCACGCCCTAGCAAAATACTTCAACTACTCTGAAGACCGAAACAGAACTCAATCGCCATGATAAACTTGCCTTTATCCTTCGGGAACAGACACGTCGACACCCCTTCTGCGTTTGTGTTGCTGCATCCACCAGCAATACACCGCTTCCCTCCTCCTTTCCTCTTCTCTTTCACTTCCATGACTAACCTTATGGGCCCGATGGACGCAAAATGCGTCCAAATTAACACCCATTCTTCTCTGTTGAAATACTCCGGAACGGTACATCCTACATCGTTGGCTTATCACTGGTCACTTATACCAAACAAAACAACAGAACCAGGGCTTTACAACGTGACCTCCCGCTTATGTTTGTGACCAAGTATCGGCGAGATATTAATATTTAAAGACTCGCCAAAATCTCTCATATTAGCGCTTTGCACATGCATTACTCTCGATGAAATTACTCGCGAACCCGTGATCGGAGAGATAAGACACGCACATCACTACAAACTACAGACCCTCAGCTTTCCAACGACACCAAGTAGCCTACATATTATAACGTTAATTTATCACGTTAAAACAAGGGATCAAATATTTGCCATCATTATTTATATAATGACTTGACAAATTTTTACTTCGCCCATTTTAATTATCCAGTTATCAGTCAATGCATAATAGCAGAACTTACCCATTCTACTGCTAGCATGCATTTCTGTCAAGACACCTTTCATACAGTTTTGAAATGACTGAAAATTTCTGCATAACATCCATAATCCTGTATAATCCTGATATCCTTCATTACATGGAACATATGACCTTATTTCCGTCAGGCACAGACTACATATTTATCAACATTGATAAGCCACTGCATATCACACCATCATGGTTCTTATATTGCCAGATTCCAGACAATCTCCTCTATTCACATATGAATATATATGCTAACCAGAAAGCCGATAATAATTCAAAAACTTTAGAGAAACTTCGATAGTCGGACGGATAGACGGAAAACAGCGCAAGTGAATACAAACAGCTCGAGAGCGGTCCAACTCGTGATGTCACACATAGCTCCGGCCACAATGGCCACGCAGAGAAAGAATTCCCCGAGATTTGTCGGCGGGAAGTTCAAAATTCCGCTCTCCTTTTGTTATGCGAAAAGCTGTGACGGCGAATGTCACAGAAAATGGTCAAGGAGTACCTAAACTGTGATTTTGCATGCCATAAGGTATTGCATTTCACTAGGCCTTTAAGATAACATATCTACACAGTTAGTAACGGTGATTCCTATACGTCTTAAGTCTCAGGAATGTTCTAAACCCTTGAATCTGCACTGATCTGTTCAGTCTGCCTCTGACTTCTGTGTGAAATATTAGTGTTTGACAAGGGTATGTGTGGAGATGGTCACAAAGTTACTTGGTTACTTACAAAGGTGATTTTGTAGCTAGTTACCATCCAACAAGAACAACACTGACCCAACTGTTGGTATATGTTGGGACAGTATGCAAACACCTTTAGATTGTTTCTTTTCACCAGACAGATTGTCAACATCTTTACCTAAAAGGCCCATATTCTGTCTAGCCCTTTCTAGTGTCCTCTATGACCTTACACCCCCCTCCTCGCAATCAATAAAGCCCCCCACGTCTCTCTCGCCCTCTTTTTCTCAATCACACACACACACACACACACACACGCATGCACGCACACACACACATGTACACACACCGACCTAGAAACACACACAGGCTTTACAGTCTCATGCTCATAACAAAAGGACTTTTTCCAACGCCAGCAAAAGAGATTTGTTAAGGTTCTCAAAAAGATTATTTTTATTCTGGTGTTGAATTAGGGAAACAGTCCGCCCCGGCACTCTTTGTTTGACCCTGTTGTCTGTCAGGTGGTGTCGAAACAAGCGAATTCGTGTAGCTACCCATCATTTGCCTTTGTTTGGTTTTCTGTCCTTTCCTCACACACAGCCCCAATTCCCCCCTTTCTCAGTGCTGAAGCAGGGTGTCAGGGGTCTCACCGTTGAGCCTGGAACTTGGATAATCCCCTCGGTGGCTGCCAAGCAGCGTTCTCGGACCAGCACCCCAGCACAAACGGGCCATCTGTGATAAGGCAGTGCTGGGTTGAAGTAAAGGAGCTGACACACACGCTCACAAGTGCACACACACACACACACACACACACACACACACACACACACACACACACACACAGTCACACGGGCAGTGGATCAGGTCATGCCCGACAGGTCGTGTGCAACCCCTCAGCCTGACGGCCATTGTGCTGCTGTCAACAACTTGGCCTGTCCAAGAGGAGCAGCCAGGCTCATGGCCATCAGGAGGCGTGTAAAAGCACACATCAGAGCTTCTGTCCCTTTTTTCTCATTTTCTTTGCCTGAATTCTATTTCTGCCTTGTCTGGCTTTTATTTCATCTCCTCTTATCTCTATCCCTTCTTTTCCTTTGGTCTCTAATACACTTTTCTTCTATTGCTGTCTTTCTTTATCCTCGTTTTTGTTTCTGCTCTGTGTCCTTTTCATGATGATCTGTACTTTTACTTCCCCTCCCCCCCCCCCCCCCCCCATCACTTTAACCCCCCCGCCCTTCCCTTTTGCACCTGCCCCTCTGTCTTTTTCTGTGTTGAAAAGGTATGGGGTGAGCCGACAGCCTTTGATTTGAAGTAAATTTCTGCTTCCCTTGCCCTAAAGAAAGTGCCTTTTTAATCTCCCCTCTCCCCTTCTCACACATTTACACTGGCTTTCAGGCTTACTTGCCTGGACTAAATCTCCATTCACTGCCATCTGTAAAGAGCTGGGAGAGTTTTCTTTGGTTTTGTTACTGTTCCGCAAAGACTGGTAGACGATGGCTGCACACAAAGATGGTGTGGAGCTAACAAACGTCGACCAAACAACACAAACTATTCCCTTTTGTGTGGCTGTCTAGCAGGTAGCAGGAATGCTGGGGGTGAAGAGGAGAAAGACTTTCAGCTGTGGCATTTTAGTGCACGCTTACAGCACCACTAGCCAGACCCTGACACTCTTGTGCTGCCTTGCCCCACTTGTTAGCCTAACAATAGAAGCAGTTCTTTGGCCACACAAGGGCATCACGTCCCCCCTTATGTCTTTTCACAGTGTGGTCAGGGGTTGGTTGGGGTTATTTACGGACCCCATGCCAGTGACAGCTCTTCAGAAAGATGTAGAATCTACCCCAGAACAAAATTGCAGTTTGTTGCATGCAGAGGTAAGTGTAAGGTTTTGCAGTTTGTGTTCAGAAACAGCGTCTCTGTACACTTGAAAGCTTTTTTTTGTTTTTGTTTTGGACAGGTATTTACACCGCTTTACAGCTACGCATTTGTCTTTTTCCTCTTCGCTGTGTTTTAGAGGCGATTACCATGATTTGTGGTGATAAGTTGCTGAAATCACGTTCTCAGAGACAGAGGTGAAAGATGCAAGAACACTTGATGTAGTTAGCTGAGTATAGGTGCAGTCAAAGAAAATGTGCATTATTGTTAGTGTTTGAGATGGGAGGAGTTATAGACTGAGTGTAACAATGCTGCACAACAAACACCAACATTCTAAAGTTGGCAGTTGCTTTGGAATGTTCAGTAAACCAACTACCAGTTCAGCATTGCACAGACAGTAACCGATAAAGGCTTGAGGCCGTTACACCTTCAAGTGCATTAACTTTCTGATATCCGAACACCATGAAGTCCATTATCCTGCTTATACCACAGTTACCACACTTGTCTGATGGTAATTTCCACGTTTTAATTGCTAAAACAAACTTATTTGTAGAACTGCTTCCTTCCGCCACAAAATGTGTATTTTCATAACTTACTGGACAAACTGCTGTTGCCAATTCCAAAATGGAGGTTGCTATGGCCAAGACCCAGTCGTTAGTTCCATGCCTTTGGTTGTCAAGCTAGCTATTCCAACGTTCTGATAAGCGTTGCTTAGCAAAATCACGTTAGTAGAGAGTCCAAATGCAGCATGACAGCACTAAAAGATGATCTCAGAGGCATATAACATGTTTCAACTCTGTGTTCTTCCATCCGCTTGTCATTTGGTATAGCTGTCACATCTTTACTATTACAGGGAGTTACGTTACAGATCACCATGAACTTGGCGCATTGATATATAAACGTGATGCGGTCGAAAAGCAGAGACTTCTTCATAGATGTGCGTATGTAGAAAGTTAATAACCGTTCTAAAGAACGCATCACAATGTAAAATTGAAGGAAGCCGTGGTACAAACACAGACTAATGGGCCACATTGACCCAACTGTTGTGCTTGTTGACCCTTGTGGCAGCGTACAAGCACTAGGGCTGGGGTGGTTAGCGTTTTTCATTACCGCAGTAAAAAAATCAAGAATGGGGCCGTTATGTGGTAATAACACCAACACCTGAACTCCGCAAAACCTTAGACTGTTAAGTCAATACACTTTAAGGCAAAAAGACAAAACGCGTATGGCTGCTTTTTTTTATTTTGTCTGCATCATTAGCCAATAAAACAACTATGCTGTAATATAGAGGAGCCACCTTGACCATGAACATATTCTTAATTTTGTCCGCATTTGAATTTCAAAGATACTAAGCCTATGATACGGTCATTCCTCTCTACCTTTAACAACCTTGTGAAGACCCAGTCCTCCACTTTGCAAATGATTTTTACTACAGTATGACTCCACTACTACTTTTCCAACAGCCCTCTTCAGAAATGTGCAGTGTTGCGGCTGCAGGTGTGGCGCAGGTGTTTGGCTGGCCTCGGCGACTCTGTGGTGTCAGGAGGCAAATATACAGTTTTTTTTCTCCATCACAAACCAGCAGCTGGAATATCTTAGTGTGTGTGTGTGTGTGTACGTCTGTGTGTGTGTACATCTATGCACTTGCATATACGTGTGTGTATTTGTGTGTGTGGACAAGTCTACTCATTAAAACGATATAGACAATGGTCCTCCAGCAGCCCGTAATGTGCTAATATATCCCATCCAGGGCAGCCCCACCAGCTGCAGTGTGTGTGTGTGTATGTTTGTGTGTGTTAAATCCATTTTCCAGAGAGCCAGCGATAAATACAGGCATGAATAGGTCAGATGTGTTTGAAAAAAATAAATGTTTAACTTGGTTTTGGTCTATTGGCCTTAAAAATATTATCATTGGACTATTTAAGGTGAAGACTTCCACACATCCCTAAAAAGTGCTGCATACATTATTAACACATTAACATTGCTTTAATTTAACAATGCCATGTATGTTAGTTGTGGACATGCCATTGTTAAGTGTATTGCACACTTTTTACAGTGTACACAGACATTTGTGACACATCAGTAACTCTATAGAAGCAATAACTGTCAGTTAGTGTTGGTTAAATAGGTCAGAGTAAAGTAGAAACAAAGTCTTGTAAATCTGCTTGCCATGCATCAAAATTTCAGTCCTTGCAGCTTCAATTCTCTGTATGTTCTGTACATGTGGTAGAATTGACCTGTAAAGCTGCATGCAAATTTAGAGGATTTGAATTGAAGTGAAACTCAATAACTCGTCTGTCAGAAATGCGACCGCATGACGGTTGTTTACTGCCAGAATCTTGGCAAATGATTGTAGGAGAGAGAACCAATACAGCAGTAAGGGCAATATTGTTAAAGAGCTGTTCTGTGAGATTGATGTGGCAATCCCTACCACACGTTTAAAAAATGACAGAAGAATTACAAACAGAACTCTCTGAGATTTCCATCATCATGTTAGCGTTGGCCACGAGGCTGGGTTTATCCTGTTTGGCTAATTTACATGGACCTCATTCTCTGTGTAACTGCTTCACTCAACCTGCACAGCCTCTGGTAATCACCACTCTATGGGCATAAACATGGAAGTCAGTACCAGGTTGACCATGGAGGACTGTGTGTTTGTGTGTGTGTGTCTGTGTGTGTATTGTATGTTAGTGTATTTTTGTGTACGTGCCTCTGATTGTGTGTGTGTGTGTGTGTGTGCGCCTTTTTAGGGACAGGCTTTTTTTAAGTTCCTGCAATTCTGAGGAATTTGAGAACAAACATCTCTTTCTGTCCCTCTGTGTTTGTTAGCTTGTAAGCAACTAGGCACAATTTCTGTTCCCATCACAAAGTATGCCAGCAGTCTAAAGGCTCAATTAATATCGGCTTTCTATCCAGTCCACAGTTCACCAAACAGCACGCGCTGGTTGGCCAGAACCAATCCTGGAGTTGTTGCTAGGATCTAACAAAAGGTTTTGTTGATACCCCACCACATCCAATAGCTCATCTCACTCTGGAGACTTGTTACCATTGGTTAGGTTACTAATGAGGTGGTTAACCTAGATGGAGGGTTTAGGTCTCATTGGCTGAGGGCACTCAATGCTTTAGCGTTTAGTTTACTGCTTTTGAGGGTCCCAGTTTTGGTGGAATGTTGGTGGTTCACAGCCATCTTGTCATTCCAGGATTCCATACACCCCAAAACAAGTGATTTTATTATCAGGCTGTATCTGTGGGTGGGTGGGTCTGTTATTGTTGCTATTTTATGTCTATAAATGTAATCAGTTATTAAGCTGGCTCTGTAGTTTCTGAGGTGCTTGGCTTAGTAAAAGTCATGCCAAAAACCAATTTGTGCACTTAACACAAGTAATTTAACTTATTTGCTCACCTACCTGTCTGACATTTTGTGCTCATTAAAATCAGCTGTTCAGAGACTGGTTTGGTCAAATATATAGCAGTTTGTTTCTCCTCTACTCAATGGTACTCAGTCTCTCTCCACCCTTTTCTCGGTCATGTGTAGAGCCATGCTCTAAGCCATGTATTACTGTTCTTGTAGAGGCCAAAAGAGATTTACATCATGCTGCTGCTAACCAACATTAATCATTGGTAGTTTAGCTCATCCTACATGGAACAAGTCATAGACATTTTTTTTTAATTGTCCAGTATATATAATAATGGGATATGCAGAGATACTGAAAATATGGCTTATTAAAAGGGATTTTACCATTTTTAGTGAAAATTTTAGCGTGTTCATCACATATTTAGCACAAGGCCCATGTTCATTTGCTCATGGGATGATTTTGTGTGTATTGATTTTTTTATTCCAAAAGCCAGCCTCCCTGCAAATGTTTCGCAGCAGAACTTCATTAGGACTAATTACTAATTGTTGTGTGAGACATGGGAATCAATATTGGAATGCCAAAGAATGTAAGGTATAAATCATGAATGAGAAGCGTATCATTGTACATAAAACAGGAGAAAATGTCGAATGAATAAAGGGCAAGTTGCCAGAAATGTCCCATGGACATGATAGCCTTCAAGTTTTTTTTTTATTGGGAGCATATTTTGGCGTGCAAACTTGTTTCTGCTGTTTTATATACTCTTGTTTGGTCCAGCACCCTGAGTTTAAGTTCCTGGATGTATGAAAAATTATGCTTTCTTGAGCTCAGCATTGTAACCACATTTGATGGAGTTCATTTTTTGAGACAGGACAAATTTGCATCCAAATTGCATTGATTTTTCCTCCCAACTGAGTGGTTCCAGGAGCCAGTGGTTCCCCCCTTTATTGTATATCTATAACTTATTAGGCCCTGCCTCTCAGACGGTGGCTGAGATGGGTCACCAAGGAAAGTGTTGTCATAAAAACCTAAAATGCTTATCTGCTCTTTTATTACTATTGATCACCTGCAAGCTCTGCCCCCGAAGGTCACAAAGGCCATAAAAAAAAGTTGTGTTTGATATTAACCCAGTTTATTATAAGAAAAAGCTCTCAAAGGTTTACCGTTTTTTAATAATGCTATAATCATGGAAAGGGCAAAACCACATTGGTAAAACAACCGTGAAGTCAAAGCTTAAGCAATGTTGTGTTTTCCTTCCTCTCATTGTGTTGCTTATTGTCTTTGATATTTCATTAAGTATAGGCTCTTGAGTGCAACCTAAAAAATACATTACCCACATTTACAATAAATTGTTTCAGAGAGAAATTCAAGTAGGAATCAGTGTTTTATTGTGTTTTATTTCCACACCATTTTTTTGGCTGCAATATGCAATAAATCCCACTCAAGACAGCAGCATTCCATGACAGTTAACATTTGTGGAAGTTAACATTGTCACTTGGTTAAAGTATTTGCAGTAACCTTTTGCTGAAGGTAACAATGTTAATAATCTTGGTCTGTATACAACATAATTTACTAGGGCTGTATACAACTTACTAAGTGCTTTATTAATGTCCCCTGTAGCAAAGTATTTCTCAGTGGGTAAGCATGTTCTTTGTTGGCATGTCTGTCTGATGAGACACATAGACTCTTTGTATAAAGTAAAGCACATATATTGTAGACATACATGCATAGTAGGAGTTAAAATGATTATTTGGCCTTTTCTTGAAGGCACCAGAAATCTTGGTCTGTCATCTTAAGAAAATTATTTCTCAGTGAATAAGCATATTGTTCTGTGTTGGCATGTCTGGACCATGAGGCAAATAGACACCCTGCACATAAAGCATAGATGGAGCTTTATATACTTGGTGTTTATAATACTTTTTTTGAGAGCCAGGCTGTCCTGGAGCCAGGGTGTCCATGCTGTGCATGTGTTATGTGTGTAGGCCTAGTGCTTTTTCTTTACTAGCATTTGTCAGGATACCTTGGCTGAAAATGTTAATTTTGCCACTATATTGCAGAGTTAAGGTGTGTCAGTGCATTTGTAGAGGTTGCAGTTGTAGAGGTTGATCAATATTTTTTGTCATGGCCGATTTGATACCGATATTTCACAAAGCAGCGTCAGCCAATGGCCGTTTTTATACCCGTGTGCTTCCCCATTTTTGCATGCTAAAATGACAATTTTAATAATAAGACACAGAACATTTGTAAACTAACATATTTAATTTCTCAACAAAAATATTTACTTTTCATTCTTTCATCTCATTGTCATTCTTTCCCTAAATATTCCATTGTAGTTGCAGTCATGTATTTTATGATGACATAAATCATGGGGAAAAGTAATAATACACCTTGCTTTGTGCTTCCAGATGTGTGATGTGGATATCAACCAATGCCGATATGTTTAAAAATGTTGAATATTGGCTGACCAACATATCAGTCTGCCTCTAGTTGTATCTGCATTTTTACTAACATTTGTCAGGACACCTTGGCTAAATTGTCATTTTGCTAGTATTGAACTTGCAAAAAGCTAATGGGATTCCAGGATTTGCATTTTGTTATGTGCATTGCTTTTTCCCCTAGCATTTTCCAGGACACCTTGGCTAAAAATGTTCATTTTGCCATTGTGTGAACTTTGCACAAAGGTTGTACTTCTCATTAACTTAACCGGATCAGTCATCAGAAACTCATATTACCCCCACCAGCTTCGCTTTTGACCTCAATCTCACTTGTATTTGTTCAGGATATCAGCAAGCAAGTTGCTCAATTACTCTGCAGTTTCCTCTCCCCCAGTCTGTTCTGCTCTCCTGTGCCACTAGCCCTTTTAGGACAATTCACTCATTGGCCTGCATATGCACCAGGGCTTAGATAGAACCTGGAGATAATCACGTCTATCCACCCAATGTTTTAAAAGTATCATGTAGAAATATATTGAGTAAGAGGGGATGTTGGTATAAGAATGCATTTGGTCGCTATTGTAATAGTGGTTTCCTTCTTTGTCTTTCTTTGAAATGACTAAATGTAAGTGTTTGTGAGAGAGAAGGTTTCATTCTTCACTTGATTTTTATAGCTCCTGTAACGAAAGGGGGGAGAGTCACTCCACATGGCTTTGAATCCGGGGTACCAAATGTGAGCTTTGACCGCAACGCCAAAGAGCCAGGCTCGTTGGTATGGCAGTCAGAGCACACCCACAACCCTTCGGGAGGCGCAACCATGTGCTTCACACACTGAGGTGTCCCTCACACATCTCCCACCCATACTTCCCCCATCCAGGGTGCCCCACATACTGCTGCTTCACCCATCACTGGGGTCCCTCACACCGGGGTCAACCTAACCTGGGGGTCCCTCGTACAGCTCACACAATGGGTGCACCTCCGATGACCTCACGGCAAGCCATCCCACTTCTGACATCATTTGTAGCGAGGGGGGGGTCACCCCACACGGCTTCGAACCCGGGTCTCCAGGGTACCAAACGTGCGCTTTGACCACAACGCCAAAGAGCCAGGCTCGTTGGTATGGCAGTCAGAGCACACCCACAACCCTAGTGATGGTCACTCCATCACAGCTCCCTTTAGCAATGTATCTACATGTAGCAACATTCAACATTATGTATTTACACTGTATATACTACACCTTAACACTAATTCTAAGGTACAAAATGTTACATGTACTTTCACACTTTAGGCTACTTCATGATGTAACATAGTGTCACTGTGATAAGTTCATTAATCAAACTACAATTCCTAATAATGTGCATGGTGATTACGGTACTTCTCCTGAGCACAGATATATGAGATGGATCCCTTGACCCTTCCCCAAAATCCTCAGATGCACACTTGTACATAGGGTAGCACGACATGTACACACGTAACTGTTGGTGATTGTTAAATTCAAGAAAATTGCAAAGCCATCTACCACAACTTTAGGGAGTGGATATATGCTCATTGTTTTTAATACGTTGAGAGACGCTGCCAAAGTTAGTGTGTGATAGCTTAGAGAAGAAGAATAAAGAGAAGCCGTGAAGAACTTGCTGGTTGCAGAGTGTTGTGCTGTATTCCATGATGTGGGGTCCACTGCACTGAATCAGAAACCTGCCGCCTCCTACAGCACTGTCGCTGAGAAGGAGACATTTGACAAATTGGTTGTCAGATAAGATAAGATGAGAGTTCTCCTCATGCAGTGTAACCATCACTTTAGTGGGGAGCACCCCCAATGAGTTAACAAAGTGCATTTGCCCTAGACTAGGCCATACCGCTGAAATGTTTACCCTTTCATGTGGCATCATAATATAGTATGGCCAGTGTCATTTATTTAGTTACATGTTTTATTGGAATTGTCTTATTTTAGTAGTCTTTAATATAGGAATTTATGCTGTGCATGTAAATCCCTGAAGGTTATTTCATTCATTTTATTTTTAATTTAGCGTGTTTTGGTTAAAGGGCATGAAAGAAAGACTTGTCTTACTCTTAATCTTGCTCATTGCAATAAGAATTTATGTGTTTTGCTCAAGGCTGAGTAATGCAAAGTTATGTAAGGAGTTATTTTCCATAAGCAGTAAAAAAGTAATGTATTACAATTTTAACAGTAGTGAGTAATTATGGATTACTTTTTTTTTAAAGTAACCACCCAAACACTGGTGAACATGACCTTGTTTCTACTGACACCCTACATCCAGACACCCTTCCAATACTTCACTCACAGATAGGATGCTTATTACGGTTTGTTCAGAGTTTACTACATGGAATTTGTCAGTTAAGGTGGTGGTTAACCAAGAGATGTGAGGGGTTACGTGTAAGAAATGTATCACTCCAAAATAATTCATACCAGTCTTTTGCATTGTTTGTTTTAAACTTTTCAGCAATGAACAGTAAACAATTCTTTAACCCTATGGACCCGACGCCCGCATAGTGCGGGCAAATTTACACCTATTCTTTTCTGTTGAATTACTTTGGAACGGTACATTGTAGCGATATGGCACTCATACTAAAGGACAGCAGAACCAGGGCTTTACAACGTGACCCCTCGCCTACTTTTGCACTCAAGTATCGGTGAGGTATTCATTTGTTAAAATTAGCCAAAATCTCCCATATTTGCGCTTTGCACAGGCATTACTCTCATTGAAATCACTCACGAACCCATGATCGCATAAGGCACACATATCAGAAGAAAGTATAGTATCTCAGCTTTCCAACGACACCAAGCACATACTTCTGCAGTGAATGTTAAAACAAGGGATCAAATGTTTGTAATGATTTGACAAATTTCTACTTTACCCATTTTACACTCACGGTTATCAGTCAATGCAATGTAAACAATAGCAAAACTTACCGATTCTACTGCTATTGTGCATTTCTGTCAAGACACGTTTCATACAGTTTTGAAATTAATGCAAATTTCTGCATAATATCCATAATCCTGATATAACATCCTTCATTACATGGAAAATAAGCCCTTATTTCTGTCAGACACAGACTACATATTTATCAACATTGATAAGCCACTGAATATCCCGCCATCATGGTTCTTATATTGCGAGATTCCAGACAATCTCCTCTACTCATATATGAAAAGATATCCCTCCTGACAGGTACTATGGACAGGTACTTGCAAGAGTACAATATTTTTTTATACGCAAAATATTTTTTTATGGTTTACTATTTTTATAAAATCAGTGCAAATAGTAGCTCACCAAATGAAACAAGATCCGGATAGCCTAGACTGTCCTGAAAAAAAAAACAAGATATAGCATGCATGTATGGCCCTTGCAATGACCAAGATATGAGCTTAAAAGTAAAGATAGTAAAAATACCCTGAAAATAGCCTAGGGCCCATAGGGTTAAGTATCTATTTTACTACAATTTCATTACTTTACATTACCAAGACTTAAATCCATGCTCTGCTCTTCTGTGCGCTTCTGAATACATATGCAATACGTTAGATACATATGCAAATATGTCACCTTATAAATGCCTTTTACCAAAGGTTATCAAAGTTCAAGGTGGATAAAATTAGTGCATGTTCATGAACTTATTGGTGACTTTCAAGCGAGAAGGTCATCAAACAGCAGTGATGTGTAGCAGTCTTGACCTTTTTTGAATACGAAAAAAAAAGTAGTTTGATAACCATCACTTGTGGGTATATTGCTTTATTGAAAGTTTTCTGTGATCATTTATAAATGTATTAAACTCCTACATTACATAAATTGTTTGTACCATTTACCACAAACACTTCAGCACAAAAACACATTGCTTAGTCGATGAGCAGTTTGAATGAAAAATATGGCTCCAAATATATATTTTTTTCCACAAATCCTTTTCTTATAATTTTTTTACTTACTGACCTTGCTTTTCTCTGCTCTTTCCTTTGTCTGCTCTCTGCTCTGCCCTCCTTTGTCTCCCCCCCACATACACACACGTCAAGCGCTTGCAAAGCCAAGGCCACTTAACTGAATAGAGCGAATGGCAAATCAATTCTCCCATCTCCTGCTTTCTTAGGCTCAGGGTGCGTTATATTCTCCTCCTCTTCCCTTGCTTTCCTCTCCCTCCCTGCAAAGTGGCTGTGGCATTTCCCACTGCCCAAGTGAATACTTTTATCCTAACCACCCCTGCTAGTCCACTTGCTTCTGTAGGGGAAAAAAGCATGGACTGAAGCAGCATGCAATTACTCCTTAGCAGAGGAGGGTGCTCTGTCACCATTTTTTATAACTCTGCACCTTTTCTGTAGCCTCTCTCTCTCTCTCTCTCTCTCTCTCTCTCTCTCTCTCTCTCTCTCTGTCTATCTCTCTGTCTCTCTCTCTCACTCACACACACACACACAAACATACACACACACACACACACACACACACTGCCTCAGAGCTTCTCTAGCCTTGAGCTTTCAGGGCTTTAAACATGTTGCGTCTTTTTGAAAGGTATTCACCCACGTTTTTGTCTACAGGGCCTTTTGTGGAACGGTGAGCGCGAAGAGATTCATTGTTCACTGACTTCTGTGTGTGTGTGTGTTTTCCTGTGCATGTGTGCTTCCACACCCAGGGCAGTGGGGGGTAAACGCAAGTATACAGAATTTACCAACTTCTCAAATTTCAGAAATGGAGTTTATCCAGATCTCAACAGAGTTTATCCATCTATCCATAGAGTTGTCTTTACAATAGAGTGAAAGCATGACATACACATTATAACTTAAAAAATCACACTGCTTCTTCTTCATTTATAATATATGCACTAGAAACCATTTGGTTTCAGAGGGTCCACCTTACTGTTTTTACTGAATTCGTAGTTTAGCCACCTCTTATTTTACCACTACACCCTTTTCCACACCTGTGTGTGTGCGTGTGCGTGTGCCTCTGTCTCTGTGTGTGCGTGCGTGTGTGCTTCCTTTTTCAAGCACTGTATGCTTGGATGTAACTCCTCGTCTCTCACTTTTTTGCTTCATTCTCATGTATCCTCTTTTTTAGCTCTTTATTTGGATGAAAGTAAACAAAGACATGCAAGCCAGATGAAGCCAATAAAGGAATGAATAAGGCCTGTCTTGTGTCGATGGTAGTAGAATAAGGGCGGCATATTGATGGTAGTGCCTTGATGTTCATAGACTTTCTTCCTTCCCTGGATTCAGCTCTCTATACCAACTAACCAACACTACACCACCACCACCCCTCCACCCCCCGTTGCTCCCTCACGGCCTTCAGAAATTGATTTGGTGTGAATTGGTTCTGGGAATAGAGGCCAGCTCTGTGTGCCTTGTCTTCTCTCTCTCCTCTTTCTCATGTGAGATAGTCCTGCTGCCTAGCTCCACCCCCCTGTAATTTAGATGATATTTAAAAACCAACAACACACAGACATGCGCCACCTCCCATTTTTGCACTGTAACACACACATACCACACCGCACCACACATTTACACACTCACACAGTGATACACACACTTGCGCAGCAACAGACTCACACAAGCACGCACACACACACTCACACTCACACATAGCACTTCCCACTCCTCCTCTGCTTTTGCCTTTGGGTACGGAGGTCCTATACCCTGGGCCCCTTTCCAGTCATAGCCAAAGACCATGTTAGAGTGGATGCGTCCCAACCACAGCAGGGTTGAAGGGAAGGACCGATATGTACATTTATTACAGTGGCGGTGTTATTGGAGTCATCGATAAATATTAAGTTGGTACATAGTACAGTGTGAGCTGCTTTATTTGATAGGAAAAAAGTGTAAGCACCAAGAAGGAGAGAGCCTTAGAAAAAGTCTCTGCATACCAGCTTCAACATTATTGTCACTTTCGAATTCGATAGTTTGTTTTTTCTGTATGCTGGCTGCACAACAGACATCATTTCCAAGGATTTGATATGAGGTTGTTATGATGGGCAATATTGGAATTAGTGTTTGAGCTGCGTCAACACAAATTGACACGACTTCGGCAGCAGAGTTTAATGCTGGTTTGTGGTGCTGTATCGATAACAGTGGAATATAACTTAACAGAATGTGGCAAGCAAATTGCACTGGGTTATGGCGCTGTGCAGATATCAGCGTTTTGAGGTCTTAAGTGTGTGGAGAAAGGCCGAATCTGTGTGGCCTCTTTTGATGATACTATAGCACCACATTGGACCTTTAACTGTCACAACCTAATTTTGTTGTTATGGTCCACAGTTGATGTTATCATTCGTACTTCTGTAGTATGTATGTGTATGTGGATGTCATATGTCCGTGTGCCTATGTGAATGTATAATGTGTATATGCTACTAGACACCTTCATTTTCGGCGAGATAAAAAGTACTCTACTACTATTGTTTGGCGAGTTGCAGTCTGACCGAGCTCACGTGATGGCCATGGAGAAGTGCTGAATATGTGTGGCCTATCCCATAGAGCATAGAGCGGCTCGTTTTCACCTGAAATATTCATGGCACTGGCTGCAGAATTGCTGGCAGCACTTAGACCTCAATATTTAATGGAGCAATTATAAAGGTTACACGTCCATCACAGAGCCCATCAATTAGGCACAGCATATTTTCTTTCTCACCCTCACCTTCTTTTGCTCTCTTTCTTTTTCTCTTTCTCTCTCTCTCACCTTCTTTCTCTTTCTCGCTCTTCCTCTCCCTTCCTCGCTTTCTCTCGTCATCCTTTTGTTTCTCTCTCTGTCTATCTCTCTTTTTCTGTCTCGGCTCATTCTTTACATGCCCATCCCTCTGTTCCAGTGCTTCCCACTTCATCACCCTGACAGTAAGGGAGTCAGATAATTCCCCAGGACAAAAACTGACAAGTTCAAGCAAACGAACAAAAACAAGGAACAAATGAAAAGAGCCATCATCTTCGCTTCAAAATTGGCGCTGTAAAGCTCTTTGGGCGCTTTGCTGAGTGGAAAACCCTATGTTCATGTAGTCCAGGTTCTGCAGCATGAGGTGGAAAGTGTAATTGGATGCAGTAACATCATAGAGGAGGGACTACCTTTGTCTCAGGAGCTGTACTAAACAGTACGCATTGAAGGGGACATCACTGAAACTTGAGTGTTTAATTAGCTACGAACAGCCCTATATGGACTAAACTAACATCACCATCCCTCTCTCCCTCTTTTACCGGTCTCTCTTCCACCTCTCCATCTCTCTGCTTTCATCTCTTCTTCCCTCTTTCACTTCTCTATTTTCTCCACCCCTCTCTCCCTCCCTACTTTGCTGCTTGTATCTGCTCTTCATGTTTGGCTTATCTTTAAACCACTTCTCTGTTCTGAGGGAGCATGTTCATCATGCTCCTCTGCTCCACTGTTAGTGGGTTCATTCACTCACCTATTAATTCACTCACCCCACCTCCTCTTTTCCCACCCTTAATTTTTCAATCTTGCATTCCACCCTCATCCCATCTTTTCTTCTGGAAGCCTGTTTCTCTTGGTTAGCTTTCACCACTTGCCTCTCTCCCTCCTTTAATAATAAAATAATAATAATAATAATAAAACTTTACTTGTATAGCACAGTTCATACATGCAATATGCAACTCAAAGTGCTTTACAGTTTGGCAGGGTTGTTGCAAGACAACATTTCTTGCGGTTCAGTGATGTCAGAGCACATAAATACAGAAGCAGACTGACTCTTGCATGAACACAGGTAGGCAGTCCTTGTAGGCCCTAGTCAGCAATCTTTGTAGTCCAGTGGCGTTAGAGCTATGCAACGCTCTGTTAATGTGGGCTCTTATGTGAACATAGGTCGGCAGTCTTTGCGGGCCAGGGGCACTACACGAGGAAAGTTCATTTAGGCGCAGTCGGTTGTTAGTGTCCCCAGGGAGCAACAGGGGTGAGGAAAAACTCCCTGTTTGTTTGATTTGCGTGATTTCAGGAAGAAACCTCAGGAATCAGTGAGTAAAACTCCCTGTTTTTCTAGGAAGAAACCTCAGGCAGAACCACGTCTCCCAGGGTAGCCCATCTGCCGGGGCTGGTAACGGGAAGTCGGTGACTGAGTAGTTAGGTGTAGGCTTGGTTGAATAGGTAGGTCTTTAGTTGTCGCTTGAAGATGTCGATGGATTCTGCTTTTCTGATGTGCTGTGGTAGGGCATTCCATCTCTTTGGGGCGTAGTATGAAAAGGCCGATTCCCCGATCCTTTTGGGTGGTGCGTCTGGAATCCTCAGGAGACCGGCATCAGCGGATCTAAGGGCTCGTGCAGGGGTATAAGAGGATAATGCGTCAACAATATAGCATGGGGCAAGGCCATTTACAGCTTTAAATACCAGTAGTAGTACTTTGAAGTCAATTCTATAGGATACAGGTAGCCAGTGTAGTTCAGCCAGTACAGGAGTAATATGTTCCCTCTTTCTTGTTTTTGTTAGTAATCTTGCAGCCGAGTTTTGAATAAGCTGTAGTTTTTCAATTGATTTTTTTGGGAGGCCTGTGAACAAGGCATTGCAGTAGTCTAATCTACTTGTAATAAATGCGTGAACAAGTTTTTCAGCGTCTGGCTTGGTCAAGAAGGGGCGAACTTTTGCTATATTTCTTAGATGGAAGTATGCTGTTTTAGTCACTTTGTTGATGTGTGGTTTAAGGCTTAGGTCAGAGTCAAGGATGACACCTAGGCTAGTTACCTGTTCTCTGACATATTGGTTTAGGTTGCCTAGACTGGGGAGGAGAGCTTCCCGTTTGTCTTTAGGGCCGATAAGTAGCAGTTCAGTTTTGTTTTCGTTTAACTTTAGAAAGTTATTGCTCATCCAATGCGTGACAGCTGACAAACAGGAGGTTAAAGACTGTAGAGCTGTGGTTTTGTTTGGCTCAACTGAGATATAAAGTTGTGTATCATCGGCATAACTATGAAAGTCTATATTATGTTTTTTGATAATGTTGCCCAGCGGTAGCATGTATAATGAGAAAAGCAGGGGGCCAAGGCAGCTGCCTTGAGCAACACCGAAGGGTACGTCGTGATTTTTAGATATATGATCTCCTAAACTAATATAGAATTGTCTTCTGGTGATGTATGACTCAAGCCATTTTAGTACATGGCCTGAGAGGCCCACCCAAGTTTTGAGACGATGTAGTAGTATGTTGTGATCAATTGTGTCAAAGGCGGCACTTAGGTCCAAGAGGACTAGGGCAGAGACTTTGTTTGTGGCTGTACTGAGTCTGAGGTCGTTTACTATTTTGGTTAGAGCAGTCTCCGTGCTATGATTTGCTCTAAAGCCTGATTGGAATTTTTCTAGGATGTCGTTTTCATTAAGGAATTGGTTGAGCTGTAAGAAGACAGCCTTTTCGAGTATTTTGCTTATAAATGGGAGGTTGGAGATTGGTCTATAGTTGTTTAGTGTGTTATAGTCCAAATTTGGTTTCTTTAACTTGTTCTACTCGCACATCTTTTCTTCTGGAAGCCCCTTTCTCTACCCAGCAGGGGATGGCTTTTAACAGTCTGATTACTGCTCAGCTAATGCCCACCACTGAAAGGAAACAGGCGAAAAAGGCTGCAGAAAGTCTTGTTTTTGTTCTGGTCCCCTTCTCCTCTCTGGTAATTAAAGGGAAAATTGAATAATTGCACTGCCACTGTGAGTGTGTATGAGTCTGTGTGTGTTTGTGTTTGTCTGTATTAGATAGAGAAAGTTGGCGGCTTGTTTATTGTATGCACCTGCTATATATATATCTATTATGGCATGCCGTTTAGGAAATTAAAGAATATATTGAATGGATGTCTGAATATATGAAATGAATGTTTGAATATATTGAATGAAACCTGAATATATGGAATGAATGTTTGAATATATGGAATGAAACCTGAATATATAGAATGAAACCTGAATATATGGAATGAAACTTGAATATATGGAATGAATGTTTGAATATATGGAATGAAACCTGAATATATGGAATGAATGTTTGAATATATGGAATGAAACCTGAATATATTGAATGAAACTAGAATATATGGAATGAATGTTTGAATATATGGAATGAAACCTGAATATATTGAAATATATCGGAAAGTTAGCCTGATACACCTGGCTTGTGAGGTTCATATGTCTGCCTCGACTGAACAAAGAATGAATTTCCTGAATTTCTTATTCAGGTTTCATTCAATATATTCGAACATTTATTCCATATATTCAGACATTCATTCAATATATTCTTTAATTTCCTAAACGGCATGTCATTTTATATATATATATATATATATATATATATATATATATATATATATATATATATATATATATAAGTATATATATATAAGTATATTATATATAAGTAATCTAAAAGTTTTAGGCAGGTGTGAAAAAATGCTGTCAACTAGGAATGCCTTCAAAAATGGAAGTCTTAATCATTTATGTTGATCAGTTAACAAAATGCAGTGACTAAACAAAAGAGAAACCTGTGGTGTGACCACCCTTTGCCTTCAAAAGAGCATCAATTCTTCTAGGTATACTTGCATGCAGTTTTTTAAGAAACTGGGCTGGTAGCTTGCTCCAAACATCTTGAAGAACTAACCTCAGGTCTTCTGTGGATGTAGGCTTCCTGATATATACAACCAATTTGGAATAATTGGTTGATCATACACCTGACTATAATCCTGCAAAATCCCTGACTTTGTGTGTACCCCTATGTGTGAATTGATGTTGGTTTGAAGGCACCTGCCTAAATCTTTGCACAGTACTGTATCTTTTTAGCCATCTACATGTTTAATGTTAAAACACCCATAAGGCTGAAAGGACTTTATGGGCATAAGTTGTTTTTTGACAAGTTTTAGACAGGTGCACACAAAGTGTACACACACAAAGGTAGGGATTTTGCAGGATTATAGTCAGGAAGTGACTCTTTGAATAAAAGCGTCTGCTAAGTGTAATGTAAAAGTCAACTCGCAATTTGTTTTTAATTCAAAATTATGCATTTGGATGTTGGCTCAGCCTTTCCATTGAAACACATTACAAACAACGGCAAATGTGGGATATTATTTCTTGCACATTCACATGATGAAGCCAACAGTGTACAGCATTTAAATTAAAAACAAATTCAAATTGGCGTGTCATTTGGACACGTGACCCCATGTCATCAATGTGAAATGTAGAGGCGTACCACTAATTTCGGTTGAAATTCCCACTAATTTCGGTAGTGTGAAAGGGGCTTGTGTTTCTCTCTCTCTCTCACACACACACACACACACACACACACACACACACAAATTCTCTCAGTCTCTGTCTCACCTCTCTTTTGCTCTTTTTCTTTCTCTTGCTCTTTCTCTCTTGTCTATCAACACCCCATCTTTAGGATTTTGTATATGATGGAGAGACGTTGAGATGTTTATTTGTATTAGATGTTATTATATGTATTAGAGATGTTATTTTAAAGCGCTGTGTTCTTTGAACCTCATATCATTATAGTATTTGTGAAATTAATTTGTAAAATGAACTTTCTAAAATGAAATTTTCTGTGTGTTTTTGTGAATGCCACCCCAGCCTTCAAAATCTATTGTTTTTTTTTTTCTTTTTAAAACACATTGCCTGGTGTGTGCACGTGTGCGCACGTGCATGCGTGCGTGCATGTGTGTGTGTGTGACAAATGTGTGTCGAAATGTGATGAACAAAAGAAAATGCAAAGTGTCATTTTACACATTAGAATATGAGATTCCTTTTGGAAGTCGTTTTGGACAAAAGTGTCTGCTAAATGTAATGTAAGAATTGCACACATTTGATTTATTCTGCAGTGGTGATGTGAAATTTTAAGATGCAGTATCTATGTGAGTTGCATGGTCCCAAGATTGTTCGTGTGTGTTTGTGACTTAGGCCCTGTAGGCTAAGGTCAGGGTTATGCTTGCTGCTAAGGACGCTTGTGCGGGCACGTCCTAATCTGCGTGTGGATCTCTGTGCCACGACAGGGTCTCATGCCATTTCATGGGCTCCATAGAATATAATGTGGAATTTTTAATGTGGATCCAGAATGGACTGTGGAATGTCAGTTCGCTTTTCGGGGGGGGGGGAAGTCACTGTTTTTATGAACAGTATGGGCTAGATACAAGTTAGAGAACTAGCTAGGACTTCTTCTTTGCTGCAGTTTTCCAGTAGCCGTTCTAGTTGTTATGGTAACCTAACAAAAAGTTTTAGACAACCTGCGATCTACCAGCACTGCCTGATCGACGTAGTGGGCACCCCTGCCCTGGCTGTTCTAAATACAGCGCAGTCCAATGGACTCAAGTGGCTTGTTGCTTATCTAAAACTGTTACAACTAATGTTTAATCAGATTTCTTTAAATAAAGTCAAGCAAATTAAAAACATAAAATCATTATCCCTGTAACGATATGCGTATCGAAACCGAAATCCAAGAACCGAGAACCAAACCTGTCTCGCAGTGTAAGAAAGCAGAATCGCGACACCCCCTTTCATATTCTATCCTTCAGTAGAGATCCAGCCACATGATATGAGTTGATAGTGCTACCAAACATTTAAAAATACTATTATTTTTATTTGACATTAGTCGTCTATTTTAAAATATGTGGGCGTAAACCACAAAACTTTGATTTTTTTCGTCTACCTGCAAGCATCCTCCAATTGCGTGTCATTGACGACCTTTCAGTCATGTGACTGCAAAAAGTTTAGCTCACGCAACAACGTGGATGAGGCGGATTGTGACAGGCAGCAAACAATCACTACGTGCACATGGTAGGATTGGATTGGGATTGGATTGGGTGTTGCTACCCAACGGGTGGTCTGTCCCAAAATCCAAGTGCACATGGAGTTCGTGTAATCGGATAATGGTCAGAGATCTGGCCGTTTCCGCTACACTAGGTGGCGATGTATTCCTTTAAACAAGTGGTGTTACTTCTGGTTGACGGCTGCTAAAAAGAAAATAAACAAACTATCTGACGGCATACAAACAGATGGCGTTCGAGGAGGTTGACAGAGCAGCATTTGCATACATGTTGTGCATTCTCCTTTGTTTGGAAGTCCATATGAACGAACAAACAGCGTTTTTGGTTTCCTTGATATGACACGAACTGTGCCGTCGGCATTTGATATTACAAGCAGTGCATTCCAGTGCATGCGCAGTACGCGAATCCGATATGATCCCGTGCACAAGGTGGCACCAAGCGGCTTAACATCGGCTTAAGCCAGGGGTTTCAATCGGATTCACGAAACCAATCCCTATACGATCTTTAGCCTGTGCACATGAATTCGATACGATCCCAATCCCTTTCCAATCGTATTCAACTCGTCCATGTGCACGCAGTGAATGGCTAGTTCAGGTAGTCCTGATTGTCCAGGTTGTCTTGAGAGTAGTAGAGTACAACCTTTTCATTAAAGCTTATCATTATTCATTTGTTCTCACTTGTTTGCTGATGTTTTATTGTAGTCTTAACATAATTATCTCTGGTAGTGTCATTTTAGGTTTGACACCTTTTCTGTTGTTTAGTTCCAAAACCTTGGTGGCTAGCTGAGGCACCTACACTTCACTTAGCTTAGTTTTTCAACCATCTTTTCCAAAACGTCTGTTTGTTAATTGGTGTGTGCACCATGCAGAGATTTTTTGTCCCAAAGACTACACTTTCAAACAAGCCGGTTGCTGTGTCTAGTAGCTCAAACGTGGGTTGTTGGCCAGTGCCTTCCCCTTTGGTAAGCAGTTCCAATGTGAATGTGCCCACTTCCCAACCTAACAAACATAATGTAAACAGCAGTGTAGTTCCGGCTGCTAACATAGATATGCGTCAGCTAAATAATAGTGCACCATCCCAGCCAGTATTAAAAGTGTACCCTAAACGAATGTTGAGTCAGACTTTGTGTTCGTTTAACTCCAACTGGTACCAATCTCGACCGTGGTTGCAGTACTCTGTCAACCTCGACGCATGCTTTTGTTTTCCTTGTCGTCAGTTTGCAGGCATGAGTTATAGAGACATAGTCTTCACCTAAACACGTTACTGTAATTGGAAAGGTGCGCTGGAGAAGGATAAAGGATTTCAAAAGCATGCATCTAGTCACTCCCACAAGCGCTGCAAAAAGATGGGCTGGAATGAAATGTAGAGAGAAATGTGGTGGTGACAAGATCTAAGGAATTAGGAAAAACACAGGTGGAAAACAATCGCTACTATATCATGTTACTTTGTATTATGGGAATTAGGACATGGTCTTATGAATCCTTTCCTTATGGAGTTGAATTCCATTTATTTTTCAACAGTTTTTTTTTTTTACAAAAAACTAGAGAAATATGCATTTGTTTTGCTATACTTGTTATTCAATTGTTTTGCTATACATGTTATTCAATTGTTAAATAAATTATGTTTAAATAAAATGCCTTTTCAATTAAAAAATAAATAAATCGTGGGGTGTATTGATCAAAAATTGTGATACAAACCGAATCATGAAAAATCATCTATAAATACATAATCATTCTTCCGCCAATACATATACTTCCTTTGGGAAAGTGGTTACCGGGCAACACTAAACGCTACACTGGTGAAATAGAACACATGCAGCCCAACACTTAGGAGTGCTTATTAGTATTTATGCGGAGTACTACGGAATTTTGTAATGGAATGTTATGAGGACAACCTGTGTGTTTATGTTCCATTTACAATGGCTTTCAGCCAATCACAATCAAGGAACTAAACAATCTTTTCCACATGTGCAACTCATAGATTGTGCTGGTTGGTGTGTTTTTTTTTTTTTTTTGTTTTGTTTTGTTTTTTTATTTTATTTCTGTAAGTGTGAGTGACTGACTGCCTCACTGAGTGACTTCATGGCTTTCATATGGGGGCGCTTCAGGCAGTGGCATTAGGCAGTGCCACAAGGAGCTCCTGCACTTCCCTTGGACTCGTGATTTCATGTGGATTGCTTTTAATCTTCGTTTGGGTCACGAGTGGCAGTGTGTGTGTGTGTGTGTGTGTGGGCGTGTCTTCTGTAATGTAGGGTCTGTCACTTGCCCAGCAGAACCCCTACAGCACTGATCATTAGACCCTGTCAGGGCCACCTGCTACCCCCAGGCAGAGAGGTCAAAGGGGGCTGCTAACTACAGGCGAGCCCCAGGCTGTGTGAGGCCTGTGCTGAAGGTGGCCAAGGTGAAACTTATGTGGGATTTATTTAAATAATGGAGATGGTTTCAAGTGTGTGTGTGTAAGAGAATATACATATGTAGTTGTGGGTGTGACTATATTTTCAGTTTTGTGTGGAATTATACTCACTATCCATGTGTGGTTATTAATCCGTTATCTGTCCCCCTCTGCTCAAGGACAGGTGCTGAACTCTTTTTCAAGATGTTGATAATTGTGCCAAATGTCACCCATTTGCATGAGGTAAAGGCGAGGCTTAACAAGGATTTTTTTTTCTTATGCTGGATTTTACATTGAAGGATTGAGAATGTAGATTTTGTGCCTGGCAGATATTTAAGATATATAAGTTTACAAATCCATAGTAGTATAGTTTATGCTTTCCTACATTGCTAAATTTGCTTACAGTATCAACTGTTTTCATGTGTTTGAGCAGGCGTGTGTATGTGCGTGTATGTATAAGCTACAGGGGCATGTCATTCGACATGCTTCTCCCATGATATCCCCAAACCAGTCCTAAGCGCGTACGTGTCGGAGAAAGGTGTGTGTGTGTGTGTGTGTAGAGTAGTGGGGGATAAATGCACCTAAATACCATTTGATCACCTTTCTGTAATGAGTAATAGTTTACTCACCTTTTCATTTACTGCTCTGCATAGAATTTATCTACATGTCTTTTTTTAAGCCTACACCACTTTGTGTATGTATGTGTATGTACACACACACACACACACACACACACACACACACACACACACACACACACACACACACACACACACACACACACACACACACACACACACACACACACACACACACACACACATTAATGCTGGAGGGAAGGAGGGAGGGAAGTTGATGTGTTGGAGTGGGGCAGATGAGGAGTCTGCAACCCTGTAATCCGGATTAGGCTAAAGACTAATAAGGGTTGAAATATGCATGTACTAGCATCCATGTCTTTTGGGGGTTGTGAAACATTCAGGCCTTTCGGGATGACTGTTTCTATGTGTGTGTGAGTCTGTCTGCTGTGGCTTGTTACCAAAACCACCAGTCAAACACACACATACACATGATACGATAAGGAGGTTGACAAAGGGAAAAAATGCAGATAGACTTGAAATATCCACCTCTGTCTGTCTCTTGCTTTCGCCAGCTCTCTCTTTCTCTCTCTCACACACTGTCTTTTTCTCTCTCATATACTTTTTCAAGCTTACTCTGAGCGTACATTCACCACTTCAGTTTCGTTTCCTCATTTCCTTCCTTCCATGATTCTAATATTGCAGCCTGCTTACAGCTGAGCTGTGCTGGGGGTTGGATATCCACTCCTCCTTGTCGTCTGTGTGACTGAGCCTGTGGTACTCATAATACCAGTCCAGGACCAGAGGTGTCAGTCCTGTATTTCATAAAGTAAAAAAGGCCATGTATTTCTTTATACAGAACTTATACTTAATACAGGTGTTTTCACTATTTAGCTCATCTACTTGTCTAATGATTTGTCTGCTTATTAGGGTCAGCTTTTTTCGAAAAATGGTTGGATCAAATATGTGGCAGGGTTTGTACCTTCTGAAGCTGGGACCTCCAGGTCTGGTCCCAGAGCAATGATTAAAACAACACAACAATTCGGCACACAAAGTACATTTTGGGTAAATGAGTGCCGTCAGATGAAACGAGCTCCTCACTGGCTGTGACACTTTTATTGCTCTGTCTTCTCTTCCCAGCCCATCCTTTGGTTTTGGTTCAGATTGACTGTGCAGCTTTTTTTTTTACTGTTTTCAATAAACCTCTCATCATGTGTCCATCTCGGGAATCAAACCCAACAAGAGCTGCCTTTGGGTTTGTGTACACTCAGGGATAATGAAGCACTTTGACAAATGCTCCGCTTGTTAATCAACAAATCAATCCAGCAAGTCATAGCGCTATTTTAGTCATTTCACCATTCTATAGGAATCATGTTGACAAATGCATGCTATAGCTGTTTATAGAGTAACTTGCACCCTAAAGTATGTCTTTGCGCTGAGAGTGACATGGCTGATATGTGGAGAAACACACCATTTCTGTCGTTACTATCTTTTCTAGAAAAAATGGTGGAGATTTGGAGCTTGCAAAAAGGTCTCTGGTCTCTCTATTGCTTAAGATGAGCCACAATTTGTAATTGATGACTACTCTGTGTTTTGAGGTTACATGGACATGTCATAGTAAATACCCAACTAAGGAGTAGCCCCTTTCACACTGCCAAAATTGGTGGGAATTTCAGCCAAATTTGCGGGACGCCTGTACCTTTCACATTGACAACACGGGGTGGTGTGTCCAAACGACACACCTTGGACCCTACACTTTTTGGCAACACGGGGTGACGTATACACGAGCCAAGCCGAGACGGGGCGCTTGGTGTGGTTTGGTGAAGTTTCACCACATTGCACTTTTCTTTCTATTGGACACTAGTTAATCGATCTGTTTATTCTGCCTAAAATGGCTCGTGTTGAATTTCACATATCATGCCACACTGTAAAAGTAAAATGTGTTGCATAAAACCAATCAACTAAACATTAAGGTGACATGCTGCATGGATTTATGTTGGTTTAACTTGCAGTATTTTTCAAGTGTCAGGGGTTTTGTGTGATAACAGTATTAGAATGAAAGTACAAGGTGTACAAGACAGTGGTCAATCCAGCTTTTTGTTGTGTGACCTAGAGACAGTGGCACTGAGAGAGAAGTCAGGAGGAAGACCTGGGGGTAGCACAGATAAAAAATGTGGAGACTCTGTCTGGCAGTGAGGGGAATGGGTAGAATCAGAAATGTGTACATCAGCATATTTAATGTCGGTTTTTTTTTGGTGAGTCAGAGAGACCAGACTGAGATGGTTTAGACATAGTGAATGTCAGTAGAAGGATGCTGAGAAGAAGGCATGACAGCTGGAATTTCTCTGTGCTCTGTTTTCCTCTGTGTTTTTTGTCTGAAAAATGGTGGTGAGTCTGAAGCCGTGTCATGGTATTGTACTGTATATTTGAGAAATGACAGAAAACAAACTTTCTGCATGTTGTGCTTTCAACAGCCTCTTTGGCACATAAACAGTCAGCGTGATAGAACTGTAAAGAAATGGATTGTTGTTTTTCTCAGACTCAATTTTCACTCACAGATGACTGCTTTTATGTAGCTTTTGTCAGCAAAACACACAAACACATAACATTGACTGATATACAGACAAATCAGTTACAGGTTAGTTTTACGTATAAGGTTCAAATGAACTTTTGTCATGTCTTATACGAAATATATTAGCTGGCAAGCAAAGTTATCTTAGCTTCTGCCCTTGACCCTGCTGAGGCGATAAGTGTCGGTGTAGCCTTTCTGTTGTATCGCAAGCTCCTTACACACTGCCCCAACAAACTCCAGCATTCTATGGATGTAAGGAGCTTGCGATACAACAGAACAGAAAAGTAGTAATAATATATATTTGTTTACTTACTAATAGAGGTGTAATGTTATGTTTTGCCCTTGAAGTTTGTTCAAAATAAAATGAACACGTGAAAATTGTGCTTTGTGATTTTTTTTTTTTAATTAGTCGTTTAGATTAGTCGACTAATCGAAAAATTAGTTGAGAGATTAATCGTTAGAAAATTAGTTGTTAGTGGCAGCACTACCTGACAGCAGTGACTTTATTTAGGTAGTTGCCATCCAACAAGAGCAAACATATATCCATGGTACACTCTGATCAACACTATGTTGCAGTGTCTTGGGGTAGTGTGCGAGCACCAGTTTGATCCTATTTGTATAAAGCCTTTGAGAGTGTCTTTTTTTTTATAGCCAGTCCACTACAAATGCATGAATTCAATTTTGCTCTAATCTGGCATGACCTCAGATATTTTTTTTTATCAGGTTGAGATTTGAAATAGCATGTACTCACAACCCACTTCACACATTATT
Organism: Coilia nasus; assembly: GCA_027475355.1. NCBI lineage: Eukaryota > Metazoa > Chordata > Actinopteri > Clupeiformes > Engraulidae > Coilia > Coilia nasus. The sequence goes on from CM050217.1 coordinate 37,696,360, forward strand.
TGGAATGCAAGTTTTTGATTTTGCATCTAAAAGTAGTAGAGAGTAGAGTGAGCACATGTACACACCATAGTGAGTGTCCTGTCTGAATTTCCCCATGAGCAAAAGCATAAAATAATCAAACCCAGAACTAGCTGTGCCTTTTTTGACTCACGTAGGTAGGAGGAGGAGGTGGAGAGGGCTTATAAGCACTAGAGCGTTCTTGCAGCATTGAGAGTAAGAGAGAGCGAGGGAGAGAGGGAGAGAGGGAGGATGGTCACCAAAAGGATGGGCTTGCACTTGTCTGTGGGAGGATGGATGGATGGATGAAGGGCTGGCAGACGGGCTGTGTCAGCACTCCCACACGAGAACCCACTGACTTTTTTTCCCTTCTTTGCTTTTAGAAGTAAACAACAACTGTGCTAAACATCAGAAGACATTAAACAGACAGTTTGGTTTTATTTGGTCTCATAGGCAGTGATGGGAATAACGGCGTTAAAAATAAACAGCGTTATTAATGGTGTTATTTTTTTCAGTAACGGGTAATCTAGTTAATTACTCTCTCCATCGCTACAACGCCGTTTTTTTTTACAGATAAGACAATGATGTGGCATTACCTGATTGCAAAGTTTTTTGTCTTTAGTAACATGGAAGGGGAGGTGGGGAACTTGCGTGATCACAATTTGCTAAAATCTAATGATTATCCAAACACAGTACAGCTGGACACACGCAAAGTCCCGCACAACCAACACACACACACACAGCACAGCATGGCAATCTCAATTCTAAGTCAGCGATATAAAACTGGAGATACAATTAGGCTACTCTCCCTTCTTGAAATAAAGACCGAGACAAAACTGCCATGAAGTTGAACATTTGGCTCCAGAGATGGCGTCTTGGGCAGGTTGTCAGAAAGCATCAACAAAGCAGTTAGCTGAACCCACAAAGACATGCTCTTAACTGCACGGGCTACAGGTAGGAACCGTCAATAAATTCCCGACATACTCAAATCCAATCGTAGCCTACCTTTACTGAATTGCCCTATCGTCACACAATGACAGTCAGCTGTAGTTCTGTGAAATCAGGGACACCTTGGCTTCTTGTGTTAGGAGATAGCTATTTTATATTATTCATTTTATGGGGTGTATGAGAAATAGGAAATAGCTAGAATTTGAAAACCGGCCACGTTGTGTTACCCAGGCACTTCATCCAGTGTAGCTACTTCTAACTGGGAGACATCAGACACACCTTCCCTTTTTGTAATATAACATAGTAATGATGATGTACAAAACATTACATTTACTATGTGTCTTGGCTCACATTTTTCCCCATATTAAAATACTGCAAATTAGGCAATGTTTTCTGGTAAGTACTCAATTAAGTGGCCATTTCAACTCGCATAACATTCAGTTTTACAATTAAACATGCAGATAACTTATTACTTTTCAGGATGAGTAACTAGTAACTGTAACAGTTCACAAAGAACACAAAGTACTTGTGCATGTAGTAAGAGCACCTTAGGGAGAAACTATAGCTATTACACCTACCCCTACACTATCTATAACCAAGTAAATAGTTCAGGCTGTTAGTCCCTACTCCCAGGAGTAACACGCACAACTGGCCGCTGACTACAGCTATTCACGCAACCTCATGTGAGCTGTACAGGACAGAGCAGCTGAGGGGATGGCCAACTGGAGCCGTACAGACAGATGCTCAACAAGGGTTAAACTGAACCAGCCGGCTACCGTTCCAGTGACTGGGGCTGCTGGGGCCGTTTACATGATCCACTCAGTAGCACCTACCTATCGCTTTCCCCCATGGCTTTCACCATGCCAACAACATGCATCTCATCCAGGACCACTGGCAAGCCTTTGCAGTTTCCTCCAACATTTCCTTAACAATTACAATAAATAAATAAATAAAAATACAAGACACTTGCACATGTGGGGAGAGCACCCATTGTACCACACTTCAGGCTTTCCTAACTACAGCCATTACAATTATCCATACACTATGTGGGACACATCCTCAGCAGTGTACCTCAGGATCAACGGGTGTTTCGGGCCTTTACTCACTGTACACCCTCCCCTGAGGCGGCCCCACTAAAGGTGATCAATCCTTTAGCGTGTGTCCACAGTTTAGCTACCTGCTACCCAAATTTCCAAAATGTACTTCCACAATTCACTTACAACCACCGTTTACTTCCAAAATTTACTACTTACTGCTTATTACCAACTGTTTGCACCAATGCATAAAAATTAGGGAAAGAGGAGGGGAAGAAGAAGGGGGGAGAGGGAGCCTGTCTGGGCTTCGCTCACCCCAAGGGCCTGTCTGGGCCTCATCTCCTCCTCCTCCTCCTCCCCCATCTCATCTCCTACACCGCCCCCGCCCGACTTCCAAAGTTTTACTTACAAAATTAACCACAACCACAATTTACTTCCAAAATGACCTGCTTATTTACTAATTAGGACTTGTTATCGAATATTTGCACTTTACCACCATTTTACCACAGATACTATCACTTTGCAGTCACTAACGCATACGCCATTACACAAACGACCCTGCCAATGCTAGTTCTAAAGACGATTCTACCCACTGACTTAACATTAAATGTATACTCCTCTTCAATCAAATGGTGTCTAATGCTCAGTTATTCCGTGTTCCATACACCGCAAAACCCTGGGAAACTTGGCCACTCTGTATCCCGATACACCGCACGATCCCAGAGAGCCTGATTCTAAGCTGCCCATGTGTGTGATGGCTGCCATTTATAAGCCTCTTCTTCTGTGTTTCTATTGACCCACTAAACGCACTACTGCCATCTGCTGGTCTGGGGTGCCCATCCTTATCTGCACAAACAGCCCTAGTTTGCACTAATCTCCACCTCCTCGGTAGCACACTGGCTAAGGCACTCGACCCACACCTGGAGGGCCCGGGTTCGAATCCCTCCACCGCCCCATTCAAACATGGCAACCCTATTGCTTACCCCAGGCAGAGACCGCCCTTCTCATCCAGATCCAATTACTAGTCCTAGCTGCTTCCTCTGACATCTCCCTAACAGTTTTACGTGGATTCTTACCACCAACCCCAAGCTCCCCTAGCAATGAAATGACTGACCTCCCTACAAACCCTCTACAACCCACTTCTACTGGAAATACTCTTGCCCTCCATCCTTTCTGCTCTGCTTCCAATCTCAACTCTTCATACTTAAGCTTTTTCCTTTCATATGCTTCCTCTAGGGAGCTTTCCCATGGGACAGTGAGTTCAATATAATACACTACCTGTTGGCTGGTCGACCAATAGACTATGTCTGGCCTCAGTGGTAACTATTTCTTGCGGGACCACCAACTTTCCACCCACATCTACAAGCACCTGCCAATCCTTTGCTTCCTGTGTAGTACTCCTTGACTTTGCGGCTGTCTTACTTTTCTCACCCTCCCTCACAAACTGGATACCTTTTTTATGACTACCTTCTGCATTTACCTGCTGCCTCCTACTCTCAATTCCTGCTGCTAAGCATTTTAATACTTGGTTGTGACGCCATGTATAGCGACCCTGTGCCAAGCTAACTTTACAGCCAGATAGCTGTAAAGTAACCAGTAACTAATTAATTTTAAAAGGTAAATTGCCCAACACTGCTCATAGGACATATTATAAAGAGATGCTTTTACACATTGTAGACAGAGGAGGACAAACGGGCTCGAGAAAGTATGTCACGCCACATATTTCTTCTGCCTGTGTTCTCAACAGAGATAATTCACTGATCTACAATTAACAAAGGTAATACTCAGTTGTCTAACTGTTGGGGAGATGGCAGATGAGCTTATTTTCCAAAACAGTGGCATGTTCCTTTGAGCTCAGCATTGCCAGTCATCTCGGTGTTCTCCAGTAGTGAAATGACAGAGTTTGAGCCTTGTTGCACTTTCTCCTCCACCTTCTCGGTCTCTGTCCACCATCAGCCTGTCTCTGCTTGATAAAAGGAATAGAAGGCAATTTTGGAGCCATCCTTATGTGCTGAGCTTTCACATGGAGTGTAACGCTGCGGTAACGAGCAAGCAAGGCAGGTAGCTCGTGTGGTACTTAAGGGGGAAGCCTAAGTCCCATCAGGCCTTGTGGTTATTGGAGGTAGTCATGCACCTGCTGGCTTGTTGAGCTCCCTCCTGTAATTAGCCCCTCGCATCACATCTAGCCTGGACATGGATGCTGTTTGTCTCACCCTGGGACATCTCACACGTGCGAAAGATTGCCCAGTCATCCCTTTGTCTTCCTCCTCCTCCTCTCTCCTCTCTCCTCTCTCTCTTTCTCATCTTGTATCTTGTTAACGCTCCACTCAATGCCAGTGTCTGTTGGCCCAGTCATCCTTATTTTCTTCTTCTTTCTGTCTCTCTCTCTCTCTTTCTGCACCTCGTTATCTCTCCACTCAATGTCTGTATGTGCCTACTGGAGGGAGGAAAGGATAAAATAAGAAAAGACGCTAGGAAAGCCTCCTGTTCATTTCAGTCCCATTCGAGCAACGGCTTGCTGTTGCTGTTGCTCATAGTGACTAATTGATACACTAACTCCGTTGGGCACACACACACACACACACACACACACACACACACACACACACACACACACACACACACACACACACACACACACACACGTGAAAACAGGTGCATACCAACACTTTCCATCTCTCCTTCTGCCTGACTAGAACAGTCTTCCTCTCCTTCTCCTCGGCTGAAATATTCTGTTCCCTTTCTTTTCCTCCGACATCATTGTGGACAGGTTTATACTTTATTATTTCCCCGTTATCTCTCTCGTTCTTTCTCTCTCCTCCTTCCTTTTCTCCCTCTCTCCCCCCTCTTCTTCCTCTCTGCTCTCCTTGACTGAAATGTTTTGTTTCTTCTCTTTCTCTCCTCCGTCTCAGCATGATGTTGTGAGCATATCTTCCGTGAGTGAGTGAGTGAGTGAAAAAGAGAGAAAGAGAGAGAGTGCAGTACAGAAACAGTGCAGTTTTGAGAGTTAACCCGCATCTTCTTATCCTGAGACCAAATGCTGTTTTGCTGAGATCACAAGAATAATTCTAAGAGATTCTTGTCCTCTGCAACCCTTCCCTTCGCCTCCACGCATCTTACCTCTTGGGTTTATTCTCTTCCGACAAGTTGCTGTGTGTGTATCCTAGTCTTGATCCTGCATGCTGTGCTAAAGTGAACTTGGCTTGATTTGCCATGCACTGCTTTTTTCAGCTGGGCTGGGAATAATCACAAATATTTTTTTATAAATAGTTTCCGGTGTTTGTGTGTGTGTGTATGTGTGTGTGTGTGTGTGTGTGTGTGTGTGTTTGTGTTTGTGTGTGTGTGTGTCTGTCTGTCTGTCTGTTAAAATCTCTGTTTTTAAGAGGGTCTCTCTTGTTTAGACAGGACGCTGTGTGTGTGTGTGTGTGTGTGTGTGTGTGTGTGTTTGTGTTTGTTTTCTGTTTCTTACAGGGACACATGTGGTCTGTCACTTTTGTTCAGAAGGGATGCTTTTTCTCCAGAATATCATGCACATACCTGTTTATTTGATGTGCTACTGCAGCAATACATATGCCATTAGTGTTTGAGGGTGTACTGTCACACTGGTGAAGGCAATGGACGAAAGTTCGAAAGAATATTGGGCTCCATAGAATTTTGAGAAAAAGGAGAATATTGAACTTACTTCATATAATGAAGAATACCTCAAATTGAGTTGAAATTTGTCAATTAAAACTTCATTTTATTTAAAAGACCAGAGTTACACTTTTTCAACTGTATGTCATATCAGTATAGACATACAATATAAATATTTTCGAAGGTGAGTTTATTCTTCGGTTGGATTCCAAACAAGAGAACAATAGACAAAGTACATACAAAATATTTTATTTGTACTAGGCACATTTGAAATGTGTAAACGTCCACACACTTGAAATTCTTTTCTTTTCATTTATTTCATTGCAAAACATTTTTCTGTTTTTTTGTGCCATGAAATAAATCAAAAGAAAGGGTTTTCAAGTATGTGGACCTTTTTTTTTACTGGATTGAGGATTATGGTTTTGCCCTGCTTGGCCTGTGATGTGCACAACTTTTCTGTTTTAAATGACATTTGGAATATTGACTGTTAAAAGGAGAATACAATTTAGTTTATATACAAATATAATTTTATAAATATTAATATTACCAACTATATAGTTTAACAACTGAACAATCCTTGAACCCCTTTAAGCCTGAGCATTTTCACTGGTCTATAGCATCCTATGAAAGTCCTGAAAACACTGTCCCATCTTAGACAATGGAACAACATTAGTAGAGCACCCAAATGATGTCTCCACACATCTCTTACTCTGAGCTCTCCTACCTCCTCTTTTGGTACTGACACACTTTTTTCGGCATGAAAAACACACTAGATTATGCCCTGCCTTCAAGTTCCCAACTACAATTCTTTCCACCGTTTTGGGAGCAAAAGCCTTTCCCCACTCTTATTCTGGCACTAAACCTATCACAGAGCTCATGGATGACAGTTATGGACTTTCATCATGGCGGCGACTAGAAACTACAACAAAGTACTACCTGTAAAAACACTCTTTTTAATACATGATGTGAACACAAAGTTCTCAATGCCTCGTTTTGAATGTCAGGGCCTTTGTTATACTAGCAAGGAAGTGTGGTGCTACTTTGAGCTTTTTTAATGGCTAAAAAGTAGCATTATTGACTTCCGGTATGTGTGCGGAGAGGTAAGACGTACTCGGGAGCATCTCTGTGAACAACATATAACATTTACTGACAAAACGAAGCTTTGACGTTTTCTTATCTTCCATTCCTGTTTATTTTCAAGTTACCTCCAAATATGCCGAACAAAAAAATTCACAAACCCGGAGAGTCAGATTTATCGAGTGCTGATGCTGATTGCAAAAACAAGTCAGCTAGCTCGACAGCCACAGAGTTAGCAAACTCTGCTCAACTTACCCCTGCCTTGCTGGAACAGCTACTCACCACCACTCTTCGAAAAGAGATTTCAGAATTACGAACTGAAATCCTTGCAGAACTCCGCAACTCTCAAGCAGCCCTCAAAACCACTCTTGATGACCACGAGGATAGGATTTCGTCAATGGAATCGGCACTCGCCGAAATATCAGCTAGCCACCAAAGGTCTGAAACGCAGTGTGCTAGCTTGCTGAAAGAGAACTGTTTTCTGCAACAGAAAGTGGACGACCTCGAAAATCGTTCTCGTCGGATGAACTTGAGGGTAATGGGTATTCCAGAGGGTTCAGAGCAGGGACGACCTAATCAGTTCATGTCGTCATTTTTTATAACTCTTTTTGGAGATGGAGTGCTATCCCGACCGCCAGTGATAGAACGAGCCCACCGCACCCTAACCAACAAACCACCCCCAGACAAGCCCCCGCGAGCCATGATCGTCCGCTTCCATCACTTCCAGATGAGGGAAGAGATCGCTCGTCTGGCTCGGCAGCAACAAGGCAAGCTCACCTTCAACGGCAAACCCATCCTTATCTTCCAGGATCTGTCGGCTGACCTTGCCCGACGTCGTGGAGCATTCAGGGAAGTTAAGGGTCAGCTGTACAACGCCGGTGTAAAATTCCGCCACAGATATCCGTGCCAGCTGGTGGTGTTTTTCCAAGAGGCAGAGCATACCTTCGAGGAACCGATCTCGGCGTCTGCCTTTTTCAAGAACAAGATACAATCACTGAACGATGCAGAGCCAAGTAGCTAGAGTCGCCTCGATTAAGACAGGTATGACAGGACTAAACATAACTTCTATTGTACTCATTATCTGTCATGTTCTCTTTTCTTGTTATTTCTTCAGTTATTTTTTGCTTGTGTATATTCTTAACTTGCGTGCGTGTGGGTAAGTTACCTGCATCTCTGTGTGGGGGTATGCTCAATAACCTGATATCTGACTTGAAGGTTTTTTTTCCTTAAACCTTTATTTCTAACATGTTTGACTAGTATACATTACTGTTATTACAATGCATAGGCCTTCCATTCGTTTTCTGGGACTGAGTAGTGGATGGACATGATGTCTTGTATTTTCTCCCTCGGCTTTCTATTCCAAACATCCTTGCCTAATTCAGGTACACTGTTGTTATTGTTAGGCATTGATACTTGGGCCTACCAATTATTATTATTATTATTATTATTATTTTCTTTTTTTTTTCTTTTTGGGATTGAATGTTAAAATGGTATGATGTAGGCCTAGTCCCGCTATCCATGCCCAGACAGGCCTATGTGTTCTTCGTTTTGTTCTCTTTCCTATTATAAACATGAAGTTTATTCTTAATATTACATAATGCTTCATAGAATTCCATTTTTGTTCACAGTGCTCTCAAAGATGGGTTTCTCTTTGAGTATGTGTATTGAATATGTGGGTTGCAGCACTGACGGGGCCTTTTCCCTGTCAGCAGAGGGGTACATTTTGACCCCCCTCTGTGTTTGTGGTTTAAGTTTATCCTTTTGGGTTTTTAGTTTGTTTTTGAAGGTTTTGTTTTCACTGCCCTCTGGCCCCTCCCCTCCCCTCTCTGGATTACCTTACCTTATCAGGTACAAGATACAGCTCCTCATTCTCCCCATGTACATAACGTAATGAGCAGGAAGAGCATAATTAGAGACAGTCCAGTTACATTCCTGAGTTGGAACGTGAAGGGACTCAATTCCCCAGTTAAACGTAATAAAGTTTTCAGCCACATTCAACAACTTAAAGCAGACATAGTATTCTTACAGGAGACACACCTCGTCGTTGCTGACCACCATCGTCTACGCAGGAGCTGGGTAGGCCAGCAATTTCATTCTAAGTTTCAGAGTAAGGCCCAGGGGTGTCTCAATTCTTATACGTAACACGGTTCAGTTCTCTGCATCCAGTGTGCTTGAAGACCCATATGGGAGATACATCATTGTATCCGGTCTCCTGTATGCCACTAAAGTCACTCTTGCTAATATTTATGCGCCTAACTGGGATGACCATCATTTCATTTCTAAAATTATTTCTCTCCTCCCTGACCTCAATACCCATCACTTAATTCTTGCAGGAGACTTCAACTGCGTTTTGCATACTACTCTGGATCGCTCCTCCACTAAACCAGCACCCACCTCACTCACAGCTAAGGCCATTCAAGCTTTCTTAGATGACTATGCCATCTCCGATGCATGGCGTTTCTGTTTCCCCACGGCGCGGCAATACTCTTTCTTCTCCCATGTTCATCACTCCTATTCCAGAATTGACTACTTTTTTATAGACCAAAAACTTTTATCCACAATCAAGTCCTGCGCATACGAAAGCATTATTATTTCGGACCATGCCCCACTTCTTCTAACTTTATTTATGCCAGGTAAACCCCTCACCCAGAAAACCTGGCGCATGAACACCCTGCTACTATCAAACCATGACTTTGTCCAGTGTCTTTCTGCTGCAATTGACGTGTTCCTACAGATAAACTCCACTCCTGACACAAGCCCATGTACAATCTGGGAGGCATTGAAGGCATATATACGTGGTCGTATTATCTCTTACTCATCGTTTATTAGTAAGCAACGTAAATCTCGTCTACTGGAACTATCTAGGGACATTATGAATATAGATAAGCAATACGCAGCCACTCCCAAACCTGAGCTATATGGGCAGAGGATTGCCCTCCAAACAGAATTTAACTTACTATCCACCAACCAAGCTGTCCAGATGCTACAGAAGACACAGCAAACATACTTTGAATTTGGGGACAAGCCCAGTAAACTTCTCGCTTTACAATTGAGACAACGATACTCTCAAAACTTAATCTCCAAAATCAAATCCCCAGATTTAGGCATCATCACTGACACGTCTAATATTAATAACTGTTTTGAAAACTTTTATAAGGAGCTGTATCACGCTGACTCTACGTCAGACCAGGCCAGGATTGATGCTTTCCTTAATGCCCTTCCTACTCCCTCAATAGACGAAGGCACCAAATCACAGCTAGATCAGCCTCTCACTATAGAGGAAATAGCCCAGGCAATTGGGTTTATGCAGAGTGGTAAGACCCCTGGGCCAGATGGCTTCCCCATTGAACTCTATAAAACATTTTCAGACTATCTGACGAAGCCTATGCTTGACATGTTTAATGACGCCCTCAAAACTGGCCTGCTACCACAATCCTTGCGACAAGCATTAATCTCCCTGATTTTAAAGAAAGACAAGGACCCTCTTGAGTGTAGTAGCTATAGACCTATAAGCCTCTGCTCAGCTGATGTTAAAGTGCTGGCTAAAGTTTTGGCGAGAAGATTAGAGTCTATCCTGCCTCAATTAATTCATGGGGATCAAACAGGCTTCATAAAAAACAGGATGTCCTTTTTTAACATTAGACAAGTACTTAATACTGTTTACACTGACTCTGCCCATGGGTCCAGCGAGTTCCTTGTTCTACTAGACGCGGAGAAGGCGTTCGACCGTGTGGGGTGGGACTTCCTGTTTGCCACTGTGCGTAGATTTGGTCTTGGAGAGGGATTTATTGCTTGGGTGAAACTTCTTTACTCATCTCCTCTGGCATCTGTTCGTACAAATGATATATGCTCCCCATACTTTGAACTCCAACGTGGGACTAGACAGGGCTGTCCTCTCTCCCCACTTCTCTTTGCTCTCTCCATCGAACCCTTGGCCATAGCCATACGCACGAACAGCGGAATTTCTGGTATCACAAGGGGAGGGATAGAAGAAAGAATTTCTCTATTTGCAGATGACATAATACTCTACCTCTCTAATCCCAGCACCTCACTTCCCCATGTCCTTCATTGCATTCAGCAATACGGCATGGTCTCTGGATACAAACTTAACATTACCAAGAGTGAACTCTTCCCTTTAAATGTTGCTGTGGAAGCCCTCCCCCCATGCGCTACTCCTTTCAAGTTAGCTAAGACTGAATTTAGATACCTTGGAGTCACGATAACTAGAAAACTTTCAGACCTGTATAAACGCAATTTTATAACTATCCTAGAACGTACCAAGCAGGATTTTGCCCGCTGGTCTTCTCTCCCTCTTTCCCTTACCGGCCGTGTAAACTCAGTGAAAATGAATGTACTTCCAAAATTTCTCTACCTCTTTCAGGCACTCCCTATCTTCATCCCCAAGTCCTTCTTTAAAGCCCTTCAGCAGTCAATTACCTCTTTTATATGGAATAAGGGCCCAGCCAGAATATGCAAGTCATCATTGCAAAAGCCAAAGTCATCCGGTGGACTGGCCCTCCCCAACTTCCAACTATACTATTGGGTAGCAAATATACATGGCATCCTGTACTGGGTCCATTGCCACTATGGCCTCAGCGACTGGGTTCCGACATGGGTGCAGTTGGAGGCGGCCTCTTGCAGACCAGCATCCCTTAGAGCATTAGCTTGTGCCCCACTGTCTATGCCCCTGTCTGGTTTTACACATAACCCTGTGGTAGGTCAAACTCTGCGTATTTGGAAGCAGTTTAAAAACAGCTATGGCATTCAAGCAGTCTCCATGCTCTCCCCCTGTAACGATAACCCATTCTTCCCCCCGTCTTTAGGCGATAACGCATTTGGAGTATGGCAAAAGAAAGGTGTGTCTACATTTAAAGACCTATACATAGATAATACATTTGCCTCTTTCGCCCAGCTGTCTCAGAACTTTAATCTCCCCAAAACCCACCTTTTCAGGTACTTTCAGATTCGAGACTTTGCAAGGAAAAATGTTGTTGGCTTCCCTTCCCTACCAAGTGAAGCTTTATTAGATCACATATTGAAAACAAATCCCTACAATAAAAGAACTGTTTCCCATCTATATGTTTTAATAATGGATTCTACGTCATCTGAGGATACATCTGTACGACAACAGTGGGAGACAGATTTGGGGTACAGACTTGATGATGCAGACTGGACTGAAGTTTTGCGTAAAATTCACTCCTCATCCATTTGTGCTCGCCATGGTCTTATACAGCTTAAGTTCATACACAGAGTTTACTGGACCAAAGTCAGGCTCTCCAAAATAAAACCTGAAGTTGACCCCATCTGTGATAAATGCAGGCAGGCCCCTGCTACATTGATGCACATGTTTTGGCTCTGCCCCAGATTGCTTCCCTTTTGGACATCCATATTCCAATTAATCTCTGAGGCCTTCCACAAAACTATAGACCCATCACCTCTTATTGCTCTTTTTGGTCTACCCCCCAGTAATGTTTCTTTATCCAAACCCAAAAAGGATGCTCTTGCCTTTGCCTCTGTAGTTGCCAAAAAGACTATTCTTAAGACCTGGAAATCCCCACATTCACCCTCCTATGTACACTGGATGAGGGACTTATTGAACTGCTTACACCTTGAAAAAATCAGATACACAAAACAAAATAACACTGACAAATTTGACAGCACCTGGGGACCGTTTATGTCTATCTTTTCCTCTCTTGACTCCTCTGAACTCTCTCCTTTACTGGGCTCTCAAGCCTGACTCTTACCTTATCCTCTTGTACTTAACTTTGCTCTAAAATCCAGAGATACACCCCCCCCCCCCAAACTCCTCTTTGTTCTCCCCTTAATTATTCTTATGTTTTTTTTTTTTTTTTTTTCTTCCACTTCTTGTGTAGCATTATTTTCAAGCTTTCTCTGTGACCTTAGCACTGTTAGCATTGTTAGTCTTCTCCACTAAAACGGTAAAAATAGTATTCAAAATGCAACAGGCTACTGTAGTTTTGATCGTCGGTATGATGTTTTAAAGTGCCAATTTTAATTTTACATCAAAGATTTCCTTTAAATACCTTTAGAGACCATGGCTTTCTGTTTTTGGGGAGTAGCTTTTGTTGGAGCACCCACACAGTATAGGCATTCACAATTGTGATGTTCACCATGACACCAAAACACATACTTCCACCACTTTAGTAAAATACACATTTTCATTTTTTTTTTAATCCCCCCTGGAGTTCATAGCTTGTAGGAGTCACTAGACTAGCTACCTTCCATGCAATAAAGATGGGGGTGGACTTGGAAACTACTACATCTCATGATCTCATCTCATCTTCTGTGATAACCAGCAGATAGGGTAATATTGATAATCATATTGGCTTGATCATCTACTCATACTGTAAGTGTAGTCTGGCTAGAAAGACACTGACCCGCAAGCACGCAAAGAACTTTCGATAAATCATCTGGAGTTCAGAATTGTATAGGTGCCAAGATTGGCAACCACATTATATTTACAAGCCCAATTCCATACGAGTTGAGACGTTGTGTTAAATTGTTAAATTAAATTAAGTTGTGCTATAATTTTTAAATTATTCAAGCAATATATATTTATTTGAGAATACTCCAAGGACAACATATCACTGGATTTTTTATTGAGACTTTAAGTTGCAACAAAGTCACTTTGCAGCGGGGAAACATTGGTTGCTATAGTAACAAATGAAAACAGCAGTCAATGTATCAACCCTGGAACAACAATTAACCCTATGGGCCCAACGCCCGCAAAGTGCATGGCAATTTACACCCATTCTTTTCTGTTGAATTACTCTGAAACGGTACATCATAGCGAGACGACACTTATACCAAACGAAACAGAAGAATCAGGGCTTTACAATGTGACCCCCTGCTTATTTTTAAGTATTGGCGAGATATATATTTTTTTTAATTAGCCAAAATCTCTCATATTACAGCTCTGCACAGGCATTACTCTTGTTGAAATTACTCGCGAACCCCTCATTGCATAGACATGGCACACATATCAAAGTACAGAATCTAAGCCTTCCAACGACACCAAGCACAATCTTCTGCATTGAATTTGTCACATTAAAACAAGGTATCAAATGTTTGACAAGTAATGGCAAATTTCTACTTCACCCATTTACTCTCACGGTTATCAGTCAATGCATAATGTGGAGAATAGCGGAACTTACAGATTCTATCTGCTATCATGCATTTGTGTCAAAACACGTTTCATACAGTTTTGAAATTACTGCAAATTTCTGCATAATATCCATATTCCTACATAATCCTGACATAGAATACTTCATTACATGAATAATAGACCCTTATTTCCATCAGACACAGACTACATATTTATCAACATTGATAAGCCACTGAATATCCCACCATCATGGTTCTTATATTGTCAGATTCCAGACAATCTCCTCTACTCAAATATGAAAAGATATCCCTACTGACACCATCCTATTGACAGGTACTTGCAAGAATACAAGATATGCATAATGATTTTTTAAATAAAATCATTGTAAGTAGTAGCTCACCAAATGAAACCAGATCTGGATAGCCTAGACTGTCCAAAAAAAAAACAAGATATAGCATGTATGTGTGGTCCTTACAATGACGAAGATATGAGCTTAAAAGTAAAGGTAGTAAAAATACCCTGAAAATAGCCTAGGCCCCAGGGTTAAACCATGACAATAACACCAAATAGTTGAATACAAACATATACATTTTAATATGACAATCATTTAATTAAAGCCTCATGAATTAGTGTGGTGTGTAGATGTAGTTCAGCAACATTGTTTTCCCGTAGGTATACCCACATTTTCATGCCGGCCCATACTGGCCGTTACAGGAGAATACACAGCGGCTGGCAGGTGGCCGCTATGGGGTGTAGAGGTCCACTTAATCACTTACAGCCTTTCACTTACAGCCCCCCAGTTTGTTTCATTAGCATGCATTGTAGCAGTTTGCAGTGTGAAGCTGATGTTTATTCAAATATTATTCAACGCCTTTGTTTAATTTCCCTCTTTTTTTCTGTAAATTATCTAAACACTCCGAAAACAATAATGCTGTCAGAACATTGTCAAGGTCACCTTTCCTTGCCACACTGCCTTTCTTTCTCTTTTTGACTCTCTCTCTCTCTCTGTCTCTCTCTCTCTCTTCTCACTCTCTCTGTCTCTCTCTGTCTCTCTTTTCTGTATTTTCTCTGCAGCAGAGCCTGTGCCAATTACTGCTCTTTGTGCCATTTTTAATTGATAAGTATTCCCAGGGGAATAATTAAGGTAGCAAGGAGAGGGCTTGAATAGGTAAGCTGGCAGTTGTGTGTGTGTGTGTGTGTGTGTGTGTGTGTGTGTGTGGATGCATTGTTGTGCATTCCCACTGTTAATGGGACAACTATACTTGTGCCATGGTCAGTCTTTAGTTGCTTTTGCCACTCACTTGGATGCATGACCACATATAACTTCATGAAATAAAAGGATACAAACTTGAATATAAGGCATAGGTTAAAATGTTCTAAGGAACCGTGAAAATAATGTGATGCCTAACAACAAACCATAATCAATAATGAAATAAATAAATAAATAAAACCAAATGTGCCATATAACAAAATACTTACATATCTACTTACCTACAAAAGCACATTCACGAGCACCACTACACATTGTGGCGAGTTACCCCCTAATAACCTTCTTCTTGTGTTCTTCTTGTGTTTTTGGTTGTTTGTTTTTGCCTCTTTCTTTGTCTTAAAGTGATGTGTGATGTACTGTATAAATAAATACCTACCTTCCTACCTAGATGAGTACCTACCTACCAAAGCACATTCAGGGGCACCCCCCACTGTGGTGAGTTTGCCCCACTAATTGTGCACTCATAAGGGACCAAGTGGCTTCTTCCCAGAAGTTTGCCAAGTGCTGGAGACTTTATGTTTAATTACCACGTTCTTCGTCACCAGGTCCACACACACACACACACGCACACGCACACACCTAATTGAGGACATCTGTTGCCAGGGTGATTGCAAGAGTATGTAGACCACTATGGAGGATGCGTCCAGCTAAATGGGCAGAAAGGGCCCCAATTAAGTGGATTGATTTTCTGGGTAACCCCCCGCTTTCCCCTGTGTACTATCCATCACACTGATGAAGTGCAGCAGAAATCAGTCTTACCTCAAGACCTGTGTGTGTGCTTGTGTGGGTGTTTCTCTTTGTGTGTGCAAATGTGTTTGTATCGACAATACAGTGGAGCTTTGTTTACTGAACAACACATACACTCTCCATACCAGGGAAGATTAAAAGTTCAGAAATGTCAAGGTCCTAATTACATTTTTTTTAGGTTTAAGTAAGTGCATGATCGGGCATGATTTTCCTGCAGTGTGTGGTGTTCCCTTGAGCATTCACATCTTATATGAGCGTGTCTATGATTGGAAAGCGAAAACATCTTGTAAGATTCTCTTCATTTGTGTGATGTACTCCCGATTAAAAAAACTTAGATTTAAAAATCATGTGGGTTAGCTTAACTGAATAAAGTCACACTTTTGTCAGTTACTGTCTGAACAGTGTGAAACTGGCAGTTTACTGAACGTTCCAAACACTCCCACCTGCTACTTTTTACAATTGTCTTCACTTTGTCTTTACGGAACAAATAAGGTCTTAGCCTATATTATGCTAATTTGTGTCTCTTTCTTTTAAGGGTTTTTAGCAGAAATGGATCGGAAGTCAATAAGATCTTATTTATTTGTAAATGACAAAGATAACACTGTTGTAAGAAGTAATATTTTCCTTTGAGTAATGCCAAAGAAACCCAGCTCAATCTATAGTCTAGCTTCAGTCACACTGGGCCAGACTATCCCAACCACCAGACGTTGTGTCTCTGCTATTGTAGTCTGAGAACAAGGTTGTTAAATCATGTACACTAGTGTCTGTGTGTGTGCACATGTGAGTGTAACTGTGGCCTGAGAAAAAATGTTTTGGAGCTCTTTAACCTCAAATAAAAAGAGCCCAGCCACCAAAACTGTGGTATCTTCGCTATTGTAGTGTGTGAAAACAAGATTATGGTAGATTATGGACACCAGGGGCTGCTTGTGTGTCAGTGTAACTTTGGCACGATTAAAAGTGGTTCACAGTTCTTAAAACGTCTGGGTGTGCCCATACTGCCTGTGACGCTGCATTTGCATTTCGCAAGCAAGTCAGTCTGGCCAAGCTGCCTATCTAAACCATTTCTGCTCGGCCCTTGGATAGGGCAACAAAGTTGTCTACATGGCGAACGTGTAAGATTTCAATGCAGCTGTTGCTGCTGTTTTGGACGAATTCAAAGGGAAGTTCTCTCTGAAAGTAGAGCAAAGGGCAGCCCTTGAAGTATTTGTTGCGGGAAAGGACGTTTTCGTAATGCTACCGACCGGCTACGGTAAAAGTTTAATTTATCAGTTAGCCCCGCTGGTAGCCAAGTCGATGGGGCTTTGCGAGAAAGCTGTTGTTGTGGTCATTTCGCCTTTGATCGCACTGATTCGTTTTTCGAATATCAATATTGAATGACCAACACCAGCCATGTTCACCTCACAAGTCTGACAAAAATCATTTAAAGCTATTTCTATATGACTACAGGCTACTACTACTTTTTGAGGGATCAAGCAGTTTCTTTCGCTGCGTATACGTCAGGGGACAGAGGGGTGTTATTGGTTGAAGCTTCGTCCAGTAGCAAACAGAGGCATTTGAAAGAGGCGGGTTAAGCCTGCCTTCTGAGAAATGGGTTTACAACACAGCTTGGCCAGACCAATGCTCGCAGAGCATTGACAAGTCGCGATAGCCAGGCTATTAACTGAAACCCTGTAAATATCTGTAAGTGTAATGTCTGTAAGTGTAATGTAAATGTGGCTATCTCTGAGCCAAATGAGAGCTATTGTAACTCAAAATCGCAAATGTCTTTCAAATCTGCACCGGGGGCCAAGTGATATTAGTGGGGTCTTATGCACGAGTCTATCTGTGTACATTCTGTCCACTTTGTTTAATATTTATTGATCTTTCCCCCGACATTGCCCTCATTGAATTAGGGTGCCGTAGCTACGGCCAAAACCCAGGCCATCAGTAGGCTAATTTAGTGAGAAATGTAAAAGGAGCCTGGGAAGAGCGCAGTAAAGGGTAAAAGGGGGCTTTAACAGCACACAACTCAATGAATGGCCTGTTTGAGTGTTTGAGAACCTTATGGGCATGTGAATTGAATTAGCATTTCTATGCCTTAAAAACCTCTTAACATGCCCCCGGTATTTTAAGTTTCATTATATATATTGAATTTTTAAAGAATTTTTTTTCTGCTAATGGAACAGCAAATTGTTCAGCTAGGAAAACATCTTGTACTAAGAGGTTCACGGCACACAACCATATGAATGGCCTGTTTGAGTGAATTTCATGGCATATGCATTGGATTAGTGTTTCTCTGCTGTCAGTGCTTAGACAGTGAGGGCTAAGCATCTACCTTCTCTGTCTCTCTAGAAGGTAGACGTTGGAGGTAAAGATGTAAGAATGCCCAGAGAATTAACTTGGTTTTTCACCTCTGCCAAGGAGGTTATGTTTTTGCTGGCATTGGTTGGCATGTTTACTTGTTATGTAGCAACTTTACAAAAAAGTAGGCTAATGAATGGATTTGCATGACATTTTCGGTAAAGTTGCAAATGGGTCAGGATCCGGATTACTGGATCCAGGAATTCTTTAAAGGTTTCTTTATTACTCGGAGATGGGGCATGGCTGGTGAAGGACTGGACTCTCCAAGTGCTTTCTAGTTTAATATTAAATAAGATCTTACTAGGCTGATTTCTGTCATTTTCTCATAAGAGGGTTGTAGGACATATGATTTAGATTTCTGTTAAATCTGACCTATTTCTAATACTTTTTAAATTACCAACTCTTGTAAATTAAAATTACAGAGTTTTTTTAAGTCTGCACCAGGGGCCTGACAGCTCCTAAGAATCAGTGTATGATGAAGTCCAATCTTTTTTTTATATATTCTTTTTTATATCTGAGGGACAAAGATGAGACTGTTGTAAGAAGAAATATTTTTGTGTGGGTGTTTTCCTAAATCTTAAAAAAGTAAATACCCTGCCACGTATTTGATCCAGCCACTTTCTAAACCAGCTTATCCCAGTGAAACAAATCACCAGCTAGGTGGATTAGCTAATTAGTGAAAATTGCAGGTGAATTACACCACAAATTATCCCATATTCCTTTTGTAAAAGTTTGAAGTTGTTGTTGTAAGATGTGTTTAAGTTAGTAGAGTTACTTCTTTAAATTGACACACAAGTGATGGGCAACGAAGTAGAAAAGGGAATGCCTGTAGGCTAGTTCAGTGGCGAACGGAAAAAATGCATCCTCATTACCTGGTGCAACAACCACCACCGTGGAGATTTATACTAATATGGCTGATGGTGTTTGCATGCAGAATGTGCTCATTTGCAAGAAGATATAAAAGTCTAAAGGGGATGAACTCAGACATATGTAGCGTTAGGTTGTATGCACTAGTGTTGTGTTGGGAATGTGGATATCAGAAGATTTGTCACCTATCATCCATAAGTATTTTGATGATTTGTTTTAGTTTATAACTCAACATGGGCGTGATGTATGTAAAATGAAAGCAGCATCAGTGCCAAGGTCTGCCAGGACCAACAGCGCAGCACAGACCCTGAGGAGGACAGGCAGGTTTCGGGGATGGTTGCTTCGGTTGGATAGTTCATCATCAAGCAGTTCACACAAGTGGATGACGGCCGCACGGTCCAGGCGAAACCGCTGAATGCACTCCATGTTAGTGAAACCCAGGATGTTCATTCTAGGCCTATAAACGCGAGCGTGTCTTCGACCTCGGCGTTCTCTCTCTCGTTGACGCAGGAGTGTGAGCAGGTACAAGGATGGCATTTTGGTTTTTGATTATGAGAGCATGTTGGTCATATTTATACTCGCATCAATTACGTAATAAAAAATATATAATTTGTTCATTCATTAATTGTCGTTTGTTTGTAATTTACCTAGTGGGAAAACAGGTTCTTTCGTGATATCATGTGATATTTTTAGAAATGATGTCATGGCTATGAGAAATGTCCTTTAAAGAATAAGGATCAACAACCAAACATTACTGTCTCTGCACTTTGGTTTGTTAAATATTGCAAAACAAATGTTGACATCATAGGCCTAGCTGACATCAAACGCAATATTTCATTTCGCCTTACAGTGGCACTGAACCTTACTACAGCTCTCTGAGGCGCGTAAAGAGGAAACCGCTTAAGTGGAGGGTAGAATGCGCGCAGGGTTCATTTACATGCGGCACTCCCTAATTTTGGGGCTGCTCCTCCTGAAGCGCGTAACTGACTGATTCCCGCGTTAATGACAGACTTAAGTCAACAGTAGAATCCGCTGGGGTGCAGTGCGCGTTGGGGAGAATCGACCCCTATATGAAAAATTCAAATTGATTGGTTGTCGGTTGTTTACAGCCAAACCGTGGCATAGATAATTAGCCACGATAATTATTTGATGTTCTAGTCACCCCAGTGCTAACACTCGTAGTTTTTGTGACTCTAACTGGTCTTGCTGCTTTTGGCAACAGAAAATGAATTAGTTCTGCTGCTCTCTCAGTGTCGGTAGCTCTTGGTGTGAATGTACAGTTATGAAATTCAAGGTAGAATAAGTAGTGTTTTCAGATCTTCTTGATGTCCTCTTGGAGTAAAGCACAGCACAGAGTAAACTCATTGGAAACCTGAAAAGAAGGTTTAGACAGACAAGTCTTTTTAATCTAAAGTCTGAATGGGAAGCTTAAAACCAGTGCATTCACCCTTACACTGCACAAAGCAAAGCATAGAACCACCTTTAAAAAGTAACAATGCTGCATGGATCTTTTTATGTTGGGTTAACCTAACAATGGCATGTGCATTATGAATACACGTTCAACCAAAAGATCAGTAAAAAGGTCCATGCAGCCAGCCACTGACATTTTTTAAAGTTGGTTCACAGCAGCACTTTTCACAGCGTAGCTTTCCCAGACTCCTCTAAAGTTCAGCTTAATGACTTTTTTAGAAAGAGACATCTCTTCTCCTGTGCTCCAACAGCAGCCTTGCTGTTTGTGGAAATCTCACCATACATATCTGTTCACAATTAGGCGAGTGGTGTTTTTTTTTTTTTTTTTTGTGCAGATGGCAAATTTGGCTGTTACAATATGAAAATATGGAGGTATGCTCAGCTGAATAGCTTTCCAAGAGGCCTCTCTCCTTTTGTGCTTAGCCACCAGCCTTGCTGTTTGTGCGAGTCGCCAGAACACATTATTTAGATTTAAATGGTCCCATCCAGGTCTACTTTTTTGATTGTGGTGCTGTAATGTCGTCTTTATTTTCAGAATAGTGCCTGTAAAAATAGCAGCACAGGCGTATTTCATATGAAAGTAAAGAGTGTGAGGAGAGCTTTATGATGTAGAGTGTTATGACTCATTTATAGCGATGTAAGGTACACCTTATAGCGATGAAGGTACACCTTCAGCGACACAAATACTCCTAATGTGTGGTGTCTCTCTCTAGCTTTCTTTTTCTGTTATTTAAGACTGAAACATACGAGAGACTAAAAGACACTGTGTGTATGTGTGCCCAGTAGTGAAGGCAAATCTGGAGAGTATGTAAGAGAGAGATGTGTAGAAATAAAGTAATATGGAAAAAAATTAGCAAAAAAGAGTGAAGAACCATGAAGAAATTATAACAGCCATAGTGACTCGATGAGAAAGAGAGAGAAAGAAAGACAAACATACAGAGAGTGAGAAAATGGTGTGTTAGGAAAGGACAGTCACTCCAGGAGGAGAGACTGAGCGAGAGAAAGATTGAGATATTGTATTTGTCAGCCGGTGTCAGACCAGTGCATCTCCGGCGCTATTTTCATTACTTTCAAATTACTCTTTAGCCACTCTCACCGATATCAGAGGGGAAGCTCCTGTATATTTAAATGTAAAACACCCAACATCTGAGACAGGGAGAGATACAGAGAGATAATGTGTGTGTATATGTGTCTTTCTGCCTTCTTTTTTTCTCCTCTGCCTGCCTTTTTTGTTTGAAAGGGCAGAGAAGAATATTGGATGCACTTTTTCTTTCCCATATTACTTTAGAGGCCTGCTTTTATCTGCTTTCTGTCTTCACCTCTCTTTTGTGGCAAATGTCACAGCATTAGATGATTGACCTCACAAATTACAATATGGTACACCTTCAGCAAGACAAATACTCCTAATGCGTGGTGTCTCTCTCTCGCTTTCTCTCTCGCTTTCTTTTTCTGTTCTTCAAGACTGATAAATCTGAGAAAGTGTGTGTGTGTGTGTGGATTTTCATCTCTTAGCAAATGTGCTGGGTGCTACAGTTTTACAATTTGATGAACTTGTAATGAGACAAATACCTTTGCAATAATGTGTAGTCTCTGTTCTTTGGTTTTTGTTTCTCCTTCAAGAATAACAAAAATGATAGACTAAGACACACACTTTGTGTGTGTGTGTGTGTGTGTGTGTGTGTGTGTGTGTGTGTGTCTGTAGATGTTTTAGCAAATAGTATTCTGTGTGCTAGTAAACAAAGCTTTGTGATGAGGGTGTATGTGCGTGCATGTGTGTGTGCATTCATTGAAGTTCTTTGATGTCTGCTAGTCTTTGTACATTTTCTTTCCACTCAATCTCACACTGACACACTCACTGATCTCATTGTTAGTTTTCTGTTGTGTTAGTGTTTGATGAAGTGTTCTTGAAATGTTTCCCAAAGACTTCCTACCCACTCAAAGGCAACACCAACTCAGAGTATAGGCCTATTCATTAGCATGGATGAATATTGGCATACAAAAGTATTTGACTCTGATTTGACTTTGATGTTCTGAAGGGGGTCACCACCGGAAAAATGTTTCCCTGTTTATTGATCATAAATCCATATGGAGGTGGGTGCGCGTGTGTGCGCGCGCGTGCGTGCGTGCGTGCGTGCGTGCGTGTGTGTTTACATTTCTCCTCTGCTCGTGTTGACATGGGTTGATGAAGTGTAAAGGGTAGTTGGGGATTAAAGCTGCACATTACATTTTTCAGTCACAATGTTGTTTTCTCTGTCTCTTGTTCTCTGAGTATAACTCTTGTTTGTCTGTTGCCTTCTTTGACTATGCCCACATTAGTCCTTTTTCTGAATGGGAAGTTAACAAAGTTATCTCAGTTGTACCGGTCATGGACGTAGGGCTCTATTTTCACGATCATATGCGCACTGTCTGAAGTCTGTTGCGGAAGTTGCTTTGAGGGCGTTTCCAAGACAATATGCTATACGCAATGTTATATATGCTATACCGTAAAATACCAAATAATAGCCGAGTTCCAATTAATCGTCGGGTTCCCTTTAAATGCCGGGTGCAGGTGTATATTTTGATAAATAAAGGCTGGTTCCAAATAAATGCTGGGCCTAATTATGACCGCCACTAGCGAAGCTAGCGAAAGAGGTCATTATAGTGTTGCCGGGACTTTTTTCCCTTTTTTTTTTTTCTTTTTTTTCACCGATTTTCCGTCAACAATTTCCGGGACACTGGAAGTACGGGGGACATGAATCTTTGTAGGCATGTAGCCCTAGAACTTTTTGAGCGACTAGAAGCTTTTGGTCCCCAAGGGCCACCCTCCCGCTTTGCCAGGGTCCTTCAAAGAGGGGGAGACCGGCAAAAGTTTTTGCTGAATAACTCAATGAACGTTTCACTCAATGACATGACATTTTACACGTAGCTTAAAATTCTTCAAAAGTCCATATCTTGGCTTTTAATTGCTCAAATTTGGTCAAAGTTGACATGCCATCTCTAAACAGCTTTCTTTTTATGTGTACTAAACTTTGTGACATTTCGTCATAGGGGGCAAACTGTCAAAAAACAGTTTTTGTTAAATAATTCGTCAACAATTTTGCCCAAGACAACGATTTTGTGTTAGTATGTCGGTGTTACAGAGGCGTATCGGTCCAGCCCATAAACACTCACTTGAAGCATAGTGCCACCTAGTGATATGGGTAAATGCAAAAATTGCTATTTTGAGTTGCTAATATTTTGGACTAAGAAGGTAGGAACTGCATAAAATATCTCATGCACGATCAACACAAAGACCTCTAAAAGCACAGCACATGCCATAAAATTGGGCCTATAGCAGCCGCTGTAATTGTACAAAATCTCATTTTGCCTATTCCTTTCAGAAATCACTCCTACACACTATACAAACACACACAATGTCATTCATTCAAAACCCACATTCATGCCCACTTCCAGGAAATAATTTCCACACAAATTCTCACCTCACAACACTGCTCTTCCACACACTCATCATACCGACAGTTCCCACATTTCAATACACTGCGGCGGTCATACCATGTACCGCTATGCGGTACATCTAGTTTATGTAAAACCAAATCAAGGAAAAAGACGTGACCACTGACACTGCACGTTTTTCTTCTTCACCTGTTTTGTTTAGTGTCAAAGCCATACTGTGCTTTCTTTCAGTCAGTCTTCACTACACATTCAGGGGAGATATGTCAGAAGATGATCATTCATCCAGGTCATGTTATCAAAAGGGTTTAGTTGTAAGGCATCATTTGTAATAACCTTTCATTCATATAGCAATATTACGAGGGCTGCAGGGAAAGGCCTACCGGCATTTCGAATCCAAAGTAACGCTAAATTGTTTGTCAATCTCACGTGTACAATGCACTTTTCATAGTCGTCGTAATCATTATCATTTCTCGACTGTTTTAAGCACTTCTACTAGCAAAGAAGCACCACTATACACACACTGGCTGTTTTAAACATCAAAGTTTATTGTTTTTTAGCATTTTCAAAGCACAGCTGTATTTCTGTTACTCACCACCATGCAAACTCTCCGAACGTCCTGGTTTCCGTAAAGAAACCAAGGGACTGTACCACAGGCTGGATATGGGGGAGTTTCAACTACTACGATAGGGGTGTTTTTATGGTGAATGGGAAACAGGTATTTCATTATGCACATGAGGCTTTTTGGTTTTTGATTTTGAATTATTGTGTATTTTGTATTTGTTTTTTTTTATTATTTTGTGGTGACAATGTTGTTATTTAGTTATTAAAAACACTGAAAGTTATAGTCGTATTGATTACAAGAATTTGAGTACCATATTTTCCCAGTTTTGTTGAGCAAGATTTTTGTGAGGAAGGAACCTGTCCCAAATAGCCGCCTGGTCTCAAATAAATGCCTGGTCTGTTAAGTGATTGAAACAAATAATAGCCCCGGCTACTATTTGGTATTTTACGGTATATAACATTGCGCCTGGTACATGGTTGAAATAGGGTTGGTCCTAAGTTACCTAATTAATCATAGGTGTGTTCAGGGCATAACATGCAATAAAACAATTAGAGTTTATACTCATTCCCTTTAAAAGCCAGCCGTGCTTTGTCCATGGCCTGTTGCTATTACGATGGCGGGTTTCCCTGGCCATCAGAAGCATTTTCCTTTGAAGACTGATCTGCTCGTGCATGAGCAGTTAATCTTCAGGAAGGAAGAAATCCACCAAAACGCTCATGCATTAGTTATTTAGACTTTTTCTTTAGGTCTGTTTTTTCACTTGTGTGAAACACACAATTTTCCGTTGGTTATGAACAATGTGTATATGTTTATTTTAAAAAAGAAGATTGCTGAATAAATTATTGTTTAAAAGCTAAGCTAAGTCGTATGCAATTGGGCATGTTTTTGGAGCTTGAAGATGTTTCAACTCGGCAATTCACGCACTGTTGTTGGAATGATGTATGTGTCATTAACCATGCTTTTAGTGGTTAGCAATAGTCCCCTAACAGCAACTCATCAAGAGGGGGATCCCTCTCGTTATATCCCAAAGCGGTATGCACCCATAAAATAGCTTTTCAGCAATGCATGACTGACTACAGACTAGGTTTTTATCGATCATCAGCAGACTTGTTTTTTGTGTCCTTATTTTAGCATCTGGTGAGCATTGCGCCGGACCACACCTCTTCTTTTTATTGACACGCCTGTGAGGGTGCAGTGTCATCTCCTATCTAGACAACGTGCATTTCTGCCGGGAAAAACGAACAATGCACTCGCACTGAATAATAATGACCGCGTGCGCACGTTGTGAAAGCACAGTGCTCGACGGCATGATGGGGCCCATTATCTTTTTCCGGACTCTGGAATCATGACAGATTAGAAATGGACCCCAGTGGCTGGAGCCACTTAAAAACAGCAGCATACGGCAGCAAGAACGGTGTGTGATAACGGCAGCTGTGGCTGCTTCATGTGGGCAGGTGAGGCAGAGCCCTCCCAAAGATTCCTTCACTAGGAAAACTAGATCCATTGATTAATTGTAAATAAAATGTTGTTTTGTAAATGCAGTGTGAACGAGAATCTCGTTCGAGAAAGAGAAGAGAAAGAGAAAAGTTCGCTGATTTTTCTCGCATGTCTCGATCACCACCAGTGTAATTGCAATTATGTTGAATTCTATTGCTCGGGGCAGCGGATCTCATCCACAGGGCAGATTTAATGCTGCCCTGCCTTGGAAAGATTCTAGAATCCTTGCTGCTGTATGTCAGCGAGTAGTGTAGCCTATATTACTCCGCACAAACTCAGTCAGTAGTACAGTTTGAACAATGGCGACCGAACATGCATGCCACAGCGTGGAGTTTCTCTTGGAGAACTCTTTCGAGCAACTTGATATGGGAACTAAATTGGCAATAAAAAGTTTTGGACCCTATAAGCCAGACATACATGTCGTTTAGCAAACGAAGGACAAGGGTAGGGCATTTAATCAGACATTTTCACGTTCGTGGTATGATAGAAAGCCTTGGCTCTTCGGTTGTCCTAAACAAAATAAAATGTTCTGTTTTCCATGCCTGCTCTTTCGTTCTGCTGTCACGGGGGGACAAGGGGATATTTGGAGCAGTGTAGGTGTGTGTGACATGAAGCATTTTTTCTGAAAAGGCAAAACAACACGAGTCCAGCAAGACACATCTAAGTTGTGCTTTGAAACTAGCCATGCTAGGGAATGCTAACATCGCAACACAGCTCCATGAGTGACTTACAAAAGAGGACATAAACAAGCTTGTGCAATATGTGCAGACGTACAGAGTAACGAACAGAGGAGTAACGTGCGCTCTTTTGGGTTGATTGAATACCAGACGCAAATGGACCATTGCAAATGGTTTTATTGCGCAAAGAGGTAGGCCAGCCCGAAGAGAGTTGCCATAATCGAGGTGAGAGATAATCATAGCCTGTACTAGAAGCTGAGGGGCCTATTGGGTTTATATCCAGTTCGCTTGTCTCACCTTACTGTACTACTGCTACGGTTCTTTGCCCATTTAACGACAGTAAATGTCACATCATGCACAAAGGTTATACGGTTCAAAATGCAGGGTTTTGGTTGTGTTACTGAAGATTTCCCTTGGCTTTATTATCAAAATTTATAAGACATTTTTGTCAAAAGCATGTCTATACTTGCCAACAACCTGCACCCTCATCCATCGCTGAAGCACCATTGAGCAAGGCATGTAACCCCATGTTGCTCCAGGGACACTGTCCCTGTAACTAATTCACTCTGAGTCGCTCTGGATAAGAACATCAGATTAATGCAATGAACTGATCTTTTGTGTGTCTCTCTCTCTTCCTAGGTGACTGACAAGTCAGTGAGGGCGTTTGCGGAGTTCTGTCCTGAGCTGCAGTTTGTGGGTTTCATGGGCTGCTCCGTCACCTCACAAGGAGTCATCCACCTCACAGGGGTATGTCACAATAACAATATCACCTCTGCATTTCTCTGTGTGTGTTGTGGGGTATGCACCCCTCCAACTGTGCCTGTGTGAGTTGTGGATGTATTGGGGTTGGGGATGTAGGTGGAATCAGTGGACACGTAAGTGAGTATGATGTGTTGGGTGCATGGACATGCACGGATGCATAGACTTTAATCGTTATATTCACTGGTCATTCACTACTCCCACCATCTGTCATTCACTGGGCATTCACTCCCCACACCATCTGTCATTCACTGGGCATTCATCCCCCCACCCCACCCATCTGTCTGTGTGAACAATTGAACCTGTGACCCTTTGGCTGCAAGTCTGACTCCTTAACCGCTAGCCCATGACTGTGTGCGTGAGTATGTGTGTACAAGTGTTTGGTTTGAGTTTATATGCATATTATTGCATAATTTCCATGAAACAGCCCATCAGATAAACTTAAGAGTTGCCCATTTTTGTTTTTTCTTGATGGCAATAACCTTTAACCTGGGGCCAGTCTATCATGTCTAACTGCCAAACTATGTTCTAGATGACTGTAGGCTAGGCTGTCCCATTTCATGAATGGTTAACGGCCACAGTAGGCTAGAGCTACGTAGCCAACTCCATAGGAGTGCACTCTGAAGTGTGTAGACCCTTAATTGAGACACAACTGGTGTGTTGTTGTGTCTGAGTTTTTAAACATTTTATTAAAGAATGCATTCTTCAACAATGTAAAATTCTAACATTTTACATCATATTCTGTGGAGCCCAACATCCTATAGAACATTCATCCTCTCAACGTTACTTTCACACCCTTAAAGGTTAACTGATGGGTACAAACATGACAGCAGAATGAGGGGACACTTGTACACGTTAGCCCACAGTTGGGAGGAAGATATATAGTAATTTATAGGCTCAAAGGCTCATGTTCCATGTCATTTTGCGTATGTTCTCCCAGAACATTTAAAGGAACCAATGGAGTACCCTATTCAGAGTGAGTACTCCGTTTGGCCACTTGTAGCTTGAGGTAAACTTGATGCTGATAGGCTGTTATTATTTTATTTTCAGCTGTTGTTAAACACTACCAGCCATAGGTGATCTGAAAATCACTATGCCATACGAAAATATTTTTTCTAAACAGACAAAATGTATTGAATGTTGTCTGTTGTGAGAAATTCAGTTAATGTAACTATGTTTTCTCTAAGAGACTCGTGTTATCTTTAGATTAACAAACACATTTAGCATGCTAGCAGACTAATACGCTTCCTGTGCTGTATTTTGATATGCCTGAGAGGAAAACATACAGTCTATCAAACATGGAGTTCTGGGAGAGCTTTTTTTTTGGCCCTCTTCCATAGCATTTAACTACTTGCTGTATGGTGCACAACTATTTCCTCAGATAATGAATTACCTTCTTAAAGCATGTTTATTTGGCTAACTTTAGCCTACTAATCCATTCTAATGTCACTCATAGCACCTAATCTTATGAAACATTAGACATTAATGGGCTTATACTGCTGGAAACTTACAATAAATAAGAACACACACTACAAACGTTAAGGATTTACACAGTTTAGTTGAGACACAAAGTTTTCTTTGTTTACATGGGGTCTGACGAACATTCTGTTTTATTGGAGACACGCAGGGTGAGAGGACCATGCAAACAACATTCTCTGTATCTTCTCTCTCCCTGAATTACCGTTGGAACTTCCCCGTGAAAACACGGCTAATGTACTTCAGCAACTGTGCTGTGTGCTCTATTGCCCGTTATGGATGTTCATGTCATGCAAACATAATTATGACCATCTGCCTGCTGCTTCGACCCCACTTATGTCGACAGCTGTTTGCTGTTGCTAGTATGCTGTGCTGGTGTCATATGTAATTGGGAGCCAGTTGTAGACAGTAATGGTAAAAAGATTGCAAGAACAGGAAGCATAGCTGGCCAGACACCATAATTGTGACAGTGCGCTGTTTAAAAAAAAAAAAAAAAAAAAACTATTGTGAGTTTTGTCCCTTCCCCAACTGGTCCAATGAGGCCCAGGACTGAGCCTTTAAAAGTGTCATTCCACAAGAAATACTAGTACTACTAGTAATACACCTAACAAAATATAGGTAAGTGGGTGTGTTTGTTTAGAACATTTAAATCTTCTATTTGGTGTGCTATAACCGAATGGCCTTTGAATGATGGTAGCCTCTGAGTAGCACAGCCCAGAACCTGTCATTCTCCCCGTCCCACCTTCTTCTCCAAACTAAAGGAGCCTGTAACAGGAGCACTGAAGCATTTTTTTCACCGAAACCAGCTCACAGGGCATTCATTAATACTAGAGACTACCGCAAAATTAATGGGGGAAAAAAATGATGATGCAATGACACCTTTGAAGCCCCCTGACTCAAACGACCTTTCTATAACTGCAATATAATTTGTATTTCTTGTTAAGCAAATTAAGCCTCCAGGCTGTCTTCAAGACAAAAAGTGGCTGTTATTAAAAATGGATAAGTGAGTAAGAAAGTCTTCAATACACAAAAAGTATGCTATTTTTCTTCAGTATATACTACTATAGCCGACACAGGCATGGAGAGTAAATGAACTAAAAAATATGCTTGCATCTTTTTTTTTTTTTGTTGTATGAGTTTTTATCGTATTGCCAGACGTACTCCCCTTTGAGGAGAGAGATTTGGATTTTATTCACAGTCAAGCCAGTCTTTCTACTGGAAAATCTCACGGATTTTTTTTTTGCCTTACCTTTGCCTTTTTTACCCTTTAAAGAGCTTGCCGAAAAAATATGATGTGCGTGTGCGTGCACATGTGCATGGATGCTTCTGTGTGTTACTGTGTGTGCGTGTGTGTTCAATGGTGAAAATTATGCATGATTTTAAGTTTTTGTGTGAGCTCAGACACAGTGGGTATCTTGTTCAGTGGTGTGTGCCCAGAGTGTACATGCTCCTTTTGTTGTCTGATACTCAAGACTGTGTGTGTGTGTGTGTGTGTGTGTGTGTGTGTATCCTGCTTATGTTATTGGCCCAAGATCGAAGAATATAAGTACATTTTTTTTCTTACCACATTCTTCATTCCATGATCACATGTACCATCTTATTCACCAAAAGTCACTGTTACTTAGATTTTCGTTTTTGTCCTGTCAAATCAGAGGTGAAATTAATCTTATTAAATGCCACATGAGCAGATGAAGTGTGCATATGACTGTTCCCATCTATGCATGTATTTATCAGTTATAATTATGATACACATATTCAGTCTATGTGCTGCATTGAACAGTGGTCCAATAGTATTCTTTGTTTGTAATGCATTTTGGTGTAATAAAATCTATAATATGACAAAATTCCGTATTGTATGTTATCATGTGTTGCATATGGTAATTACTGGATGTGTAAAATAAATTTCAAGTAAGTGCATCTGTTTTATGCAAATATATAAACTTAGTGTTAAACTGATGCAAAAACTGTGCAGTGTGTAACTGGCAGTTTGGTACAGACCTTCCGATATTTAACTCCGATTCTGATACGATGGAACGTTGGGGCCAGTCACAGGTAGTCCGAGGTAGTCTGATGTTGCGACTGAGCACTCCGACTGCCTCAGTCGTCATGTTTGTTGGGGCGACTGATTCGGATCTTAAACAGTCATTCCTATTGTTGACACAATTATGATTAAATCAAACGTGTGATTTGATCGTGACCAATCTGTTACATTTTATCATGATTGTGATTGTGGACTGGGGGAGGACGTCTGTGCTTACAACCAACTCAAAATCGCCTCTGATGCTGCCGGAAGGTTTGGTGTTCTCAGTCGCTTTCTAATTATAAAAGACTCAAATTTAAAATTGAAATGTATAAAATAAAGTAAGCAAAAACATAATATTAAAGGAGCTGAAAACATGTAGATGTTAAACAAAATGATTGTACTTAAGTAATAATGGATGACTTTGGGGAAGTGATCTGGTGAAAATATACGCTTTGTAAAATTATCGATAAAGTAATAAAATGTAGTATTTACAGGATACATTATGGCAAGACATGAATACATTTAGGAAAAAATGTCATTTTTTAATTATATGTTCATACAGGACAACCTTTTTCTGCCCTGCTCCTCTTTTTAATTGTGTTGGGATTTGGTGTGCGTGCCTGGGTGTGTGTGTGTGTGTGTTTGCATGAATGCTACAGTATTGCTGTTGTATACTGCAGTAAATGCAATCAAGATTCAATCATTAGCACCAGTCAATTCAAGCATTATTCAAATGAATTGCCCATCACAAATCGAAACTATGCTGTAATGGGAGGTTTTGGCTAGTAACATGATGCTAAAGTTCAAAATTAAACAAGCCCCATTGCCCCCTGCTATCAGCTAAATATCTCCCTTTCATGCAAAAATAATGACCACACGAAAGCTGAATTAGTACCAAAGATCTTAGATTCTACAAAGATAAATATAATTCTGTGTAGTGTGTTATTGTCTAGAAGTATGATGCTAACAACCAACCTTGCCAGTTGGACCCCCATTTCACTTATTTCCTCATCACTGCCCTCTGCCTTCTTGTAGGTTAGCAGCTTCTTGTAGGTTAGCAGCTAAAGTTTTGGGTAGCGGCCTTGTTCCTTTTCAACATTCTATTTTGGAATGTTGAGACGGTGGGCTTGGGCACGCTCGCTGCAAAGCGTCTCGTTCTATGTACAGTCTACTCTTGACTCTCGCATAGTCACGATGGAGAAAACAACCATGAATAAACGTTCCAGGTTTCTCACAGTGTTAAAAAAACGAGGGAAAGAGAAAGTGGCAGATAGAATGAGGAAGAAGTTGTGCGCTTGGAAACAGTGCAGGTAGGATGCATAACTTCTCTGACAGGTCAATGAGAGCAGCATTGTTTGGCTAACGTTGCTTGTCCATAAAGTTACAGTTGCTAAACTACTTTACGTTGCGTATAAGTTTGCTAACTAACACTGATTGAAGTGTTTTTGTAGATATTGTCGCCAATGATCCTTGTTTAAACTTTTGATGTCATTCGCATTGTCTTTCTGCATTTAACATCTATCCACAACCTGCTTATAGCGTCTTATAGCGAAGTTAGCACAGCTAGCAAAACTGCTATTGTGCTGTTGTTCAGTCTGTAGCATGTCCCCCTAGTTCTCATTCTCTTAGCGCTGGAGTGGCAGGGGCAGGAGGAGTTAAAATTACCTACTTTTTGTAATGGTGTTGCATTGACATTTTAGTTTCACCAAATCACAATGCTTTTAGTGGCGACCAATGAAGGCGCTGAATTACAAACTCTGTCTACAATTACAATTGCAAAACCAATTTCTATAGATCTAACAGCCTGTAAAAATGCACCTGCATACATGAAATAACATTTAATTTATAGTAAAATTTCTGGAACAACGCCCCTGAAACATAACTTGTTGCTCCCACAACACAAACTCAACTTTTTCCCACTTTGTTAATCAAAACAAAACAACATTATGAGCAAAATGTATTGTGCCTTTAGCCAGCCTAAAAAGTGGACAGATCTAGCAGGCCCAATGCACTTACAGGGGGTTTGGGGCAAACGTGGGGTCGCCAGACCTCATCACTTTTTTTTTTTTTGTGGGGTTGCCAGACAAAAAGTTTAAGAACCACTGCTTTAGTCAATGGTTATGCTATTAATCAATTCCTAGTTACTTACAAGCAATACATATGCAGGTAAGTGACTAGTTAAAAGCAGGGATGGATTCCTTACCAGGCCTACCACGCCCAGGGTCCCAAGAGCTCTGGTGCTCTACACAAAGATGCTACTGTAATATAGGCTTGTATTGTTTGTATGGTTTGTTCATCTCATGTCTGAATAATGTCCATTTATATCCACAACAAAGTCATCAAAATCTTAAATTTAATGCCCTATTTATCAAAATGTTCTCCCAGGGGAGCACACCCATGGATCCCGCTTGACATTTACGTTGATCAGGGAATATATCTTGGCTTAGGGGCCTGCTTACATCCCAGGGAAAAGTTCAGGCTCAGGATTTTTTTTTACGATCACCCCTGCAAATACCATCAAGATGAGACAAAGGGGAAAACCATCAGGGACAGAGGTGTTGTGTATATACTATCTAGTATACTAGTATAGAGTGACCAGTTGTCCCCGTTTTGTTCTGGTCTGACGCAAAAATCCACTCTGTCTCTGGTTTTTGAAGTTCAAGTCAAGTCAAGTCAAGTAGGTTTTTATTGTCGTTTCAACCAGTAGCGGCTCCTGAGCATAAATATTGGTGGGGCAGACACTGACTCCTGCCTAAATCACTACCCTGACCAAATGTTATAGAATAATGTATACTAATAGGCCTATTTAAAACCTAATTAATGTAGTAATTCGGCTAAGCAGGTCTATAATAAATCTGTCAGCACCATAAAAGCATGCGTTTCAGAGTTCTTTTTTTATATTAAAATTAATCTTCTAATTTCAGTCCATCAAATGCATTTTTAACAGAAAGTCCACGCTGTTTGACATGGCAGGTTCTGTGCTGCAGGCCATCACTGCATTTGACACGATTGGGTTAGGCCTAACGTTACTAGGAGTAGTGATCTGTGAGCTGCTAGAAGGTAAAAAAAAAAGCCGGTTGGGGCAGACTTGCTCCTGCCCATATTGAACTCTATTAGCGCTGCTTGCAATTCCGACAACTGACAACAGGCGAATAGGAAAAATCAACAGATGAATGTGGGCAGTGACCGTTCCTGCCCCATAACTGCAATCAACAAAAGTATTTGACATTCAATTCCACAGTGCTAAATAAATAGTTATAAAAAAACACAGACACAAACCATATACGACAGAGTAGTTAAATAGGTAGCAAGCAGAGCAGTTACGTAGGTAACATTATTTATTAAAAGGAACTATGTTTTGGGGTGGATGTTTTTTGGGAGGGCGCTGCCCCACCTGCCCATATTGATGAGCCGCGCCTGGTTTCAACCATATACACAGTACATAGTGAGACGAGACAACGTTTCACCGGGAACAATTGGTGATACACGCAACTGTTAAAACACTATATGGACAAGACAGATATGTAATAGTGCCTACATACACTATTGAGGGACTACACAGATTCTCTCACATACTCACACACACAAATACACATGCACTTGTACACACTCTTGTGCACATATGTACGTATACAGTGCAACACACTTGTAAACAAGTCAGGTCAGAGTTACATGTGACCTAAACAACAAACACTCTAGACAGGGCATGGCTTTTAGCACTGTGGCTAGTGGTGTGATTTGTAAACAAATGACTGTTCTACATAAATAGCAGCAAGGCTAGTGGTATGATTTGTAACCAAGAAACTATTCTACATAAATATAAGTAATAGCAGCAAGAAAGTGCGGGGGCATAAAGGTGCAGTGTACTGTGACGCGCTGGTTTGCATCCTGAGTTACCAAGAATTTACAGTCCAATTGCACTACAGGCTGTTCAGCAGTCTGACTGCCTGCGGGAAGAAGCTCTTCCCCATTCTGGAGGTGCGGGCAGTGATGCTGCGGAACCTTCTACCAGATGGTAGTAAGGTGAATAGTCCATGGGAGGGAGGAGTAGAGTCTTTGACAATGTTCTTGGCTTTCCACAGACAGCGGGTGCTGTGGATGTCTGTGAGGGGGAGCAGAGAGACTCCAGTGATCTTTTAGGCCTTGCGGTCTGCAGCAGTGCAGTTGCCAAACCATGCATGCAAACCAGGCTTTCTTTGTGATGTGTGTGGTGTTGAGATGTGTATGCCCAGAAACTTTGTGCTCTGGACAATCTGTACTGGAAGGTTGTTGATGCACAGTGGGATGTGTTTATGCAAAGTCTGTCTGAAGTCTAAGATCAGTTCTTTTGTTTTGTCCACGTTGAGGGACAGGTTGTTGTCGGTGCACCAGTTGCTTAGCTGAGCCACCTCCTCTCTGTACGGGGCCTCGCCTCCGCTGATCAGACCCACCATGGTAGTGTCATCAGCAAACTTGATGATGTGGTTTGAGCTGTGTGTTGCCGCACAGTCATGGGGGAGGAGTGTGAACAGCAGCGGACTGAACACGCAGCCTTGAGGTGCTGTGTTCAATATGGTTGTGCTGGAAGTCTTGCTCCCGATCCTAACTGCTTGGGGTCTGCCGACCAGGAAGTCCAGGATCCAGTTGCAGAGGGTTGTGTTCAGGCCGAGTTCACCTAATTTTGTTATCAGCTGCTGAGGGATGATAGTGTTGAATGCTGAGCTGAAGTCAATAAACAGCATCCTGACATATGTGTCCTTTTGGTCTAGATGAGAGAGAGCCAGGTGGATGGCAGTGTTGATGGCATCGTCTGTGGAGCGATTGGGGCGGTAGGCAAACTGCATCGGATCCAGTGTGGCTGGTAGTTGTACCTTGATGTGTCTAATTACCAGCCTTTCAAAGCACTTCATGATGGTGGATGTCAGTGCAACTGGGCAGTAGTCATTGAGACAAGTCACTGTGGGTTTCTTCGGAACGGGGATGATGGTGGTAGTCTTGAAGCAGGTGGGAACGACGGTGGTGGCCAGGGAGATGTTGAAGACATCTGTGAGGACGTTGGTCAGTTGGTCCGCACACTCCCTCAGCACACGGCCTGGTATGCCGTCCGGCCCAGCAGCTTTCCGTGGGTTGACTCTGAGTAGGGTCTTCCTCACTTCAGAAGTGGACAGGCACAGCACTAGGTCGTTAGGGGGAGGGGTGTCCTTTCTCACCACTGAGTCGTTCTGTTCCTCAAACCTTGAGTAGAGCGCTTTGCTGTTTTAATGGCCCGGGACAGCTCAGCTCTTGCTTTCCTCAGGGCTTCCTCCTCCCCAGCCCTGTAGGCAGCATCCCTGGCTTTCAATAGCGCCCTCACCTCTGCAGTCATCCATGGTTTTGATTGGGGCGTGTGGTGATGATTTTAGAGACAGACACATCCTCTGTGCACTTGCTGATGTAGCTGGTCACAGTTGAAGTGTATTCCTCCAAATCGGTGGTGCCGTTGTAGGTGGCTGCTTGCTTAAAAATGGGCCACCATTGCTTCCCTAGGCCAGGTCTTTGTTTCCATCCGACTTGGTCTGATGCGTTTGACCAGGGGCTGATATGCAGGAATTAGCATAACTGTGGAGTGGTCTGAGTGTCCTAGGTGGGGGAGGGGCTCAGCTTGGTAAGCACCCTTGATGTTGGTGTAAACACAGTCCAGTATGTTTTTCCCTCTTGTAGGAAAATCCACATTTTGATGAAATTTTGGTAGGACCTTCTTTAGATTTGCATGATTAAAGTCGCCGGCAACAATAAACAGTGTATCTGGGTGTTCGTTTTGTAGTTTACCGATGGCTTCGTATAGATCTGTTAGAGCATTGTTGCTAGTGCTAGCGCTACAAAACATTACTGACGTAACCAATCTAAACAAAAGGCATGTCACACATTACCAGAGCAGCACATGACAACCTCTGCGCCATTTCAAATTATTTTGATGTACACAAGTCCTGTGAAAACCTAACAGACAGAATTATTGTTTTTTTATGTCATATTCTGTGGAGAGTTGGTTGTCATCTGGTCTCTAAATTAGCCTTAATATAGTTAGAGAGAGATAGTAGTCATGTCTTTAGCTATGAGGACAGGGCAAGAGACACAGGGCCTTTTGAAATAATGGAGTCTTACATCGTAGATACTACAGAGGAGACAAATCATCCTTCTTGTTTTAGTGGTAAGTTCAAAAGACAGCATCCATAATGGTGTGGGTGTGTGTTTTGAGCAGCACAAGATGGCACTCAGACATTATATTTAGGGGTATATATATAAGCTTAAATATTACCAGATAATGAGGTCAGACTGCATTCTATACAAAATTCCATCAATATGGCTCCATCATAAGGGCAACCAGATGCTAAAATGGCTGGTGTGGAGTCCAGATTGGTCACATTTTAAGCATAATAAAAAGGAAAACATGATGAAGACACCTACCAGGTGGACTGCTGAAATCATGTCAAGGACAACAAAAAAAGCCCTTTTTTATACAAAATCATCTTGTCAGTTAAGATCATTTCTTCAGTCTTACTCAACTTTTCCTGCCTTTTATCGACACTGTCTCAACTTTTTTGAGAGACATTGCTGGCCTAAAATTTGAAATAATCATAAATATCACATAAAACAACAAAAAAATCTAGTTTCAATAACTGATGTTGTCCTTGGACTATTCTCAAACACGTGTATTGCTTGTATGATTTGGGAATTATAGCATTTTTTTTTATTTACATTTAACACAACGTCCCAACTTCATCGGAATTGGGGTTGCAGATAGACATATAGACAGATAGATAGAGAGACAGAGAGAGAGAGGGAGAGAGAGTGAGTGCTGATAGATAGAGCTGATTGATTGATAGATAGAGCTGATTGATTGAACTGATGGATGAATGGATGGCCATGGATGAATTAATAGTTTCTCCCTAAACAAAGGCATCCTGAGGCATGGCCGTGTGTTATGTTTGCTGCCAGCCATGCCCTGTGTTTAGTATGCTGAAGCAGCCTTATGTGCCGCTGCTCTGTAATTTGGAAGGTGTGATTACCAAGAGCAGCTGGCTGAGAGGAACAGAGTATGTGTTTGGTTATTAGCAGTGGATGCGTAACCCCCCTTGCACGTACACACACACGCACACACAGACACACATGCACAGGCTGATTTCTCGATATGTAAGAGCTATTATATGTTAATTAACACATTTACAACCAGCCAATTCTGGCACACTCCTAATGCTGCACTTGCTTATTCCTGAGAATCTATACATGCAATATTGTCAGTACTGATTAGACTGAAAAACTAAACCGATGTTTTTATTTATTTTTGTCAGTTCAGGCCTTCAGTAGTGCTGTATTAAAACACCAACAAAGATTCTTTTGAAAGATGGGTCATAAACATAAACTACCTGAATGTAGTGCATTAGAAGCTAAACGTGGCAATGGTAAACCAGTACCCAATGGTAAAACAGTTTCCTGAAAATGTTTTTTCTCTCTCTGCCAGCTTTGCTTGCATGCTCGCACTTGTGTCCAGTGCGAGCATGAGGACAGATGAGAGCTAAGGAAACAGATACATTGTGGAATGACTTTGGGCTTTTGTCCACAAATGTAATTTTCTGTTGTGCAGTTGCACAGAGCCTGGATGTTAATGGGATTGCTGAAGTTATCACACTGCACTGTGATTAGACAGAGCTGCGATTCCTGACCAGAGCCAACTGGCTTGAGAAAGTAAAAGTCCTGCCATGTATCCCTTTTGCCTGTGCTCCTAACACAGATTACTTCACTAATCGGCTCAGCTACCTGGCTGAAGAGTTGTTGCTAAGTAGGATCAGCTGGTTTAATGAATTGGCAGGACTTTTACTTTCTTGGACCTGGGAGGTCAGGCTCTGGCAGTGACACATGGTGACCAGAGGTGGGTCCAGAAATTAAAGCCCTGCCATGTATTCCTTCTGCCATGCACTAAAACATGTGCTTTCGCTAATTGGCAGTGATCTAAAGATTTGTGTGCTCATTAGCATCAACTGGTTCAGAAAATGGTTGGATTAAATATGTTTCATTTTCTGAAGTATGGTTTGACATCTCTGACAGTGAAACACAGTTGTTGGTTTTGTCATCAGAGGCAATCCCCTAATGAAGTTTGTCCTCTGCATTTAACCTATCTGTGAAGCATTAAGGGACATTTGCTTGTTTGGCAAAAGTGACTTTTTTTTTCACTAGAATGAATATTATACTTTTTACTTGTACTTTTAATTGTACTTTTTAGTCCACTACATTGTACTTTTTACTCCACTACATCAGAAAGTCTCACTCTCAGTATTTCATTGTATGTTACAGTTTAACTCCTTGAATACTCGAATACTTGAAGCTACATGTGGATTTATTTACAAGATAAAGGATAGAAACCAGCAATGATGATTTCCAAACAGGTAGCCTATGCTGACCACAATTCACCTAATTCGTCCATTTCCCATCTGTTCATTTGCATCTGAATATTTATATTCAAGTAAAAGGTAAAAATCATATATATAGTCCCGCTTTAACAGTAGTGAAATCAGGTAAAGGCCCTAAAATGTGAAAATAGTGCTATTGTGCATAAAGAAGTTAAGCTTTAGTTTTAGTGACCTGTCTGTGGCCCCATTTATCAACAAAAACACATAGAGAATAAATACTTGTACTTTGAATACTTAAGTATTTTTGAAAACAAGTGCTTTCATACTTCAACTTAAGTAACAATTTTGCATAGCAACTTCCACTTGTAGTGGAGTAATATTTGACAAGGAGTATTTATACTTTGACTCAAGTAAAGGAATTGTTTACTTCATCCATCTCTGCTAGAATGGGAACTTTGTGGTGGATGCCATACCGTAATAATTATAATAGTTATATTGTCCAGAAAAGTGGAGATTAGTCTCCTTGTGTGGATTTAAAATCACAGGCAGACACAATAAATAAACAATAAATGCAACAACAAATGAACACTGTCACCCTTAAAAGAACAATTAATAACACTTTCACACCCTTAAACACAATAAATAAAAACTGGCGCACAAACAACACACAGATGTCAAGAAAACAAACATGGATTTACTGCATGGCTTCTTGTGAGTTGAGTGGTGGTAGTGCCCTTGGTACGAATGCCTTTTTAATAGATATTTTTGGTTGCTGTTGCAGCTCCATACCCCCTTCCTGAGGGCAATTTTAACAATTCTGGACAGTTTGGTTTGTTCTTAACCTCAAAGTTTCCAAACAAAGTCAGCACAAATATCAGCACACTCTTAGTCAGACGCCTATACACAGTCTCTAGAATTTACTTGCTAACCCCGTATGAGTTCAGTTTTCTAAGTAAATATAGGTGCTGCATTGCCTTTAGGAGTTGTAACATCTAAACTCCTACCTCCTCTATAGGATGGTTATATCATAAATTTGTGGACCCTGAGTCTGATGTAATTTCCCCATCTCACCCCATCACTCTTTCCCACTTATTTCCTGTCTCTCTCCACTGTCCTGTCTTATTAACCCTATGGGCTATTTTCAGGGTATTTTTACTACCTTTACTTTTAAGCTCACATCTTGGTCATTGTAAGGGCCATACATACATGCTATATCTTGTTTTTAGTCTAGACTATCCAGATCTGGTTTAATTTGGTGAGCTACCATTTGCACTGATTTTATAAAAAATGGTAAACCAATAAAAAAATCGATAACTACTTTACAGATCGGTAATAAGTAGGTAATTTTATGGTAATTTATACCTAATTTCATGGTAATAATAATTTTTAGCCACATGTTACAAGTAATTGCTGTGCAGTGTCCAGACAATTACTGTGCAATTGCTAGACAATAACAATGCAAACTGCTTTGATTTGAAGGTATAATAAAATGGTAATTATTTAAAGTAAATGTGTAATTACTAAAATAATAAAGTTCAGGATGTACTTATTGTGAAGTAATATGACTGTAATTACACCAGTACGGTGGTGTTATGAAGGAGTAAATGTTAAGTACATGGCTACTATCAGATGTTATGACATAACAACACAGTGATGAAAGATACTAACCTAAAGTTATTATAGCACTTATAGCGTAGTATGGTAGATAGTAAAATGTCATATAGTTTCTGTTACTACAATGAAACAAATGAAGTAATTTCACACAAACTACATGGTATCAGGGCTGTAAAATACACTATCACATGTTCCTACTTAATTTCTCAGCTGTGTTGATATACCCACCAAGTATCTTCCTTATGATAGTGTTGTTTTTATGCAGTTACCTTGAAATACACTAGATTTGCCACATAGCGGTACATGGTATGACCGCCGCAGTGTATTGAAATGTGCAAACTGTTGGTATGATAAATGTGTGGTAGAGCAGTGTTGTGAGGTGAGAAATTGTGTGGAAATGATTTCCTGGAAGTGGGCATGGATTTGGGTTTTGAATGAATGACATTGTATGTGTTTGTGTAGTGTGTAGGAGTGATTTGTGAAAGAAATAGGCAAAATGAGATTTTGTACAATTACAGCGCCCCCTATAGGTCCAATTTTATGGCATGTATTGTGCTTTTAGAGGTCATTGTGCTGATCGTGCATGATATATTTTGTGCAGTTCCCACCTTCTCGGTCCAAAATACTGGCAATTCAAAATCTCAAGTTTTGCACTTACCCATATCACTAGGTGGCGCTATGCTGGGTTGATACACCTCTGTAACACCGACATACTAACACAAAATAGTTGTCTTGTGCAAAATTGTTGAGTTATTTAATTAATTGTTTTCATTGGAAGTGGGCATCGACCAGTGTTTTCAATGGATGAGGGTCAATAGATTTCACAATGAAAACAAATTGGTTGTAAACGTTAGCATTCTCTACATAAGGTTAGTCTTTGTGCTGATTGTGCATGACACATTTTGTGCAGCTCCCACCTTATCGGTCCAAAATGTTGGCAACTCAAAATCCTAATTTTTGCATTTACCCATATCAGTAGGTGGCGCTATGCTTTAAGTAAGTGTTTATGGGCTGCGTCAATACGCCTCTGTAACACCGACATATCACAAAAATGTCATGTTCTTGGGTGAAATGGTCATTGAGTTATTTCCTGATACCACGTAGTTTGTGTGAAATTGCTTCATTTGTTTCAGTTTAGTAACAGAAACAATGCAACAGTTTACCATCTAACTGCTACAATGACTTGGTTAGACTCTTTCATCACTGTGTTGTTATGTCATAACATTTGCTAGTAGCCATGTACTTACCAACATTTTATTTCCTCACAACACCACAATGCAGTCATATTACTTCACAATAAGCAATCCTGAATTTTATCATTTTAGTAATTACACATTTACTTTCAATAATTGCAATTTTATTATACCTTCAAATCAAAGCAGTTTGCATTGTTATTGTCTAGAAACTGCACAGTAATTGTCTGGAAACTGCACCGTTATTACTTGTAATATGTGGTTAAAAATTATTATTGCCATAAAATTAGATATAAATTACTATAAAATTACCTACTATTACTGATCTGTAAAGTAAAGTGTTACCAAAAAATCTTGTATTCTTGCAAGTACCTGTCCATAGGATGATGTCAGTAGGGATATGTTTTCATATGTGAGTAGAGGAGATTTTCTGCAATCTGGCAATATAAGAACCATGGTGGTTGGATATTCAGTAGCTTATCAATGTTGATAAATATGTAGTCTGTGCCTGACGGAAATAAGGGCCTATTTTCCATGTAATGAATGATATCAGGATTAACGTGGCCACGTGGTGGCCCATATTATCACGTTAAAGGTTAACGTGATAATATGGCCTTGGTGTCGTTGGAAAGCTGAGATTCTGTGTTTTCTTATCTGCCTTGTCTATGCAATCACGGGTTCGCGAGTAATTTCAACGAGAGTAATGCTGATGCAAAGCGTTAATATGAGAGATTTTGGCTAATTTTAATAAATTAATATCTCGCCGATACTTAAGCACAAAGACAGGGGTCACATTGTAAAGCCCTGTTTCTGCTGTTTGGTATGAGTGCCATATCGCTATGATGTATCGTTCCAAAGTTATTCAACAGAGAAGAATAGGTGTAAATTTGCCCGCACTTTGCGGGTGTCAGGCCCATAGGGTTAAAGGCGAAAAAGCCCCCAAAAATGAAAATAAAAAAAAAAGGATGCAAACTTTGTCTGATGTGGTGAATGTGTGTGTATGCTGGTGTAATGGATGCCAGCTAGCATCGCTTGGTAAACCTCCCTCCCGACATCTCAAAAGAATACGCTACTGACTGAGCTAATAGCCCAGCTTACTCACTTGGTAGCACTTGGTCTCCCAAACCTGAGTTGCTGTGAAGTTGCAGGTTTAGGCCTGGGGCAGTAAAAGTAAATAAATTACTTTAGGTAAATTTGGAGACTCAGTCAGCCGAGTGGTTATCAGGAACAATGTTTATTCTTAACAATAAGGACAACACAGGACTTAGACAACACAAAACACCAGACAAAGACAATACGAGGCAAGACTAACCTACATGACAGACAAGACGCCAACCTTGTCTGTATGTTAATCAACAGACAGAGACAGTTCTTCAACAGACCACCAAATGGTTGAGGAAACCAGCTGTTCACACCTCCTATCTCACACAGACATACACAGCTTTGATCCTAATAAGAAGAGTTCCAAAAGCAACCAAGTGATGTGAAATAATAATAGAATGTTTTAACATTAAAATGTTATACAAAATTATAATTATTATTCAAATACCAGCGGCAGGAACACCTTGATTACACTTGCACAC
This sequence comes from Coilia nasus, assembly GCA_027475355.1. NCBI lineage: Eukaryota > Metazoa > Chordata > Actinopteri > Clupeiformes > Engraulidae > Coilia > Coilia nasus. Next base: position 37,740,048 of record CM050217.1, read on the forward strand.
TTATGTATACCTGTGTGTGCAGAGATGTTTTGGCTGCAGTATGGAAGGACATTTGTTTATTTGTTTGTTCCTTACAGCTGAGGAACCTGACCAGCCTGGACCTAAGACACATCTCAGAGCTGAACAACGAGACAGTCATGGAGGTGGTGAGAAAGTGCCGGAACCTCAGCTCCCTCAACCTCTGCCTCAACTGGAGCATCAACGACAGGTACATGCAACCACATTTGCATGCACACGTATACGCATGCCGCAAGAATCAATCATATTCTGTGCTGTTCACTCTATTAGTGCCGGGTTGTATGTGTGTGTGTGTGTCTCAATTATGGATTCGTGTGGAAAAGCTGGCCAGATCCTTGCTGCCACTGCAGGCCTCACCAGTTAAACAGCACAAATCCAATAACGGCGGACGTGATTGGTTAAATCTAATAACAGATGACATCATTGGTTAAATTGTTTAGCTGGTCAATGTACTGTACCGGTGTGGTTGTAATTCTATTTGCAAGTATTGTGGAGGAAAAGTGCTGCTGTAGTGGTTTTTGCTTTTCTGTTTTTTCCACCTGTCATACTGTTTTCACATCTTTTTACTGCTTTTATGTCTTACTGATTTCACATCACCCCCGTTTCTCTCTCTTTCTGTCTCTCTCTCTCTGTCTCTCTCTCTCTTTCTTTGTTTTATGTTTCCTCCTCTTCTTTTCTGTCCTGAGATTTCCTGTGCCCTTCAGTGAATGAGCTGTTGTGTTGAGTTTGTGTAGATCAGATTGTAGAGCTGAAACAATGAATCGATTAATTCAAGTAATTTGGTTAAAAAATGATTGATTTTTTTTTCCCAAATCGATGCGTTGTTTAATTCTCTGTATTTAATTATTATGTTCAATTTGCTTGTGTTTCACATGGACTGTACGAAGCAGGCCATTCAAAACAATAGGCAATGTCTGGTTTCAGCTAACTTTAGCCTAATAACTACCAGCCTAAACATGTCTTTTCCATTGCTACACATAGGCTAATATTGCTGAAAACTCACAACAAATACAAGCACTGACCAAAAACCTTTAGGATTTTTTTCAGTTTTATCCACAAACCAACATAGGTGCAATCCTGCAGTTTGTTTATTAAGCTAACTTATTTTGCCTTATCCTGTCATCACTCATGACGTCTTATACAGCTGAAAACAAAGTAAATATATATATATGTTGACCTGAACCTTTTAGGATTTATTAAGTTTAATTCTCAAATGAAAATGTAAACCTGCACTTCAGTCATGTTTCACTCCTCTGACATGCAAGATTTTCCAAAATGTTAAACTGTGGCATTTGTCACCTCTGACGAGGAGAAGATTGGTCTGTGTCGAGTGCAAGTATGAAGGGTTGGGCGCATTGGTGACGTCACTGTCTGGCAAGCAGAATAAAAGGCAATTGGTTGTTTACTTTCAGACTTGACTGTGTGTGTGTGTGTGTGTGTGTGTGTGTGTGTGTGTGTGTGTGTGTGTGTGTGTGTGTGTGTGTGTGTTAGAATACTGTCTTTGGAGGTCATGATACAGACAAGCCTGCTGTGGCATGGGCCTGACTCGCTCACCTTCTGTCAAGGAAAAAATCAGAGTGAAATGAACTATATATTGCAACATGAATTTGAATGTTTGTTGGGGAGCAAACGCATGATATGGAACACGTAACCCACCCATTCATTAATGGTAATCTTTTGTCCTGTATGGACATAATTATGACTGCGAAGCGAAAGCGGTCGTTATAGTGTTGCCACGACTTTTTTTCCTTTTTTCAGCAATTTTCCGTCAACGGTTTCCGGGACACTGGAAGTCTGGGGGACATAAATCTTTGTAGGCATGTAGCCCTAGAATATTTTCAGCGACTAGAAGCGTTTGGCCCCCGAGGGCCACCCCTCCGCTGTGCCAGGTTTCACCCAACAACATGAAATTTCTGTGATATGTCGGTGTTACAGAGACGTATTGAACCAGCCAATAAACACTCACTTGAAGCATAGCGCCACCTAGTGATATGGGTAAATGCAAAAATTGGGATTTTGAGTTGCCAATATCTTGCACCGAGAAGGTGGGATGTGCACAAAATACGTAATGCACGATCAGCACAAAGACCTCTAAAACCACAGCATGTGCCATACAATTTGGTCCATAGGGGGCGCTGTAATTGTACAAAATGTGATTTTGCCTAATATCTACAGAATGCTAATGTTTACAACCAATTTTTTGTTATTGTGAAATCTATTGACCCTCACGCATTGAAAACACTGGTCGACGCCCACTTCCAACGAAAACAATTTCCGTGAAATTTTAACGTTGCGAAAACAAATCTGAAGGAACTCGTCATAGGCCGTTCATGTGAATCTCACCAAATTTGGTATATGTCATCTACAGACAATGCTGACAAAAAGTTATCAAAGGATTTATCTTGAGATAAACCGTTTCGAAGTTACACGTCAATGAACATATATCATGTAGTTTAACATTTTTCAAAAGTCCTTATCTTTCCTTTTAATTGCTCAAATTTGGTCAAAGTTGACATGCCATCTCTAAACAGTTTCTCTTCATGTGTACTAAATTTTGTGACATTTTGTCATAGGGGGCGATGTTTATTGGCGAAGCTAGGTGTCAAAAAACAGTTTTTGTTAAATAATTCGTCAACAATTTTGCCCAAGACAACACTTTTGTGTTAGTACGTCAGTGTTACAGAGACGTATCGACCCAGGCCATAAACACTCACTTGAAGCATAGCGCCACCTTGTGATATGGGTATATGCAAAAATTGGGATTTTGAATTGCCAATATCTTGAACTAAGAAGGTAGGAACTGCATAAAATATGTCATGCACGATCAACACAAAGACCTCTAAAAGCACAGCACATGCCATAAAATTGGGCCCATAGGGGCCGCTGTAATTGTACAAAATCTCATTTTGCCTATTCCTTTCACAAATCACTTCTACACACTATACAAACACACACAATGGCATTCATTTAAAACCCACATCAATGACCACTTCCAGGAAATCATTTCCATAAAAATTCTCACCTCACAACACTGCTCTACCACACACTTATCATACCAACAGTTCCCATATTTCAATACACTGCGGCGGTCATACCATGTACTACTATGCAGTACATCTAATTATTAAGGGGCACAATTATAAAGCTCAGAAGGTTAAGGCAGAACTGACACACAAAGGGTCCAAAACAGGGCACGCAAACAACTGAAACAGCACACAAACGCAGAGGGGTGAAACAAATGAGCAAAAGCACAACCAAAGAACACAGTGTAATACAATACCCAAAATAAGAGAGTCCAAATGACGACAAACGCAAGGCAAAAAAGAGTTCAAGGCAAACAAGGCTTCACTGGAGTAAAACAAACCACGACTGACTCGGAGCAGATCCAGGGGAGGATTGACGAGGCCAGATGACAAGAGACCAGGGAGTGCTGCTTAAAAGCTGTAGAGACCAGGTAAAACTCATCAATACTCAGGAGAGTGTGCACGTGAAACAGGAAGTGGCTGTGAACAAAGTGACGATCTGATTAAGGAGTTCTGTGCTTGTGAAGCAGAGTGAGGGGGCATGGTTGTGACCAGATCTGATGCAGACTTAACAACAATATTACTACTACATTTGAAGAAGTTCTTTTTCTACTGCATTGCAGCATTACAACAACATCAAACAAAACGAGGGTTATGTATATAACCACGGTTCTATGAGTGTCGGATGACCGCCAGAGGCGGTGCTTTCAGCACATGGATATCCATCGCACGAACGTGCAGGTCGAGTAATAATATCAACATAGTGACCTGGGTGACGTCACCCGTGACCCTGTGACGGGGCACAAAAGACCGGTGAACCCAGGAAGTAAACCTCTTGGCACATCTTCTCGTGAACACTCCGAGTGACGGCCAAGCTCTGGCGGTCATCCGACACTCATAGAACCGTGGTTATATACATAACCCTCGTTCTATTTCGTGTCTCCTGACCGCCAGAGGCGGTGCTTTCAGCACATGGATGACTCGTACCAACCAAGTCATGAGGAGTGCTTACCCGTACTCAGTGCTGCTGGGACGGGCCAGGAACCACTGCTGTAGGGACAGGATTATGCGGGACAACATTGATAAAATCTGGTAAAAGTGCAGCCAGACGCCCATGAGGCAGCGCTGCAAATGTCAGAGAGGGGCACGCCCCTCAACGATGCCCACGAGGCCGCCACACTGCGGGTGGAGTGTGCATGAACACCCCGTGGGACTGTGGAGCCACTGTGCCTATAGGCATGCAAGATGGTCTCCACCATCCACTTGGACAGCCTCTGTTTGGAAAGTGGCAAGCCCCGTCTCGGCCCTGAATGGCACAGAAACAGGGCATCAGTCAAGCGAAAGCCCTCCGTGCGGGACACATACATCCGTAGGGCACGCACAGGGCATAAAAGATCAGACCTCTCCCCCTGACTCGCCTCAAACGCCGCCAGGCTAAGAGGCTGATTAACAAAGGCAGAGGAGAGGGTCTTAGGTAAAAAAGAGGGGTTAGGCCACAGAGTGACCCCACTGTCGCCAGGGTGCCAGCGCAGGCAGTCCCCACTAACCGACAGCGCGTGCAATTCCCCAACGCGCTTCGCTGACGTGATGGCCAGAAGGAATGCCGTCTTCATAGACAGCCATGACACATCCACCGTCAGCAGGGGCTCAAACGGTTCGTCGCAGAGAGCTTGCAGCACCAAAGGCAGATCCCATGCGGGCACCCGGCTCCGCCGGGGGGGCCTCAAGCGAAGGGCACCCTTCAAGAAGCGAGCCACCAAAGGATGGGATCCCACCGTCCGCCCGTCGACCCTGGCATGCTGCGCAGAGATGGCAGCAGCGTACACCTTGATGGTGGAAGGCGTGAGCCCCTTGTCGAACAGCGACTGTAGAAACAGCAGAACGGTAGGCAGGGGGCAGCGCGTGGGCTCCACGCTCTGCGTCAGGCACCAAGCGGAGAACAGCTTCCACCTGTTGGCGTAGAGGGCAGTGGTGGACGCTGCCCGAGAGCAGGCAATAGTGTCGGCCACTGCTGGCTCACACAAATCTAGCAAGGGGTCCGGCCCCTCAGGGGCCAAACCCAGAGCTGCAGCCTGGTCGGATCCGGGTGCCAGATCTGGCCCCCCAGCTGCGACAGAAGATCCTGCCTCACCGGCAGGCACCAGGGGTCTCCGTCCAGCAGCTGCAGTAGCTGCGGGAACCACACTCTCCCCGGCCATCGAGGGGCCACCAGTAGCAGCGTGTGGTGGTCCACCACGACCCTGTGGAGAGTCTGTACTATAAGTGGCAACGGGGGGAATGCGTAAAGCCGTTGCCTCGGCCACGCATGTGCCAGCGCGTCCAGGCCTAGAGGGCTGGGGCCATGAAGACTGAACCACAGAGGGCAGTGAGTCGAGTCCCGGCACGCAAAGAGGTCCACCTCCGCCCTGCCAAAGCGTTCCCAGATGGCAAGCACCACCGCTGGGTTGAGCCTCCACTCCCCCGGGTCGGGGCCCCGGCGAGACAGCAGATCCGCGGCCCTGTTGGCGGTGCCTGGCAAATACACAGCCCGAAGACTGAGGAGATGGCGATGGGCCCATCGCAACAGCCGTTGGGCCACCTGCAAGCACCGGAGGGACCTGGTGCCCCCCTGGTGGTTGATGTAGTACACCACAGTGGAGTTGTCGGTCCTCACCAGAACGTGTCTGCCGGCCAGGTCCGGGAGGAAGTGCTGCAGGCCGAGAAACACAGCCTGCAGCTCCAACACGTTGATGTGATGCCGCTGCTGCTGAGAACTCCAGCAGCCCCTGGCCGTCCGGCACTGCCACACCGCCCCCCATCCTCCCAGGGAGGCGTCCGTAGTGACGACCTCCCGCCGGGAAGGGACAGCGGCTAGGGGAACACCCCGCGTGAAGTACGTCCCCCTCCTCCACGGACGGAGGAGTTTGTGGCAGGTGTGGGTGACCTTGACCAGCCTGTGCCCGTGCAGGGCCGGGTCGAGGCGAAGATCGTTCAGCCACCGCTGAAGCGGACGTAGATCCAGGAGCCCCAACGGAACAAGAGAAGAGGCAGCGGTGAGCATGCCGAGCAGGCGCTGGAAAGACTTCAGGGTGAGCGACCTGCCCCTCCTGAAGCGGCCAAGCAGTTGGTGGATGTTGCGGATCCTGGCCTGAGAGGGGGTTGCCCTCAACAGCCGCGAATCCAGACGAATGCCCAGGAAGTTGGTCTCCTGGCAGGGCACCAACGAGCTCTTCCTGTAATTGACCCGCAGCCCCAAGTCTGCAACATGCGAGAGCACAGTCGCGACGTCCGAGCGGGCCTGAGCCTCTGACCGTGAGCAGATCAGCCAGTCGTCCAGGTAGGGCAAGATGCGCAAGCCCTGGGCCTGAAGCGGAGCCAGTGCCGCCGCCACACACCGGGTGAAGACACGGGGAGCCAAGGCTATGCCAAAGGGCAGGACGCGGAACTCGTACGCCCGGCCCTCGAAGGCAAACCGGAGGAACTGCCTGTGGTGGGGTGCGATCGGAATGTGGAAGTACGCATCCTCCAGATCGATCGCAGTGAACCAATCGCCCGCCTGGATGTGGAGCAACACATCCACAGTGCGGAGCATGCGAAACCTCAGGACCTTCAAGTGGCGATTCAAAGACCTCAGGTCGAGGATTGGGCGGATACCGCCGTCCTTCTTTGGCACAAGAAAATATGTGGAGTAAAACCCACCTTGCTGTTCGCTCTCCCCGACTGGAGAGATCGCCCCCTTCTCCAGGAGGCCGACGATTTCCTGTCGGAGGACGCGGGCCTTCTCCGGACGGCCCATGGTGGTCGTTCTGACCCCACGAAATCCCGGCGGTCGGCGTTGGAACTGGATGCGGTAACCCTCTGTGAGGGTCATCAGCACCCAGGGGTCTGGGGTCAGCTCTTTCCAGCGCCGGAGCTGCTGGCTGGAAAAGTGGCCGACCGCCGGCGTGATGGCGTCAACGCCGCCCCGACCGCCCCCGCCGCTCATCAGGGGCCCGACAAGAGGCGGGCTGGGCGTAGGGGGCGGCACGACGGGCCCGAGAGGCGGTGGAGGGACGAAAGGCCTCCGTCCGCCTGGAGTCCTGCCGTGTGCGCACGCGAGGAGGCGGTGCCGGCGCCGGCGCCAGCCCCCTAGAAGTCACAGCAGCCGCACTGCGCCGGAACGACTGTCGGAGACCGGCAAATTGCTGTTGGGCCTGCGCAACCTGGGCACTCCTGTCCAGGGCCTGCTGTGCAGCCTGGCCGAACAACTCCCCGGGGAGGACAGGGAGGGAACGGAGCACCCGCCTGTCCGACTCGGCCAGCGGGGACTGTGCCAACCAGATTTGGCGACGGGCGATGGTGAGGAAAGACATCAGCCGACCAAGCTCCCGTGACGAGTAGGCAAAGGCCTGGAGGGCAGCCTCGCACAGCTCCTGCGACGCAGCGCCTGGTGGTTGCAGTGTCTGGGCGAGGGCCAGCAGCAGGTGGGACATGGAATTCCCAAGCCTTTCCCATACGCGCCGCAGTATCATAACTGCGGACGATAAGGTCGTCCGTGACGCGGCACTGCGGTCGGGGGCACCTGGCATCCGGCCGTAGAGCCTCGTTGGGCGAGAGCACCAGTGCAGCCACAGACGGCTCGATGCCCGGCATCCGCTGGAGGCCATATGCAGAGGCATCCCGCATCGCCGCCAGAGCCCTGCAGTCAGTGGGCAGGTGGGATTGGCGGCTGGGGTCCGCCCAACATCGCTGCAGCTCCTCTATGTAGGGGGCTGAGGGCGGCACATCCAACATGGAGGGCTGGGCCGAGCCCCTGAAAAAGGCATTCTGTTGAGGCTGGGCCACTGGGGACGTGTCCAACCCCAGGCGGGCCAAGGCAGCCTTCAAAGCGGGCTGGACCGAAGGCCGCCCCGCCTCCGACGCCGCTGCCGTGTCATGGCTGGCGGCCCGGGAACCGGCAGGAGAGGTGGAGTCGTGGGTCCCCGAGCCACCGCAGTCCATGCTCTCCGAAGCCTGGATCGACAGCACGTCCAGGCCGCGGGCACCAGAGGCCGGCGACAGCTGTGGTGGGGATGGCGAACATTCAGGCTGCCAGGCAGCCGGGGTATGCCCTCGGGCACTGCCACTCTGTGCAGGCTGGGGCCGAAGAGACGCCAGCAGCGCCTTCACCTCCTCCAGGTCCGCCGACATCTTGTCGACCCTCTGGGCCAGGCCAACAGGGTGCTGTCCAGTGGCGGCGCGGGCAGAGCGTGTAGTCACCCCGAGCCTCGCCGTCGTAGTCCCCGCCGCCTGCCCCCCCGAGACCAGGGGAGTGTCCGGTAGAGGGCCCACCATTGCCAGCCTGGCGGTCCGGGCCGCCATACTCAGGCACATGCAGTCTGCGCAGGCCAGCTCAGTGAGTCCCTGCCGCAGGTGCTCGACCCCCAGGCAGGAGGGGCATTCGCGGTGGCCGTCCTCCGGCTCAAGCGGAGCCCGGCAGTTGACGCAGCTGTTGAACATCTCCAACATAAAACCACAATTAGCCTAGGCGAGAACACCGGCTAACAACAGCAGACGGGGGCGGGCACACCCCCAGTAACAGTAGAAAACAGTAACAAACACAAGCGATAAACAAACAATTAGCCCAGGCGAGAACACCGGCTGGCAACAGCAGACGGGCGGGTACACCCCAGTAACGGCAGTAAAACAGTAACAAGAAATAAATAAATAACGATAAATAAATAACACCCTGAACAGAAAGTACTTAAGCGACGGCAATAACAAATACCGCGCTGCAGTAAGGCTAGTCGTCCGTGAACAGAGACTGTCCGACGGCAAATAAACAAACAGGGGTAGCAGAAACCAAAAGGGCGCCGTGCGCCACAACCACCAGCTCAAACGAAACAACGGCGAGAGCACCGTGTTGACAAGCGGTAAATAAAAAGAATCAAAACAACAGCTTACCTCCCAGTACACAGGTGAAAATGTTGCATGCCTCCCGCGGCGAGGACACCGCCTCGGTGGCTAGATAACTCCACGAGCGAGCTCACTCGTTATCGGAGGTTCCACAGTAAACAAAACAAAACGAAATAATGTAGACACTAACGCTGAGAAAACCGTTTCTTGAGGGGTGCAAAAAGGCACAGCCTCAGCCGATTAGGCAGCGAAACAAACGCTAGGACAAACTTCCAGAATACTCTCACAACCTGCGACCTGCAAAGACGCGAGAAGATGAAAGAGGTTTACTTCCTGGGTTCACCGGTCTTTTGTGCCCCGTCACAGGGTCACGGGTGACGTCACCCAGGTCACTATGTTGATATTATTACTCGACCTGCACGTTCGTGCGATGGATATCCATGTGCTGAAAGCACCGCCTCTGGCGGTCAGGAGACACGAAATAGAAACACAAGTTTGGTCCAACATTACACATTCGCACGTAATTTAAATGTATATGTAGACTGTAACTGTACAATTGTTCCTTATTAAATTCACACATTTCTTTTTTTTGTGAACGTGTTTGCCTTCATGCTATACACAGTGATAGTGCTCCGGCGCCAGGCCAGAATTCCGGTGTATCAACGTGTTTGCGAGAAAAAAAAAAAAAATCAGGTTTGCGAGATCTGACAATTCACCAAGACCACATGCATATGTGTTTTATGCTTGGAATGTTTCCCACATCAGTGATTCTTAAACTGGGGGTAGCGACCCTCAGTGGGGTCGCCGAGTTATTTTTGTCTGTCAGTGGTTATTTCTCCAGGTGAAACTAACAGCAAAGTAAAATGCAAATAAAATTCAAATCTGCTTTTTTTTCTATTCATAGGCTCTATTAAAGGTGTACTTCCATCGTGTTTTCATTAATTTTGCAGTGTTCTCTAGTATTAATAATTGCCCTGTGCGCTGGTTTTAATGAAAATTTTTTTTCTAGTGCTTCTGTTTCAGGCTGTTTTAGTTTGGTGGAGGGGGTGGGGCCGGGTGAACGACACGATTTCACCAGAGGCATGACACGCTCCCTGCAGCTTCCTTTGCCCCACAGCGCTAAAACTGCACACAGAAGGTCTACGGAGATACAGCCTTATGTGTTTGATCCTGAATCCGAAGAGGAAGGAGAGATGGCACAAGCGCAGTCGCTTCCTGACCGTTTGTCAATGAACGTTTCAGAATGGTAATATTTGCATGACAAAACAGTGCAAGTGCCCGGCTAAATGCAGTTCAGTCATTCTACTAGCCTGCTAATCTTATGCGAGTCAGTCACAGGCTAACATCATTTAAAGCCCATTTGGTCAGTTTCTCTTATATGTATTTCCATGTCTGCGTCACGCCGAAGGCCCTTTTCGCATTGGGTCGTTTTTCCGCCTATTGTCTTCTTTTGACTGATATAGAAAACGGGGATAGAAAAACATTTTGATATGCAGCATGCATATGCAACTCGGGGTGACCTATCATATTTCAAAAGAGCAAGTACTAAACGGTTTCTTGTGGAAGTACACCTTTAATAGTGTTCAGTTTATAGACAGGGCTACGGTTCCAACAGAAACAATGCAGTGCAAAAGAAGGGTATGCAACATGCGGCGCATAGAGAGATTGACAAATGATCGATAAATGCCTGTTTGTTTATATTACCTGTGTGTTTATTGGTTAAACATGGCTATGTCTTTACTCTGTGTGTATTGAAATGACAGCGATTCACGGCTACAGTTTTGGTTAGCGGTCTTGTTCCTTTCAAACATTCTATTTTGGAATGTGGAGACGATGGGCTTGGGCCTATACTACTCTCGCCTCTCACACATTTGTAGATATTGCTGCCAATGGTCCTTGTTGTTTGATGTCGTTCACCTTGTCTTTCTGCATTCAACATCTATCCACAACCTGCTTATATCTTCATATCATACTGAACTTAGCACAGCTAGCAAAACTGCTATTGTGCTCTTGTTCAGTCTGTAACATGTCATCGTAGTTCTCGTTCTCTCAGCACTGGAGTGGCAGGGGCAGGAGGAGTTAAAATTACCTAGTTTTTGTAATGGTGCTGCATTGACATTTTAGCATGCACATCTCAACACAAAGCTGAGAAAACCTCTCTTGAAGATTTAGTAGTTCTCACCTCTGGGGACTGAATGGTGCTCATTTGCATGACATCAAGATAAGCCCTCCCCCGTACAGCCTACAGACTGTCACTGTGGTGTGTGCCTTCAGGGCAAACTTTTTCAGGTCAAAACGGTAAAGTTTGTTTTGGCCTTTCGTCCACACTTTTTGAGAACGGGTTACAAAGTGAGAAAGTCTGACAACGCCGCCGTTTCGTTTTCGTGTAGACAGGCAAAACGCAGCCTTTTGAAAAAAGATGACGTCGTCGCCCCTTCACCTTGCGCTGCACTTCTCATAACAACAACTTCAAACTTTTACAAACTGGTTTCTGTCGAATAAATTGTGATTTGATTAGCTTGCAATGTAGGCTGGCTGTTGTGCAATTGTTTACTCCCATTAAACTGGCTGTATGGCTAGTAGGGTAGTAAGCTATAACAAGGACTTCTTGTTGGCTTTCATTACATTACATTACATTACACTTAGCAGACGCTTTTATCCAAAGCGACTTACAAAAGGAGGACATAATAGCAAACACATGTGTAGAGAACATCGAAGGTACCTATGTTAAGAGATGGTTAGTAGAATTTGGTTTTGTTAAGCAGTCTCGGAAAAGAAGGGTCTTCACAAGCTTTTTGAAGGTCGAGAGGGAAGTTGCTGCTGTTGTAGGGACTGGTAGGTTGTTCCACAACTGAGGGACAACAAGCGAGAAAAGTTTGGAGTGACCTCGCTTTGTCTTGGGAGAGGGTACGGCCAGGCGGTTTGCATTGGAGGATCGCAGCATTCTGGACGGGATGTAAGCATTCAGTATGACGTTGAGATAGGTGGGGGCAGATCCAGAAGTGACTTTGTAGGCTAGAGTCAAAGCTTTGTGTTGAATTCTGGCAGCCACCGGGAGCCAATGCAGGTTGATGAAGAGAGGAGTGACATGCGACCTTTTGGGTTGATTGAAAACAGTCGTGCTGCTGCATTCTGAACCATTTGTAATGGTTTGATTGCACAAGCAGGAAGACCAACCAGAAGGGCGTTGCAATAGTCGAGGCGAGAGATGACCATAGCCTGAACCAGGAGCTGAGTAGCATATTGGGTTAGGTACAGTCTGATTTTTCTAATGTTATATAGCGCATAACGGCACGACCGCGCTACGGAGGCAATGTGGTCAGAAAAAGATAGCCGGTCATCAATCACGACGCCGAGGTTTTTAGCAACCTTGTTCGGAGCAATCGTGACAGTGTCCATATTCAGGCTGATATCATGGTGGATTGACTCCTGGGCTGGGATCACCAGGAGCTCAGTCTTAGACAGATTGAGCTGGAGGTGATGTTCCTTCATCCATGCGGAGAGTGCGGAGAGACAGGCAGAGATGCGTGCAGAGACCGTGGTGTCATGGTGTCATGGTGTCAACGACAAATACAGCTGTGTATCATCAGCATAGCAGTGATAGGAGAAGCCGTGTGAGCGGATGACGCGGCCCAGCGAGGTGTTGTAGATGGCGAAGAGAAGGGGGCCCAGCACCGACCCTTGGGGAACACCTGTGGAGAGAGTGTGAGTTGATGACAGTTGTCCTTGCCAAGACACTTCAAAGGAGCGTCCAGTGAGGTAGGATGTAAACCAGGAGTGTGCTATGCCTGTGATGCCTATGTGTGAGAGTGTAGTTAGCAGTATGCTGTGGTTGACTGTATCGAAGGCTGCCGATAAGTCGAGTAGGATAAGTACTGATGATTGCCCTTCAGTTCTGGCTACTCTGAGGGCTTCTGTGACGGAAAGCAGTGCTGTTTCAGTGGAGTGGCCGCTTCTAAAGCCAGACTGCTTCGGGTCAAGTAGGTCGTTCTGGGTGAGGAAATTAACTACCTGATTAGAGACCGCCCTCTTGATGGTTTTCGAAAGGAAGGGAAGCAGTGAGACCGGCCGATAGTTCTCCACCTGGGCGGGGTTGAGTGTGGTCTTTTTGAGCAGTGGTGTGACCCTAGCCTGTTTGAAGGCGGCTGGAACTATAATCATACTTTCATTACTCTTAATTCATTAAAAAGCACCTGTCCCTGCTTCCAACTCCCCCCAGTAACAACACGCATTGCTAAAATCAACATGTTTTAAGCGAATAATTGCGCAGTTGTCTCAAGTTTATTTGCAGCTCCTTCTATTTTTTCATTTTCTGCTCCGTATCGCTTAAGTGGGTCAATTTAACGATGTGACATCTCACAACAGCGGCAAACTTTTACAAACAGGTTGTTGTGGGATAATTTGGGGTATAAATGGTCTGCAGTGTAGGTTCTGTGTAATGCAACTGTTTCTACCTTTTGACATTGAACTACAAAATGTTTTTTGTATACATCGCTAGTTCAGTCCAACAAACACTTCTCGTTATGCTTATTAAATAGGGCAACTGTCGCTGCAAAAGTTTCATATAATGAGTCACCTGACTTTGGATGTACTCTGTTCCCCAGATTAATTTGATTGCTTCACTTGACTGAGGCTTTTAGCAGCTAGTCTAGGTGGCTTTTAGCGTTGCTTAAATTCACTGTGATGCTAATGGTTTAGCAATTCAAGCATTATTCAAATTAATCGCCCATCGCAAATCGAAACTATGCTGTAATGGGAGGTTTCGGCTAGTAATAAGCCTATGATGGTAAAGTTTACAATTAAACAAGTGTTGCCTACCAACTAAATGTCTCCCTTTCATGCAAAAATAATATAACCACACAAAAGTTCAATTAGTACTTAAACATGTCCTAAAGTATGCATTGTCAAAGTGTTGGAGTTAATTTACTCACCCCATAAGAAAGAGAAATGTGTGCTTGCAAACATCATTGCCTCCAATAGAATACGTAGTCCGGGGACACTTTCTTTTTGTCGGGGTTTTTTTGCTGGATGTAGTCATCTTAGAGGTAACTACTGTACGCCTGTTTGCCTCGAGATGTCCAATTATTCTCATATCCTGCCACTCTCTTTCGGCAGCTAGAGAATCCGCTCGCATTCTGTACATAAGCTCCGGAGAAAGTTTCTGGCTACAAGAACGTGTCCCAAGGACAGAGTTCTCAATCCTTCTTACGTAGTATTTACAGTCAAAGTTAAGGATTTTCTCCATTTCCCGGTCTGTATTCTCTTCAAATGAAATCACATGCATTTATGCAGCTTAAGTAGCCACGAGGTTTGCTTCTAGCACACAGCTGATTGGCAGAAAACAAACAAAAGAGCACTGTAATCGTCACGTGAATGGCCAGTATCGTCAGTATGGTAATTATGGTAATTTACACACGCCCCAAGGAAGACGAGTTTTTCTCCTAAAACTAGCCAACTTTAAAGACAAAATGTATGCTTTTAAAGCAACTAATACTGTTATCTGCAACATGGAATGGCTTCTTCATGATCTTAACTCTCTCATTAAGCAAAAAAACGAAAATCACAAATTTTGGGGAAAAAAAAAAAAAAAAAACGTCTAACGCAATTTTCTCCTTTTCGGTCTGTCCGACATGAGACCGGTTTTGCTGTGGCCGGTCACATATATCTCCCTGTGTGTATGTGAGTAGTCTGTTTCTCTACACATCTGTTAGCTTATTATGTCCTCCTGTTGTAAGTCGGTTTGGATAAAAGCGTCTGCTAACTGTAATGTAATGTAAGTAGCGACCAATTAAGGCATTGAATTAAGTGCTAAGCCTATTTCTATAGATACAATTGCAAAACCCATTTCTATATATCTAAGAGCCTGTAAAAACGCACCAGAATGCACAAAATTACATGTAATTTATAGCAAAATGTCTGGATGAAGGCCCCCACACGCCCCTGAAACAATGTAAGGTGCTGCTGGAAGGAGACCTGCAGACCCGCAATGCAAGGTGCTGCTCCCACAACGCAAACTCAACTTTTTCCCACTTTGTTAATCAAAACAAAACAACATTACTAGCCACATTTCTTGTGCTATTAGTCAGCCTAAAAAATGGACAGGTCTAGGCTGCACAATGTAATTACAAGGGGTTTGGGGCAAACGTGGGGTCGCCAGACCTCATCACTTTTTTTTTTTTTTTTTTTTTTTTTTGGTTGGATCGCAAGACAAAACGTTTAAGAACCACTGCTTTAGTCAATGGTTAGGCTACTTATCAATTCCTAGTTGCTTTTGAGTATTACATTGCCACCTACTGACTTGGCATATACGTATGCAGGTAAGTGAATAGTCAAAAACTACACAAAATCTACACAAAGATTCTACTGTAATGGTTTGTATTGGGTTTGTTCATCTGATGTCTGAATAATGTCCATTCATATCCACAAAAGTCATCAGAATCTTTAACCTAATGCAGTGGTTCTCAACCGGGGGGGCGCGGACACTCCCCCGGGGGGGCGCGAGCACGGGACGTGAGGAGAAAAAAAAATCACGGACTCACTTGCTATTACTACAAGGGAGATGCACCAGATTCCCCCATGTCGAAATGCAAGTGGTTGGACTGGTTTAACACACAAATGAATCAACCACACTGTTTCATTTTAAATCTATGTAATTAAAATAGAAGGTAATAAATTCTGAACCGTGACGCGATGTCAGTGCAGGGCGCAAAGAAGGAGTATGCAGCATAGGGGCGCAATGGGGGCGCCGAAAGAGAGAGACAGAGAGAAATACCTGTTTGTTTATATTACCCTTGTGTTTATTGGTTAAATATGCCTATGCCATTAATCTTTGTATGTTAAAATGAATTTAGATAGCGATCCACGGCTTCCTGTACTCTTACAGTTAGCAATCTTGCTCCTTTTCAATATTCTATTTTAGAATGTTGAGACGGAGGGCTTGCCAGCAACGTGTATCGTTTTATATAGCAGCTAGCAACAGTCTGTAGTTTCGCATAGTCACGACTGAGAAAACAGCCATGAATGAACTTTCTGGGGCGCACTCACAGTGTTAAAAGCAAGAGGAAAAGAGAAAGTGGCGGATAGAATGAGGAAAAAGTTGTGTGCTTGGATCAAAGACTAGGTACGATGCATGGGTCTTTGACAGCTTGAGGAGGGTAGCATTGGTTGGCTAACGTTGCTACTACATAAGGTTACACTGACTTGCTAAACTAGTTCACGTTGCGTTTTCGTTTGCTAACTAACACTGGCTGAAGTGTTTTTGTAGATACTGTTGCCAATGGTCGTTGTTTAAACGTTTAATGGCGTCCACGTTGTCTTTTTCGGCATTCAACAACTTCCATCCACAACCTGCATAACTGCATATGTGATCTTAGCCCAGCTAGCTGAACTGCTAAGACTGAGCTGTTGTTCAGTCCGTAGCCCTGTCATCCAAGTTCTATTTCTCTCAGCGCTGTAATGGTGGGGAGGAGTTTAAAATTATCTAGTTTTTGTAATGGTGTTGTATGACATTTTAGAAAGTTCCACCAAATCACTATGCCTTTAAGTGACAACCAAGTATATAGATATAATTGCTAACCCTTTTTCTACAGATCTAAGAACCTGTAAAATGCACCAGAATGCACGAAATTACATCTAATTTCTGTAAAAAATTCTAATGCCTTTGCACACAAACATTAAACACGACTTTACCACCCTTGATTGATCCCTTAAGTAGGCTATGTTTTTGCAGTGTTGTAGGCTTTGTATTATATCAGCATTGTTATCTCCAGATAAAGCATGTACCTCACATATGTATGGCGATAGCCTATTAATGATAATAAGCTACCACTACCCGTAATGACGATGATAATAATAACAAAAAATAATTACAATAATCATAATGATCATCAATAATAATCCCTAAAGAATCAGTAGGGGGGTTGGGGGGGGTTGGGCGCGAGGAGGGGGGGCCCTAACCTCATTAAACCAGCTCTGGGGGGGCCCAGTTTGAAAAAGGTTGAGAACCCCTGACCTAATGGACTATTTATCAAGATGTTCTCCCAGGGGAGCACACCCTTGGGTCCCACTTGACAATTACGTTGATCAGGGCATATATCTTGACCTAGGGGCCTGCTTATCTCCCAGGGAAAAGTTCAGGCTCAGGATTTATTTTTACTAACCTCTGTATACACCAGCAGGAAGCCTAGACTGTGCTCTGTACCATTCAGAAGAAACCTAACTGAGAAGAATGGGTGTGATATTTGCTGATATTTGCTTCAACATTTCTCTTCTCTGATTGGTCAGAGGGCTTGAGGGCAATGTTGAGGGCAAGAAAGAATGCGGTATCATGATTGGGGGAGAAAGTTGAAAATGTTGAAAATAGCGAAACGTGATTGTCCATGATCTCCAACATTCTCAAACATTTTGCCGGGCCAGTCATTTGCCAGCTGGAGCTCGGGATTAGAGAGTCACAAGTTAGAATCCTGTACCAGTAGGAAGAATGTGGGAGGGGGAGTAAATAACTACTGCTGTCCTTCACCCTCATCCATGGCTGAAGTGCCCTTGAGCAAAGCATCTAACCCTGTACCTCTGAGTAAGAGCATCAACTAAATGCAATACAAAGTAATGTCATCAGTGTGCACTTTAATGTGTGTTTCTGCTTGTAAATGTTGTGTTTGTGTGAGTGTGTGTGCTTTACTGTCTGTTTGTGTGTGTGTGTGTGTCCACACAAACTCACACCTAATAAAATCATGCCCGAGAGAGACAAAAACAGGTACACATTTGCAAAGTCCAGGTTGAAACTTACACCTTTAAAAGACAGAGACAGGCAGAGAAAGAAAGAAAGAAAGAAAGAAAGAAAGAAAGAATGAAAAAGAGAAAGAAAAAAAATAGAGATACAGAGACAGAGAGGGAGAGAGTTATTTGCGTGATCCAGGTTGATCTTGTTTGAGCTGAAGCAAGTGAGATTGTCATCCAGCTGCTGCATCTGTTTGAGCTGCGTCTGATTGTCATCCAGCTCCAGATCTGTCTCCCTGGGTTTCTCCCTCACTCTCGCACTCACCCACTCGCTCGCTCACTCACTCACTCACTCACTCACTCACTCACTCACACGCAACCCTCTTGCTTACACACAAACAAACCGCCTTTCTCTCTGGGTTTCTCTGCTTCCCCTCGTCAGAGTGCTGATTCATGATTGTGTGTGGAAATGCAAGAGTGGTGTGTGTGTTTTGTATTTGTGTGCATGTCTCTAAGTGTGTGTGTAAGAGGGACATTTGTGTGGGTTTCTGTGCGAGTAAGCGTGTGTGTCTGGTGTGTGTAAGAGCATTGTATTTGTGTGTCTCTATATATGAGTGAGTTTGTGTGGCTTACATATTTTTGTGTGTGTCTGTGTGAGTGAATATGAGTCTGTGTGTGTGTTTGAGCGTGCTTGTCTGATGTGTTTGGGTGTGTATGTATGTCTGAAAGGGTTGTGTATGTGTGCATGTCTCTCTATGTGAGTAAGTATTTGCCTGTGAGTCTGGTGTTGATTGTGTGTGTTTGTATGAAAGTGTTGCATATGTGTTTGTGTGTCTTTACATGAGTGTATGACTCTGTGTCTGTGTATAAGAAGGAAAATGGCAGTTCTGGCTGTAATCCAGGTGTGTGGAGCTTCAGAGGAGCTTTAGAAGACTAACAACTGTGATCGCTCCAGCAGCTCTTTGTGCCCTTGATGGAAACATTAGCTGTCTTCTATAAATACATCATGCTCCTACTGTCTACACATGTCCGTAGAGTCGTATTGATGTTATGCCGTGATGATTAAAAGTAGTAAAAAAAATGATGGTAGCAACAGCTACTAATGGGCTAATGTAGACTTGGATGAAGGGGTGTGGTATGCAACACTAAGGATTAAAAGGGACTGTGTGTGTGTGTTCACATGCGTGCTTGTATGAAAGAGACCCTTTTTACCTACCTGACAGCAAAATGTAGTGTAAATGCAATGAACATGACACAGGCAAAACTCAAACTAATTGGAAAAGAAACCAGTAAGGAATACTAGCAATATTGGCTTAACAGAATTCGAACAAACTGACCTGTTTCCAAAAAAAATAAAATTGCTTAAGTTATCTTTGTAGTCCTTAATTTCTGTTAGGTAAGGTGCTAGTTCATAACATCATACAGAATAAGTGATCAATCGCTGGCTATAAATACAAGAAAATATTATACATGCAGTTGAATTAAGTCTTAATTTTTTTTCTTCTTTCTTTCTTATTTATTTATTTTAAATCTATTCATCTTGAATAAGAGCAAGAATGAGACATTGTGAGAGATGGAGCTGCTGTTGCGATGCCTGTGAGATATATCTTCACGCACTGCTCCCTGCTGTCTGGCTGGCAGCCAGCTTGTGGCTCAGGCCACTGTTTGATGTGCAGGAGGTGTGTGTGGTGTGAGCTTGGGATAAAAGAGTTCAGCTTTTCCTCTAGAGAGAACCCCCCCCACTCTCCTAAATCTTTCTCTCTCTCTCGCTCTCTCTGTCTCTCTCTCTCTCTCTCTCTCTCTCTCTCTTCCTTTCTCTCTCTATCTCTCTCTCTCTCTCTCTCTCACACACACACACACACACACACACACACACACACACACACACACACACACACACACACACACACACACGCACATATAGACCTGTACTCCTGGTTTGTATTTTATTCATATTTTCCTCTAAAGTACTTTAAAGATTTATTGCGCTGCCTGGGCGTATGTGAGCACTGTATCGCGCCCAGGGTTGGTGGTCTTAACACAATATTGGTTTTTACTATGTGGCTCCAGATATTGGGGCGCCCAGCCCCTGTGTGTCTGTGTGTCCGTGTGCGTCTATGCTGCTGCTTTATGGCTTGTGGATTTATTGGTGAAGTGGTCGGTGGCTATCACATTATCCTCCCCTCTGCGTCTTGGCCACTGGAGGACATAACCTGATGTTTCGCACCGAGGAACTACTGCCCAAACCCCCCGACTCCCCTATTCACTCCACAGCATAACCCTCCTTATCAGATTTATATAGATTCTTTTATGGCATTTACAGCGTGTGTGTGTGTCAGTGTTCATGAAAATCCTATCACAGCCAGGACTGTTTAGGCTGAGACTTTGCACTGTGTCTCATCGTCGTTCGAGGTTATCAGGGCCCAATAAGGCAGAACAGATAATATGCTCCACCTATCAGGAGCCATTCTCCTGTGTGTGTGTGTCTTCTGTCAGGGCTGGTTGGGAATCCGGTGGGCAGATTACCTCTACAGAGCCTAGACACGTCAGCAGTACACTAACACCACTTTAGCATGCGTTGCCATAGCACTAGCAGTCCCAATCTACCCCCCCCCATCTACTGTAGGTGTGTGTGTGTGTTTGTGTGTGTGTGTGTGTGTGTGTGAGACAAAGAAAAGGAGAGGGAAATACAACAGAGGTACCTGCAGAGACAGTTGGGTCAACTGCTATGATTTTAATTTTAATTTGGAATGTTCAGACATCACCAACGTCCTGTGTGGCATGTGTGGATTTGTATGTGCGCATGTGTATGTGAGCTTTCAGCCCTGTGGTAGGTCTGTCTTCAGTAGAGGAAAGGAGAGAAAATACAGAGTTTAAGCACGGTTGGTAACATTTTATTTGAAGGTGCCTACATAAGGGTGACATGAGCCTGTCATACACAGGCCACGACACATGTTATGCACATTAATGACACTTCATTAATATTCATAAGTGTCATACGTTTTTTGTAATATCAAGATTACATTGTTTTGGGTGTCCTCATGAAAACTTGACATTAATTCAGACGACTTTTCCAGACAATGTCTTTGATGACAATGACAACTTGATATTAGCTAACAAAATGCAGCCTGTTTATGATAATGTAATGACAACTTGACATAATTCAGTATCATATGGGAAAAATAGGCACAGTCACAAAATTACATTTTGTGTGTGTGTCAATTACATTGTGTGTGTGTCAATTACATTTTGTGTGTGTGTGTTCTATATTTTGCTTGTTGTTTGTTTTGCTTGTATTGTCTACTTCCATTTGTAACCACCCTTACGTTTAGAAAGGTGCCATATAAACGAAACATATTATTAAACACCTTTTGCTGTTTTTGGCCTCTCAGACTCTCCCTCACGTGAGTGTCTTCTTTCCCTCTGGTGTATCGCCCCCATGAGACTCATGATTTGAGATGTGTGGAGATGGTCACTGTTACACATTTCCCTAGCCTCCCATGTATCAGCTTAAATGAGGGGAGCATTTTAGAATTATTTGTTGTAAATTTCTTGCACGAAGAACCTTTAAATGTAACTAAAATGTATTATTATTTGTCTCTTGGTGTCTTTGTCCTCTCTCATGTCTCATGTGAGAGTGTGTCCCTTCCAGGCTCCTGAGGAGCAGAGTTTAAGGAGGAGCTGGATATGATGACTGGTGCACATTTTCCTCTACTCCCATATATTATCTTAAATGATGGGTGACCTGTTCTTCTGAGCTAAGGATTACTTTTTATGGAAGGGGGGTTAGGGAGGGGGGAGCTCCTCAAACATTAGTCGGCATCCCACGTCGTTGATGGTGTTGTTTCACTTCTTCAGAAATGGAAAAGATCCTCTCGGCTTGGCGCCTTTGAGGCTGGGAGTCATGCAATAAAAAGTAAAGTATAAAAATGAAATAATTTGCTTGCTGTGGACATCTTCCAGGACTCTTTGGCTTTTTAGATGGAGTCTGACATTTCTTACAGACACAGAGTAGACTGGGTTTAAATGAGGAAGAACTGTCTCCATATACAATTTCTCAAATAAGCTGTCAAGACATCCCTGTGTTTATACAGCATGAGGCAGTTTAGTTGCTGTTTAGAGTAGGTCATACCAGTGACTGTGCGTTGGCATATGTTGTTCGTGCACATTCTCTCAGATACGCTGTCAGTGCATCCCTGTGTTAGGTTTACATAGCATGGGGGTAGTGACCTTTGTTTAGTAGCAGGTCATAGCCTGTAGGTGGTCAATGTTTGTGTGAACTAGGGGTGGCACGGTTCACAAAAGTCGCGGTTCGGTACGTATTGCGGTTTGAGGTCTGCGGTTCGGTACGTATTGCGTTTTTTTTTTTTTAATTTAATCTTAAGTACTCTATATTTGGGCATATACTATTTACCTTAAATAACCATAGTTTTTAAGCATTTAAGAGAGGTTAAAATTATAGTTAGAATGAAATAATCATGCACAAACTGAGTTTGAGTTGACATAAGCGTATTTTATGAACAATCTCTGATAAAAAGCCAGGTAGTATTTTGAAACAGCAAGAGGGAAGACATGGATGATTTCAACAGCTTTTTTATTTACTACAGTATTTATACAAAGTGTCAGGAGCGTTTGCTGCCATCTTGTGGCATCTAGAGGAACCAGGTGTCACACACAGGGCTCTATTTTCACGATCATATGCGCATTGTCTAAAGTCTGTTGCGCAAGTTGCTTTGGGGGCGTTGCCGAGACAATATGCTATTTTGACGACGGGAAAAGTGATCAAAAACTGTTTCCCTTTAGTTATGAACAATGTGTGTTTCCTTTGGTTATGAACAATGTTACATTACATTACATTACATTACACTTAGCTGACGCTCTTATCCAGAGCGACTTACAGATATTTACAGGGTTTCAGTTACAGTCCCTGGAGCAGTGTGGGGTTAGATGCCTTGCTCAAGGGCATCTCAACCATGGGTAGGCCGGGATTTGAACCGGCAACCTTCCAATTGCAAGTCCAACTCCCTAACCACTAGGCCACAGCTGCCACAATGTGTGTATGTTTATTCAAAACTGATTGCTCAATGAATGTGCATTATTGCAAAATATGTAATAGTGTTTGTCGTTGCACTTAGTAAATAATCAGATTCGTAGTCGTATGCAATTGGACATCTTTTTGGAGCTTGAAGATGTTTTAAGCCCTGTTGTTGGCATGATGTATGTGTTAATAACCATGCCTTTAGTGGATAGCTATCGTCCCCTAACAGCGGCTCATCAAGAGGGGGATCCCTCTCGATCTCCCAAAGCGTTGTGCGCCCATAAAATAGCTTTTCAGCAATGCTCAACTGACGACAGACCAGGGTTTTGTTGGTCACTGGCGGATTTAATTTTTGCGTCCTTATAATAGCATCTGGCACGCTTTGCGACAGACCACACCTCTTCTTTTCGCTGACACATCCGTGATGGCGCAGTGTCATCTGCTATCTAGACAACGTGATTTTTTGCCTGAAAAAACGAACGGTGCACTGGCACAGAATAGTAATGACACCATGCGCACGTCGCGAATGCACAGTGCGCCGTGGCATGATAGGGCCCACAGAGTTTTCATAATTGGAAGAAAGAAAAATGAGTTCTTAAAGCTTATTTTTGAACAGATGTGTGTGTTAAAACTTAAACTTTTATCTGGCGACCAACCAACCACCTATATACAAAAGCTGAATCAAAAACTCTTCTAATTCCTGACAGTGAGGATGTATTTTTTCTTTTTTTTTAAATTAAAGTGCAGTGTTTTGAAACGTATGGCTGGATTTGTTATCTAATCTGCACTGCCACTGTATTCTTATAACGATTTATAACAAAATACACACACAGCCAATATAAAATATTGCAATAAAACCAATCACTGCACTGTTTAAAACAAACACCCCCTGTTCACTTAATTTTCATATTCTTCTGCAAGAAAATCAGTTTGTCAACGTTTTCTGGCAAGAGGCGAGACCTACTTGCAGTTAGAAAATAGAAAGTCCATTTTTCTGCGTGTTTTCTGCGCATATTTAGCCAAAATCCCATTGAAAGCTATAGGCACAGCTATACAATTCATGTCAACTGTGCTATCAATGCATGTATTGACACAGGGAATACCTCGCGACTGTCTGCAAAATATTACCATTCGCTTACAACTGCATGAAACAAACGCTGGAAAGCTACCAGTATTGGCATTATATCAGATCTGCACTACAAGGGCATTGACTAGCCTACATAAACACAGAAACGGAAATACCTGTGAAGTTGTCACGCTGTCCAGTCAAACATGTTGTAGGTATAATTCTTTTATGTTCTTAATAGGAAGAAGCAAGATGTTACTGAAGATTTCTTCTTCGGTGTATTCTCAATACAAGAAAAGCATCAATCGCTAGTCGGCCACTCGAGCTATAAAAAACAGCCACCTCGTTTTGGTCATTCAGTGTTTCCTACTTGGTTTGATAAATCTAGTCAATAAGGCACTAGGCAAAACTGAGGTCCATAAGTCACTACATTTAATAATTTATTTACCCGATGTAGGCAAAGTGACTGTTGGCAAAGAGGTAGAGTTTATCATAACTTTATGGAAGGGGTTAAAACGTGTTCGCTTTTCTTGTACCGGGAGTGAAGGCTTTGACAATTATCAGCCTACATGAGTTCTAAATCAATTTTTTGCCGGCGTCATCGTATGTAATGGGGAAACCGGAATGTTCCCACACACCTGATTTGAATGATGCAGGGACATCCTCAATGTACGACATGCCTTCGCCACTGTCACTTGCCATATTTGCACTTGTCATCCACACTCCGCTGTCACTTCAATTCTTTCGCGCGAAAGAGAACCACGTGGTTTCATACGGGCATTCTGCTTTTTTTTTTTTTTGGCGAACCGCGGTCTACACGCGTATTGCACAGCAACAGTCGTATTGTTCGGTTCGTTTTTTTTCCCAGGACCGTGCCACCCCTAGTGTGAACCATCCTGTGTAGTTGTGTACGCAGCTAGGGCCTAGTTCATACCATGCCAACATCTGAGTAGCTATGTCTACAAGATTTTAGCAAGTGGCAGTCAAAATATTGATTTGATTATTAATAAAAACAGTTTGTACCTTGTAAATTACGGGCTATTACTTAGGGCAGTGGGGGTGTCTGAAACACAGGAAAACCCTGGAAAATGGTAGAGCTGGCAGCATTGGTCTCACTGCCTGTGTTTGGATGCGGTTATGATTAAATAGTAGCTAAAAGCACATAATACCAGGTTGTTGTTATGCAATTTCTAACGTGGCAGAAAAGGATTTTTAACGGCAGTATAAAAACACTTGAGTGAAATTAAGAGGGTAGGTATCACTAACATGTTGCACAATGATATCAATTTGATTATTAGGCTACACTTTAAGATGGTGAGGTGTTTTAAGTGGACACAAAATTAGCGATGAGTGATTAGTCAGCTACTAACTGTCCTGTTCTCCAATATTGGAGGAAATCACACATAGCAAGAGAAAAAATATACATTTCAGCTCCGTAAACCTGTTTTCTTGGTCGCGCACACCCCGCCTTGGCCCTACAGCAGAAACTAGTTGCTCTTTACGCAGACAATGAATATTTTTTAAAGTGACAATGAATATTTTTTAAGTTTTAAAGTCGCTTTCTATCTGCATTAACATTTCAGTAATTCAGGTCAATTCAGAGTGGCAAAGGTAAATTAAGTGTAGCATCTTGTTGTGCAGCAAATAGTATGCACAGTGCAACTCCATGCACTACGGGTGGCAATAACCAAAGATAAGGCCAAAGCTATGCACTCTGATAACGTCATTTGTTGTGCAATGCAGCTTATATCGATTGATATTACAGTTACCTTGTAATCCGTGTGACATTATGTTATATTCCATCATTTTTTTCCGGCCACAGTTTATTTTGGTGGGACCTTTACGTGTCCGGCTATAGACAAATACCCCTCCCAACACACACACGCACACACACACACAAACGTATTCTGCAGTGACAGCTGCTGTTTTATTAAATAAGCATAACCTACGAAAAGTCTTTGTTGGACTGAACTACTAGCATTATATAAAAACAGCCTGTAGTTCTATGTCAGAAGGTCGAAACAGTTGCATTACACCCAGGCGCTTTATATCCCAAAATATCCCACAGCATCCCGTTTGTAAAAGTTTGACGTTGTTGTGAGATGTCATGTATTTAAATTGACCCACCTATACGATAGACTACAGAGCAGAAAAGAAAACAATAGACTACAATGGGCTACAAATAAACTTGAGACAACCATGCAATTATTCGCTTAAAACATGTCGTATGTATATTTTAGCAATGTGTGTAGTTATTGAGAGGATTTGGAAGCGGCAACAGTTGCTCTTTAATTAATTAAGCATAATGAAAGCCTACAAAAACTCTTTGTTAAAGCCTACCATACTAGCAATACAGCCTGTAGTGTAATGGCAAATGATAGAAACAATTTCATAACAGCCAGCGCACATTGCAAGATAGTTAAACCACCATTTATTTAACACCAACCCTTTTGTAAAAGTCTTAATTGTAATGTTTGTTTAGTTGATATCATTGCACGATTGAATACAGGGCTGTAAATTAACTTTTTTTCATCAACAGCCAATGTGGCTAGTAGATTTTCTAACTTACTAGCCAATCAGAACTTCAACTAGCCATTTTTTCCTGACGAAAATAAGACGTTACCCATTTCTTTAAATAGTTTTATTTTTTCTTCATGAAAATACAACTTTTTAACTTTAACTTAACATGTATATCCCACTCCCATTTTATTTCTCTAAACACGTGGTCACATCATATTTAGTTGCTCTTACATTCCCCCGGCTTTCACTCTTAACACTTCTTTGCTTTGTGTTTAACAAATGATCAATCCCAAAGGTTCACTTACTTTTGCACACAGCATGTCTTGTGTATGTTTTCAACAAAGGCATTAAATGTAATACTTGTGTTCATCTTCAGTGACACTAGACACTAAACACTAGTGAAGATCTGGTCACATTTTATTACCAATTTATTCAGAAAACCATGACATTCCAAAAGGTTCACATACTTTCAAGCACCACTGTATCTGTTATTTTGGCACATTTGGCACATTTACATGCTTACACGTACACAGTCGTCCTGAAACTTCACTCCTTCAAGTTGACTGCACTGCGGGCAAACTTCACGCACGTTGTAAGCAAGCAACCAATGGATGTATGCCACATCATGGCAGTGTTCACGGAAAATGTAGGATATCTGTTTATGGCCAGGAGTGGGCCAGAGCTATAGTGAGAGTGTTCTCTATTGCTCTGGTCAGGACAAACAACAATTTACTTCAGTCGCCACCAGCCAAATTGACTAGTAAGTCAAGTTATTTCTACCTGCCAAAATGAACTTTCCCCCACATTTGGCGAGTTGGCGGGTGTTAATTTAGAGCCATGATTGAATCCGTAAGCAGTTGTATGCATCTGAGAAACAATCTCTCTCCGATGTCTTTGTGTGATTGAACACAAGTGTGTAGAGAGATAAAAACAGTCCAGGCAATTGGCATAACAACCTAAGATGACGGCGTCTTCGTGTCACTCTTGCGATTTGTGACCTAGGTGCACTCTCCTAAATCAAACATGCAAGTAGGTGTTAACGTTTTCCAGATGCTATTGCACCCACACTTGTCAGCTGCTTAGCAAACATGTGCTAAGTACTAAGTACTAAGCTAAGTACTGCCTGAAACTATACTGTTGGGACAAACACCAATGACATGACTTTATCTACACTGTGCACAATTATTAAACCCCAAATATTCTCTCTACTCCTCTCCAGGATGAGTTTTACATTGTTGCCTCTGTTAACATTGCAGATTGCAGCCAGCTAGTGGCAAGAGATGATGACTCAAACGGTAATCGAGTGGCGTATCATTTCTTGGGGGAACATACTTACCCCGAGCCTTTCATCTCGGTTTCGAGAGGCAGGTCAAAGACGAAGACAAAGGGGTACGGGAGGACGAAGGGGACTCATAGAGAAATGAGATTCGGCCTTAGATTCTCAATTACTCTCGAATCCTAGATCTATGTGCAGCCTGTGCAACTAGTGTATGGGGGAGAGCGTGACAGTCATTTCTAAAGTCGAACCCAGTTTGTGGATGCCTTCACAATACACAGTCCGGTTTGGCTGCGGATGGCATAACGTCAGACTTACAATAGTTGCAAAGCCCTGTCAGTAGAAAGCTGAGATTCCAGCTAGACTAGGCAGGCAAATGGAAACCTCCACAAAAATGGCACCCCATGTGTTGTGTGTGTGTGTGTGTGTGTGTGTGTGTGTGTGTGTGTGTGTGTGTGTGTGTGTGTGTGTGTGTGTGTGTCTCATCAGTCCCATTTAGTGAGCATTATATATATTGTGTGTGTGTGTGTGTGTGTGTGAAGGCCAATTTATCGTCCAGGTGACAAGACGTCCATTTATCGTCCAGGTAAAAGAGACAAGACGTCTGTCTGCTTGTGTGTTGCAGAGCTTGTTGCGTATTCTGATTAGATCTCTCTCTCTCTCTGTCTCTCTCTCTGTCTCTCTCTCACACACACACACACACACAGACACACACACACACACACACAGACACACACACACACACTTGTACATACTCTCGCTAGTACTCATTCTCTTTTCAACTTAGTCACTCAGTCAGTCACTGACACTCTCTCGCTCTGTCTCGCTCACTCCCTCTGTCTCTGTCTTTCTCTCTCACTCAGTCAATTTAAGAGATTTATTTGATTGGCAAAATACATTTTCTATTGCAAATTGCTATTAGTTATACAGGTAATCAGTACATCAAGGAAACTCACTCACTCACTCAGATAAGCCCCCCCCCCCCCCCCCCCCCCATCTGTCTCTCTATTCCAATCACTTGCTGATTTACAACTGTTATCTTCTCTCACAAAAGTGTAGACAGAACACATGTATGTACACTCTTTAACTAGGTCTTCCTTTTATGCTGTACACTTATGCTTCCACATTTCCTGTAAGACCACCCACACTTATACGTTTCTCTCTCTCTCTTTCTCTTTCTCTTTCTTTCTTTCACACACACACACACACAGCAAACACACACTATGAGAATCAGCTGAGATTACAGTTGATGGGGTCAGAAGGGTATAGCTCTTGATTTTGATAGTAGACCACATTCTCTGTGTTAAGTGTGTGTGTGTTTGTATAAGATATCTGAAGATGCATCACCGATTGCTTTCAAATTCCGCTAAACATATATGCACATATAACACACGGAAATGTAGTCTGTTAGAATGTTGATTTTCTTTTCTCTATTCTTTGCAAAAGCCATTTGTGCTCTCTATATATCTCTCTCTTGCTCTCGCTCTCTCTCTGGGCCGCGGATGGATGAGTGTTAGCAAGTGAGATGCTAAAATGTTGTGTTTGATTAGTTGTACAAAGTATAAGTAGTGTGTCCACAACACGGTAAACAAGGACAGAACAGTAATCATAGAGTGTTGCTTGTGTGTGTGTGTTTGTGCGTGCATGTGTGCGTGCGTGCGTGCATGTATGTGTATGCGTGTGTGTGAGAGGTGTGTGTGTCTGTGTGTGCGTGTATTTATGTGTGTGCGTCTGTGGATGGGATGCATGTGTATGCAGGTATGGGTGCGTGTGTGTATGTCTGCGTGCGTGTGTGTGTGTGTGTGTGTGTGTGGAGGGGATGCATGTGCATGCAGGAGTGTGTGTGACAATATGTCTTTGTTTTTGATTCTTTATGCGCTTCACCCATGAGGTGACTCTCTCTATGGCAAGCATTTACATACCTGCCTGCAACTCGTGCACTCTCTTGTTCCTCACCTAGTAGTATTCTAATCAACTTGTCCTTTGCGATATATTGTCCTTTGCTTTTATTTTTGTCAAGCACATTGAAATACACTATGCAAATAAACCTGCCTTGCCTTTCCTTGTCTTCTAGGTTTGTACATTCAGGATGTATATTTGGAAAAGAATTGGTTAAATATTTCTTTCCATTGGCTGCATTCGCTTAAGAAGTGAAGTTCCATTGGCTGCATTTGCTTAAGAAGTTTGGTTTATACAGTGTTTTGGTTACATTTTGTGCACAGCCTTTCTTCTCTGGGTAGCCAGGTCTGTCTATGTCTGCTCTGTCTCTCTCTCTCTCTGGCATATTTGAGTCTGAACGAGCTGGACACACATCTCATTCTGGGAGCAGAGCATGAGCATGCACACATACATACACAAGCATGTGCACACACACACACAACCTTTCCACATTATATACACATACTCTCTAGGGATGGGTATTGGCAAGGAGTTCACGATACGATACATATCACCATACGGTTCTATCACTGGGTATACTGTGATACTGAGTAGTGGTGTAACGATAGTCCGTTTTGGATCGGTTATCGGTCTGTGACCAATGTGGTTCGACTGAACCGGTCCGTCGAGCCCAGATCGGTTCAAATGCACTACGAACGGTTCGATGGCCTGGTCCAACAGCCCCAAATCGGTTTCCAGCACATACGATACGATACATATCACCATACGATTCTATCACTGGGTATACTGTGATACTGAGTAGTGGTGTAACGATAGTCCGTTTTGGATGGGTTATCGGTCTGTGACCAATGCAGTCCGACTGAACCGGTCCGTCGATCCCAGATCGGTTCAAATGCACTACGAACGGTTCGATGGCCTGGTCCGACGGCCCCAAATTGGTTTCCAGCACATACATTCAAGTACTTTGTTGTATTACAAATACATATATAAATGTATGCACAAAACGGCATGTTGCGTTGCAATCATGTTTTGTAAGGTGTGTTCAGGGTTAATATAAGCCGTGTTTCCATTAGGGGAGGTTCCGATGGTAATTCAGGGAGAGGGAAGATCTCAGGTAATGTGTCTCAGAGCAGTGAACATGACTGATTGCAGGCTTGCATATGTGTTAATGTATGGATTAAACTGGATAAATCCTAAAAGTTTATGGTTAGTGTTCCTATTTATTGTGAGTTTCCAGCAGTATTAGCCCATTTATGTCTAATATGTTTCATAAGATAAGATGTTATGAGTGACGTTGAGTGATGTTGAGGACAACATGATTAGCAGGCTAAAGTTAGCCAAGTAAACATGTTCTAAGAATGTAATTGTCTGAGGAAATAGTTGTGCACCACATAGCAAGTAGTTAAATGCTTTATCATGGAAACAGCCAAAACAAGCTCTCCTACAACTCTGAGTTTGACAGACTGTAAGTTTTCCTTTAGCAGGCATATGAAAATACTCCACCATGGAACCGTATTAGTCTGCTAGCATGCTAAATTAGTTTGCTAATCGGAAGATAATACGAGTCTCTCTTCAATCTAACCTCTAAGTGTAGAGAAAATATAGTTACATGGGCAACTGTGTTTGTAATGAACATGGTCAGTCGATTCATTGATACCTTAACTCCTAATATTTTTCCCTTCAGAGGGGGGAGAGGGAAAAACAATAGGAGTGAAGATATCAATGCATCGTCATAGTGCTCCCAAGGTGTCACTACGCCGTTTCATTGTAGTGCCATTTTCTATCTAAAAAAAGTCATTTCATTTTGAGTAACTACACTTGGGTTGTGTAACAAGTCAGGTAAGCATATTTAAATGGGGAAATCAGGGAAGAGCATGTCCACTTCTAACTTCAGCCCTGTTTTTTACTCAATGCCATGCTACATTCTAACAAATTATCGCAGAGTGTCTGACTGCCTGGCGGCATGCATAAAGGCCTGTGAGGTACATATCAACTCGTCTCAGAACAGAGAAGAACACAGTTCATTATGGAAACATGGTGGACTCTTCATTTAAGTTATATGTTGTACTTGTTTTTGAGTTGGTAACACTCCCATGACAAACTAATAACTTAGATTTTTGCCAGTGAATGGCACTTGTTTAATAATAATTAATAATCATTTTTGATATCTGGTAACCTTATTGGTTTTTGTTTTGTGTTGTATTTCAAGTACATGCAGATTGTGAACTTAAGGCAGGCATCTGGTTACCAGTCCGGCATACAAAATAAAAAAAAGAATGCTGTTTTGAAATGTCATTCGTTTTTTTCTGTTTTCCTTAGTAACAAAGGGCTTTGGAGTTGTCAATATATATCGAATCGGATCGAACCGAACCAGATCGAATCGTACCGAATCGGTGACTATTTTTTATTAATTGTCCCTGAATCGGATCATAGCCTGTGAATCGAGATTGAATCGGACCGTTTTGTGGGTAAAAGATTCACACCCCTAATTTCAGTATATTGCGATATTTACACACTTGAGTGAAAATAGAGCGTACTTATCAGTTGCTGATTACCATCTGGATAGTCTTATAGCTTATCAAAACTGAATTAAATCAACATGTGATGCCGCGACTTGTTGTCACAGCATCACGTGGCTAACACGAAAGCCCTAGCCCATGTTTAAATGTTTGAAAGTTTGTAGTGAGTGTTGCTGAATGAATGAGTGTGTTTGGCCATAATGTAACATAGGATTATATTGCCCTGAATCATGCTGATATCTACAGCTGCATACCAATTCCGACATCTCCTTCTGACAGCATGTAATAAATTTGTGACGTTTGGTGAGTGCACACACCGACATTGTAGCAATGTGTTCGCTAGGTTTTAAACATGCTTTATCTATCAACAAACTCAGGTCTCAGGCATGATTACTGTACAACATTAGTAAACTTTATTCTGTTTTAACATTGTGAAGCATGATCTATCTATTTTAAAACTTTGTTGCTAAGATGCACCAGCATTTCAGGAAATGAAAAGGGAGTGCACACCTTCACTGCCGTACTCTCTTGTGTCGAGCATTCGCGTTGACCGAGCGGTGCGTGTCCTACTTAGTGGTATCGCCTAAATTGTATTGTTTTCTGCATTGTGTTGAATTGGCGTTTGAGTTTGTGCTGAATGTGTGCAGTGTTGTCTCAGATGTACAAATGAACTGTCAGTGCATGTTATTAACAGTACCTCACTAAACACCACTGATTTTAAACTTGCTGTATCACTAGTAGGCTATAACAAAGACTTCTTGTAGGCTTTCATTATTCTTAATTAATTAAAGAGCAACTGTTGCTGCTTCCAAATCCCCTCAGTAACAACACACATTGCTAAAATTAACATATGACATGTTTTAAGCAAATAATTGTGCAGTTGTCTCAAGTTTATTTGCAGCCCCTTCTATTTTTTTAATGTTCTGCTCTGTATTGGTTTGGTGGGTCAATTTAAAGATGTGACATCTCACAACTTTTACAAACAGGTTGTTGTGGGGTACTTTGGGGTATAAATCGTCTGCAGTGCAGGCTGGGTGTAATGCAGCTGTTTCTACCTTCTGACATTAAAGTATAGGCTGTTTTATTTTGTATCGCTAGTTCAGCCCAACAAAGACTTTTTGTATATTATGCTTAATAAATAAAAGAGCAACAATCACTGCATCCAACATGCCTAAATGACACACATTACTAAAATCAACATATATAACATGTTAAAAAGTGAAGCTTTGCCCTTCTGTAGCTGGGGTAGCACACGTTCCGCAATGACAACGCATTGGAAACGTTCAGGTCTGGACATAAATATTTACTGCTCCGTTGTCGTGTGGACATGACTTTGTTTCAAACTGCAAAAATAATTTAAATAAATATATAAATAAATAAATAAATACATAAATAAATAAATAAATAAATAAATATCCAGGAGCGCAGCCGTGTGGACACTCCCTGTCTCTCTCTGCCTTTCCCTTTGTCCTTTTATGCACTACAGTACATTCCACAATGCTGACTTTCACTACACATTGGAGTAACTCCACATTTACTGATCTCGTTTGAAACTTGTTTTAATAATTGATTATTGTTAATATTACGTTTGTTGTGGTCTTGCTTATGTTATCTCCACTCTGAGTAAAGTGGGCATAACAATATATTAGATATCTATATATAAACACCTGAACACTTTTATATCAGCTGAAACCACAAATCTTTAAAGGAGATACGATTTTTAGTGTTGGTTAGGCCAGTGAAGTGAACAGACCTTCAGTGCGGTTACATGATGGCAAATAACTCGATTATAGCTAATTCAACTATCCTATTAAGGGGGGCAACTGCAATTGTCCGAGTATACATGGCAGTGAGTAATACGAATCATTTGCCGAAAGCACCTAGTACCCCGGTACGATAGGTAGCGCTGAACCAATTTCAACTAGTGTTAATAGAGCTACTTCCGGCTGACCTTTTCACCAATAACAACAACAGTGTCAAGCATTCCTGAAAGATGGTGAATGACAAGGTAGAAGCTATGTTCCTCATGGCGTGGCTTATCACCATGGTTAAAACAGTAATGAGATGCCAAACGACACTCTTAGTTTTTTGCTGAGGAAAGGCGCTGCCGACAAATGATGAATGAAATGAAAGCATGCACAGAACGTAAAGTCCTAATCCCAATCCGGTTGACCGTATACATGCACCCCTGATCCGTTTAACAATCGAGTTATCTCAGGGTGTTAATTAGACTACGGTCGTCCGATTTCTAGTCGAGTTAAGGTGTTTACATGAAAACAGTAACTCGATCTTAGTCAAATGAAGCCAATTATTCGAATCATTACACTCCCATGTAAACGCACTGCTTGTGTATGGTAAGCCTCTACCTCAGTGTGTGAAATTGACATTGTTTGCTATTGCTGTTTGAACTAGCATTATTTTGATTTGCTTTAGTTATCATTAGCATTTTTTTGCCTTATGCATTTCTTTTTGTTTTGTTTTGACCATCGTGTCATTGTGTATTTTCTATTTTTGTAAATATCTACACTTGGGTACATATTGCACTTGGGTGCCACTGGTGGTTGTAAAATAAACCAACCTCACAACCAAGTTCTTGCGTCACGTCCTCTGCCTCAAAAAGACCTCCTGTCACGGATATCCTATGAAACAACATAACTTAGAGTAACTCAATTTGTAATTTTTTTAATATGGTGTTGGAAATAAATATGTCAAGGTAGCTGACATTACAACAAAATGATTTACTTTCTTACACAAATAGAACAAACTGAACCAGTGGACACACTGATGTCAAAAATATGAAGTGCATAGGATTTAGAAAAAAATACATTACCGGAGGACAGAGCTGTAATATAGGAAAATAAATAGTTTAAACAATGTTTTTAATTTGATTAAAAATCGATTTTTGGAGTCGAAATCAGAGAAATCGATATAGTATATGAAAAGAAGTATTGCGATACATTGTGATATCGATATTTTTGCACAACCCTAATACTCTCTCTTTCTTCCTTTTATGCTGTACACTTGTACTTCCACATGGCCAATAAGACCACCCACGCTTATAGGTTTCACTCACTCTCAAAATCTCTGTCTGTCACACACACACACACACACACACACACACACACACATACGCACACACACATACACACTATATCTCCATGGCAAAACCACAGGTCGGGCGGATGACATGACGAAAAATAATATTTTAATTAAATTTGGGCGGGTGGTGGTTTAACTACTCAAAAATATATTGCCAACATTGTTGAATATGGCGTGTTGGTGCGGTTTTGAAAATTGTTCAAAAACCGTGGGTGCAAATGGATAGCGGACGGATGATGAGTTTTGTGATGCGGTTGTGGATGACAAAATAGCCCATCCATCCATCTCTAACACATGCACAAAAACATACATACACACACACACACACACACACACACACACAGCACACACACACCAGAATCAGCTGAGATTACAGTTGATGTCGTCTGAAGGGTAGGCTAGGCTGTTGTTGGCTAAAAATTCCTTCTGATCAGATATCTCAATGCAGGGTGAGAGAGAGAGAGAGAGAGAGAGAGAGAGAGAGAGAGAGAGAGAGAGAGAGAGAGAGAGAGAGAGAGAGAGAGAGAGAGAGAGAGAGAGAGAGAGAGAGAGAGAGAGAGAGAGAGAGAGAGAGAGAGAGAGAGAGAGAGAGAGAGAGAGAGAGAGAGAGAGAGAGAGAGAGAGAGAGAGAGCATGCATGATCAGTCTATCAAAGTAGCAAAGAACATAACATTGCATTGTTCTAGTGACTACTGTTTACCCGTGCTCATGCAAGAGCCTGCATCAACGGGGCATTGCGTTGTTGTGACATTGCATCATTGCATTACGCAAGAGCCCGCATTAACGGGGCATTGCGTCATTACGTCATTTCGTTATTGTGTTTGTCTGCTCCGCGCACCACTGGACTCCAAGAAATGTTGTCTTGTGGTGTCCTTGACAAACTGTAAAGCACTTTGAGCTACATCTTGTATGTATGAATTGTGCTATACAAGTAAAGATTATTATTATTATTATTAAGAAATGCTCAGTTCAGAGTCTACATGAAAACAATGTGGATGGTTACATCAAGTTTACACACTTTCTTGTTGTGCTAAGTAATATTCTAGCTATGCCCAAGTTGCTTACTCAAATGTCTTGTGCGCTTGTGCGTCTTTTGTCTCAGGTGGCGTTGCATCCAGTCTTTTCGTGTTGGTTTGGAGAATCCTTGGCGATTCAGATAAAGTTAAAGTTGTCGTCACTGTTCAGTGGGCAGACTGTGGTGATCCAATGAGTGAAGAAGAGCCCATTTAGACTTGTTTTAGGAAAGTTCTGTCTCAGCCTTGGCTGGTAATCAAATGCTACTGTGCATAGACATTTACAGGAACTATTCTTTCTCAGGGTCTTGGATGGAAAACAGTGCCATAATGATCTTAAATACCTTGAACCTGCAGCTAAATGGCAAGGTTACTTGATTGGAGATGATCAAGGTGAAAGACCACAAGCCTAAGTCAACAAAAATGTGTGAAACTCAAAATTGGCCCAGTATCACCTCTGCAACTATATTGGGCAGTATCTCCGAACCGCCACATGCCACTTAATACCTGTTTTGGTGTGATGGGTCACATATACGCTTGGTGTTTTATCATGATTACATTTTAATTGTCTTTTTTTTCCATCAAGAGCATGATCCAGCAGCACAGCACGACAGGATTTCTATTGGTGAAATTCCATGAAGTGAGATTCATTCATTTCCATAAAACAGCCTTTCAGACATTTCTTTTGCATCCAGCCATTTGTGGCAATGTTGACCAGTTTGGGGAAAGTGACTATAACTGAGATCTCTTGAGCATCTCTAATCAAGTAACCTTGCCATTTAGCTGCAGGTTCAAGGTATTTAAGATAATTATGGCACCGTTTACCATACATTTGTGTAGCCTACATGTGAGTGTAAAATGGTACTTCATATTGCGTTTTTGCCTATATTTATTTCTGGAACACCCTGTGTATCAAACAGACTTCCTTGAATATCTACCATAGCACTGTTTACAGCGAAATTGTGTAGCCTAAATGTAAATATAAATGTTACTACTTGACATTGTCTTTTTGCCAGCATTTATTTCTGGAACACCCTGTATATCAAAAAGTCTTCCTTGGATATCTCCTAAATCATTTGATTCTCCAAACTGAAACTTTGCAGGCATAATTGATACTGCTTTGCCTAACAGAAAATAACATTTTGTCAAAATCGATCGATACTCATTGTCTGGAAAAATAGGTCAAAGGTCAAGCTCACATCAAATGACCTTGAAAATGCAACGACCTTGAAAGGTCATCATGTTATATATCATTTCAAAGGGAATTTTCTCCCCTTTGTAGTGATACCATATTTATGGACATCGAGTGATGGGATTGCAAAATGTAGCCAATTTTCTGTTTCATAGTCACTAATCAATGCAAAAACTGTAAAATTTTCAAAACTCTCTAGATTTGTGAAAAGTGGTCCAAATTAGCTGAAATTTGGTATTTTGCCATTTCTCAAGGATACCCAGTATGCCAAATTTCATCAAAATCAGAGGGGGGGCAGAAAACAATTGATGGGTTGGCATGGAATGACCCATAAGGCTTCAGAGAGGGAAGCCTTTTCGTATTTAGTGGTTTGTCATCAATAAAACTGTTTACTAATTGAACATGTGCAATGTAACAAGTAACATGTTCTCATTGTTTCACATGTTGACAGTAGTGCATTGTTTCATTTTTAATTAATTTTCTAAAGCTGAGCACAACATTCAGGTATGAATCAAACAGGTCCCTCTCTCTCTCTCTGCACTTAGACCTCCCCCTCTCATCTTAAGGTGCACATCTTAAGGTTTATTGCTTCCTGTATTTTTATGCACAGTTTCGGTCAGGCTCTTAAGTAGCCAAATGTCCCTGAGGCATTCAAAGTAGTGATACAAAGGGCGGACTGCTTTCTCTTTAAAGGCAGTTTTTGAACATTAAAGAAAGTGTTCAACCATATAAGATTCTAACATTTCACATTATATTCTATGGAGCCCAACATTCAGGTAGCCTCACAACTAGGCCTATAGACTAGACGTATGAACTGTTCATAGCAATACGCATGGTGTAATGTTACTCCTGAACTGCCTTCACACGGGGCAAAAACACCTCTTCCTTTCACATTGCTGCCCTGGGGTGAACCCTTGATTAAATAGTGGGGTTGCAATGTGAAAGCACCTAGTGTGTGTTTCTGGTGTGTGTGTGTGTGTGTGTGTGTGTGTGTGTGTGTGTGTGTGTGTGTGCACGTGTGTGTGTGATAAGAGAGAGCCTGACTGAGAGCTAATTACCAGGTCTTCAGGAACACATCAGACACACACACACACCTGCACTGCTGACTGGAGGGGAATAGTGCTCTCTGCTAAGCATGCAATGTGTGTGTGTGTGTTCTGTGTGTGTGTGTATGGCAGCTTGTGTGTGTATGCATAAACAAGGTAACATGGTATGGAATTCTTTTGTGAAGTCATCAGCCTTCATCCATCAAAGAATCAAACAGGTCCCTCTCTTCTCTGTCTTTCTCTTTCTCTCTCTCTCTCTCTCTGCACTTAGACCTCCCCCTCTCATCTTAAGGTGCACATCTTAAGGTTTATTGCTTCCTGTATTTTTATGCACAGTTTCAGTCAGGCTCTTAAGTAGCCAAATGTCCCTGAGGCATTCAAAGTGGTGATACAAAAGGGCGGACTGTTTTCTCTTTAAAGGCAGTTTTTGAATATTAAAGAAAGTGTTCAACAATATAAGATTCTAACATTTCACATTATATTCTATGGAGCTCAACATTCTTTAGAACCTTCATTATCCCAACACTCTCCTCACACCAGCATGTCTGTACAGCCTTAAGCGATTTTTCAGTCGCAGATATTCAGCTCCTGCTCAAGCTGTACGAGTGAATCTCAAGGGTTAAAAGTTGACAGCTCACTACTCATGTCCTCACACTGTACGACCCACTGGTCGGATGCGACCTGAGTGCTCACACTGTACGTCTACACACGATATGACAGACTGTTGTACCCGGAACTGCAAGAAGACATCTTGCCCCGTCTTTAAAACTTTCTTGACTTTGTCTGCGCATGCGCAGTGTGAGAGGTAGAGTCAAATCGGCTTGTGGCACTGCAATGCTCTCACGAGGGGCGACCAGGATTTCAAACAGGTTTGATTTGCTTGGAACCATACGATTGCTGATTGGGAGCTGGTCGTGAGATTTGAATCGCTTCTCGTCCCCAATGTGTACTACATGATGCACGACACACGATTAAGCTAAAACTCAAACCGATCCCCAAAATTCTAGCATGACTAAAAAATCGGCTCAAAAAGGGCCAAAAATCGCACAGTGTATGCCCAGCTTAAAAGGATAATATTGCATCTGATTTTGTCTGTCTTCCTTAGGGTGTCAGATCATAACTTGGCTCCAATCTGCCTCTCTGCTTTCTGTCATTTTTCTACATTTCCTAAATTGCAGATTGTTTTCATTATGTCACTTCTGTGGACTGGCAGGGTTGTTTTCTTCTCAGTCTTTCTAAATGATCTGTCTGCTCCTGTTCTTAAGTCATCACTTTTGTCCCCCATCTCACTGTCTTTCTCCTCATCCTGTTGTTCATGGCTGTTCATGAACTCCAGGGCTCTTTGCCATTTCCCACTCTCCTCTTCTCTTCCTCTCCCTCTCACTTTATCTTTTTTCTCTCTCCCTCTATATATTATAACATTTGAATATGTGACCGGCCACAGCAAAACCGGTCACATGTCGGCCAGAGCGAAATGGAGAAAATCACGTTAGAAGTCTTTTTTTCCAAAATTCGTGATTTTCGTTTTTTTGCAAAATGTGAGAGTTGAGATCATGAAGAAGCTATTCCACGTTTCAGATAACAGTATCAGTTGCTTTAAAAACATGCATTTTGTCTTTGAAATTGGCAAGTTTTCAGGAAAGAATCTTGTCTTTCTTGGGGCGTGGGTATATTACCATACTGGCGATACTGGCCATTCACGTGACGATTACAGCGCTCTTTTGTTTGTGTTTACGCCAATCAGCTGTGTGCTAGAAGCAAACCTCGTGGCTACTTAAGCTGTGTAACGTCAACTGTAAATGCTACATAAGAAGAAGGGAGAACTCTCTCCTTGGGATGTTCACATAGTCAAAAACTTTCTCCAGAGTGTACAGAATGCAATCGGATCATCTAGCTGCCGAAAGAGAGTAAAGTACTAAGAGAGAGTGTTGACGGAGGGGAGGGGGAAGTCCCCCTTTATGCACAGCAGAGTCAAGACTCGTTTCATTGAAATTCGAATGGGACGCGTGTGAAGTGAACTAATAAATTGGTCCTTACGTCTTTCTGGAGTTGTTGATGATTTTTGGAACCATGTGTCATAATCCGCAACTGTTTGTGATTATTTCAAGCCTAATAGTCTAAGTTGTTACTGTTTGGATTTTGAGAAATTTAGCTTTACTTCAGGTCAGGCAGTAACACTTACTATGTTGTTGTTAGCGCGCTAACGCTAGCGAACTACGCTAACGTAATGGTTTAAATTGAAAGCTGTCCTCACCAACACCCACCTAGATACTGTTACTGATATTAGCTCAAATGGACAAATTAATATAAAGGTATAAGTTTACAGCAATGTGTTAAATTCAAGGTGAGTGAAGTTAGCGTTTAGCACATTGGTGTTGTCATAGTTAATACTATTGACTTAAATGAGCTAGTTCGTTAGCTTGCTAGCTCGCTGTACAGACGGACTAGGAGTTTGTTGGCATCAGTTTCGATTTGCCATGGGCGATTAATTTGAATAATGCCCGAATTGACTGGTGGTAATGACTAAATCTTTACTGCAGTATACAACATTAATACCAGAGAGTGTTGAGGAAAAGAGAGTTGCCAACAGCCGTTTGCTTCCGTGTTCTATTTTCGCAAGGGGGAGGGGGGAAAATCCCCCTTTATGCAGTGCAGAGCAGATTCTAAGTTCGTTTCATTGAAATGAACATGTCCGTGTGGAGTTTAACTAATAAATTGGTCACAACGTCTTTCTGGAGTTGTTAAGGGTTTTTTGGAATCATGTGTCACAATCCGCAACTATTTGTAATAATTTCAAGCCTAACAGTGTAAGTTGTTACTGTTTGGATTTTGAGAAAATTGGCTTTATTTTAGGTCAGGCAGCACGACTTTTACTATGTGGTTGTTAGCGTGCTAACGCTAGCGAACAACGCTAACGTAATGTTTTAAATTGAAAGCTCTCACTTTACTCACTAACACCCACCTGGATACAGTTACTGATATTAGCGTAAGCAGAGAAAGTAATATAAAGTTATAGGGTTACAGCAATGTATTAAATTCAAGGTGAGTCCAATCACTGTTAGCGTTTAGCACATTGGTGTTGTCAGTTACTACCATTCACTTGAATGAGCTAGTTCGTTAGCTTGCTAGCTCGCTTTACAGACACACTAAATTATTTCCTTAGAGTTCGAAATAGGAATTTGTTGGCATCGTACATCATCCTAGATAACAATACACTACACAGAATTATATTTATATTATTTAACAGCTTATTAAAATAAAAAGTTTATAATATGACATCATATGACACGCCCATTTATGCAGTCCGGACGTGTTCACATTTGGTCCCATAGTAACGTATTATGTTGGCTTATCTTTGTAGAATCTAAGATCTTTGGTAATACTGTTGTAAAAACTGCAGCTTTGATACTGCAATACAGCTGGTAGCTACTGCAGTGCTAGTTGCTAAATCATTAGCATCTCAGTCATAATACCACACGTCAGTGACAGTCTGTGGGGGGAGGGCTTATCTTAATGTCATGCTAATGCCACCATTAGGTGAGAGTGAGGCAAACTTTAAGAGGCGTTTTCTCAGTTTTGTGTTTTAAGGTGTGCATGCTTTCAAATGGCCACCAATTCTTCAAATATTATCAGATTTCCATGTGCAAGACATCATTGGAAAGCTTAGAAATTACACTTTCAGAATCTGTGAATAACTCAAAATGCCTCTCGGACGAGTTGTGGCCGGTTTTGCTGTGGCCGGTCACATGTACGAGGCAGACTTTTTTTGAACACAAAAATAAAAAAAAAACAACAAATAAACATGCAACGAAGATTACAAGTGGAAATCAGCTTTAGGTATGTTCGTGACCTTAGGCTTTAACTTTTTTATGCTTGCAGCCTAATTATCAGTTGCTTGTGGTACATAGATAATGTTATAAAATTTGATCGGTAATTTAAATAAGGGCCAACTAGGGTGACCAGACATGCCGAAAAATTCGGGACAGTCCCAAAATCTAAGCTGCTGTCCCGAATCCAGACCTAAATGTTCTGAAAATTACTCACACAGAATATTGAGCAGTTATTTTCTGATAAACATTAAAAACTGTTCGTAGAGAGGTTGAGTCGACTGCACGATTACTGCTGAGAGGCTGCATGCAGCCCATGACGGGTTAAGTGGCTACGCGCAGCCTTTGCTACAATGTATGTATTTTGTTTATTCTTTGACGTTCTATACAATTTGGCGCAAATATGCATTGATGGTAAGCCATTGCAAGAAGTGTTTGACATGGCTGGTGGGAGAACTATGAAAGAATGAAAGACTTGATCTTTGACTAAATACATGTTTGTGACAGGCTTGAAACAGGTTTTATTGTCTGTGTAGGCTATCATCAGCCATCAGTGAGCGCTAGTTGAGGTGAATATATCATCAATATCATCAATATATCATTATCAAGTCATTCCAACTGTTCTGAAGGTAACATCACATTATCATGATGTGGTGTTTACGGGTGCATAATTAAGACAAGCCTGCAGTGTAAAATAGCCACCTACTTGTATATGTGTTTGTGTTTTTGTGTGTGCTTGCGAGTGTGTGTGAGGGGGATAGAGCTGTGTGTGTGGTAGGCCACTGACTCTCTCCGCTCTCCCTGTAGGCTGTGTGTGATGCAGAGGGGCTGTGGAGAGTCTGTGGTGCAAAACCCATCCAGTCTGCCAATTCATAGTCATGTTAGTACAAAAGAGTTGAACTTGCTTGTTGTCAGAAGCATGTAGAAGCATGTAGACCATTGTCAAAACAATACAACCATTGCATAACAGAGTAAACCCACCGCAACAGTTGCCGTAGAGAGTTGATCAAGTCCCGGAGAGTGATCTAAGAAGCATCCCAGAAGAATCTCCCAAGTGTGCCTCCCAGATGAGTCTCTCAGTGCTGCTCTGAGTCTCTACTTTTTAGACTCTCTTACAGCCCCCGCAGTGTAATAATAGCAATTTTACTGTTCTTTCCTCAGTGTGCTTACACTACATTTTCACTCACCCATACTTGATCTTTAACAACCCACATTTCATTTACATAACCCATTTTAACATCTTCCATTAACTTCAAGAAAAGTCCCTTATTGTTTTTAATTCAGTGTCTCTGATATTTTCTACTGTGTGAGTGAGTCTGTGTGTGTGTGTG
This sequence comes from Coilia nasus, assembly GCA_027475355.1. Classification (NCBI taxonomy): domain Eukaryota; kingdom Metazoa; phylum Chordata; class Actinopteri; order Clupeiformes; family Engraulidae; genus Coilia; species Coilia nasus. Next base: position 37,783,483 of record CM050217.1, read on the forward strand.
TGTGTGTGTGCAGCATCTATAGCGTGTCTGTTCTTTCTTGTGTATGTGCTTGTATGTTTCTAATTTCTGTATGATGGCACTTTTGCTTTAGGTTGGCAGAGCAGAAAGAATTTACAAATCTTATTGTAACTCCTCTGTTTTGTTTAGCATTATCTTGTAACAACTTTAGACTCATTTATTCTTTTCCTAACAGGTGTCTGTGTCTATACATATAGGCCCGTGTGTGTGCGTTTGTGGGTGCGTGGATCACCTTGGCTGCCTGCCAATGCACTTTCCGGTCCCCTTGCACTGCTGCATCTCACAACAACCTTTTTTATACTTAAGCTACAGTTTACAAAGAACACATGTGACCCTTTGAGATCCTGTGAAAAGGGCACTATTTTACAAAGAACACAAAGTACTTGTGCATGTAGGAAGAGCACCTTAGGGAGAAACTATAGCTATTACACCTACCCCTACACTATCTATAATCAAGTAAATAGTTCAGGCTGTTAGTCCCTACTCCCAGGTGTAACATGCACAACTGGCCGCTGACTACAGCTATTCACGCAACCTCATGTGAGCTGTACAGGACAGAGCAGCTGAGGGGATGGCCAACTGGAGCCGTACAGACAGATGCTCAACAAGGGTTAACCTGAACCAGCCGGCTACAGTTACAGTGACTGGGGCTGCTGGGGCCGTTTACATGATCCACTCAGCAGCACCTACCTATCGCTTTCCCCCATGGCTTTCACCATGCCAACAACATGCATCTCATCCAGGACCACTGGCAAGCATTTGCAGTTTCCTCCAACATTTCCTTAACAATTAAAATAAATAAATAAATAAATAAAAATCTAAGACACTTGCACATGTGGGGAGAGCACCCATTGTACCACACTTCAGGCTTTCCTAACTACAGCCATTACAATTATCCATACACTATGTGGGACACATCCTCAGCAGTGTACCTCAGGATCAACGGATGTTTCGGGCCTTTACTCACTGTACACCCTCCCCTGAGGCGGCCCCACTAAAGGTGATCAAGGTGTCCACAGTTTAGCTACCTGCTACCCAAATTTCCAAAATGTACTTCCACAATTCACTTACAACCACACTTTACTTCCAAAATTTACTACCTACTGTTCATTACCAACTGTTTGCACGACTTCCAAAGTTTTACTTACAAAATTAACTACAACCACAATTTACTTCCAAAATGACCTGCTTACTTACTAATTAGGACTTGTTATCGAATATTTGCACTTTACCACCATTTTACCACAAATACTATCACTTTGCAGTCACTAACGCCATTACACAAACGACCCTGCCAATGCTAGTTCTAAAGACGATTCTACCCACTGACTTAACATTAAATGTATACACCTCTTGAATCTAATGGTGACTAATGCTCAGTTATAGTAATACAGTAATAATCACATATTGATCCTTTTATGGGTGACTTTTATATAATAATAATAAACTGGCTGTTGCCACTTACCAGTAGGAGAGAACCTCAGAGAACTGACCCGTATCTCTGGCTTAAAGTGGCGAGAGCTCACGATTCTACCCACTGACTTAACATTAAATGTATACACCTCTTGAATCTAATGGTGTCTAATGCTCAGTTATCCCGTGTTCCATACACCGCAAAACCCAGGGAAACTTGGCCACTCTGTATCCCAATACACCGCACGATCCCAGAGAGCCTGATTCTAAGCTGCCCATGTGTGTAATGGCTGCCATTTATAAGCCTCTTCTTCTGTATTTCTATTGACCCACTAAACACACTACTGCCATCTGCTGGTCTGGGGTGCCCATCCTTATCTGCACAAACAGCCCTAGGTTGCACTAATCTCCACCACCTTACTAATGTCCTGTGCTGAACAAGTACCCACGCTAACCACTCCCAGCCTCCACTGCTACATTAATAAAATAAAATAATAATAATAATAATAATAATACTAATAATAATAATAATAATACTAATAATAATAATAATAATGACGTAGTGATATGTCTCAATGTGGCTACACCTGAACAGAGTGTGCATGACGGATCCCCATCTGTCCATATTCTCAGGTTATCTGGCGATGGGAGCACGTCGTACGTCGCTCCCAATAAAAACTTTAGCCTGTTAGACTCCATACTCCACAAATCCCTCCAAGTAACCTGTTTTCTCTCTACTCCCTCCCAATTCAACCACTGTCCCTGCTTTGCTAGTGACACAGCTTTTACCTGTCTACTAGCTTCTTCTTGCCTGCGTATCTGCTCTACAACCAATCTCCTTTTCTCCTTCTGATCTGCCTTTCTCCACATTGGCTTCCCTGATGTACGCCCCAAGCCTCCTTGCCCAATCTGGACATTCCCCACTATCTCTCCATGCCTAAGGGCTGCCTCTGCCTCCTGCACTGCTACCTTTGGTTTCCACTTTCTCCCTTTGCTCGGGTTAGGAGCCAGACCACTGACTATCCTGTCCTTGCTCCCTATTAACAACAACTCTGTCCTAACCTTAGCACACTTAAAGGCCTAGTGAAATGCAACACCTTATGGCATGCAAAATCACAGTTTAGGTACTCCTTGACCATTTTCTGTGACATTCGCCGTCACAGCTTTTCGCAAAACAAAAGGAGAGCGGAATTTTGAACTTCCCGCCGACAAATCTCGGGTAATTCTTTCTCTGCGTGGCCATTGTGGCCGGAGCTATGTGTGACGTCACGAGTTGGACCGCTCTCGAGCTGTTTGTATTCACTTGCGCTGTTTTCCGTCTCGACTATCAAAGTTTCTCTAAAGTTTTTGAATTATTATCGGCTTTCTGGTTAGCATATATATTCATATGTGAATAGAGGAGATGGTCTGGAATCTGGCAATATAAGAACCATGATGGTGGGATATTCAGTGGCTTATCAATGTTGATAAATATGTAGTCTGTGCCTGATGGAAATAAGGGCATATGTTCCATGTAATGAAGGATGTTATATCAGGATTATACAGGATTATGGATGTTATGCAGAAATTTTCAGTCATTTCAAAACTGTATGAAAGGTGTCCTGACAGAAATGCATGCTAGCAGTAGAATGGGTAAGTTCTGCTATTATGCATTGACTGATAACTGGATAATTAAAATGGGCGAAGTAGTCATTATATAAATAATAATGGCAAATATTTGATCCCTTGTTTTAAAGTGATGAATTATCGTCATAATATGTAGGCTACTTGGTGTCGTTGGAAAGCTGAGGGTCTGTAGTTTGTAGAGATGTGCGTGTCTTATCTCTCTGATCACGGGTTCGCGAGTAATTTCATCGAGAGTAATGCATGTGCAAAGCGCTAATATGAGAGATTTTGGCGAGTCTTTAAATATTAATATCTCGCCGATACTTGGTCACAAAAATAAGCGGGAGGTCACGTTGTAAAGCCCTGGTTCTGTTGTTTTGTTTGGTATAAGTGACCAGTGATAAGCCAACGATGTAGGATGTACCGTTCCGGAGTATTTCAACAGAGAAGAATGGGTGTTAATTTGGACGCATTTTGCGTCCATCGGGCCCTTAAGGTTAGTCATGGAAGTGAAAGAGAAGAGGAAAGGAGGAGGAAAGCGGTGTATTGCTGGTGGATGCAGCAACACAAACGCCGAAGGGGTGTCGATGTGTCTGTTCCCGAAGGATAAAGGCAAGTTTATCATGGCGATTGAGTTCTGTTTCGGCCTTCAGAGTAGTTGAAGTATTTTGCTAGGGCGTGGAAGCAAGCTAGATGTATTTGTGGCATTCTGGTTGTATCAGGTTGTAACCTGAGTGAGTGGCTGTGCGTGTGAGAGTGCTGGGATGCGTTTTCCAACACCATAGTTGCTAACTGGTTAGCAACTTAGTTGGTTGGCAATGGGAAATTGCATTGCAACCAACAAAGTAGCTAACTTAGTAAGCAACTACGGTTTTGGGAAACGGACCCCTGATCAGCTGATAGGAGTCACTAAAAGTACCCAAACAAAAGCCTAATCCCCCTATTTATCGCCCATTGCCGTGATTGCGGCCACGCTCAGCATCATGGTGATGCCTAGGCTAGACAAGGTAACTTCAGGCTCGAATCTGTAAGGTTCTATCCCATGTAAAGTCTCTTCACTCTGCTCAGTTTTTTCCTCTTCCCTTTCTGTGTCTTCTTCGTCAATAAACGGATCAGAAATGCCGGATGAGGATGAATAATCGCTAAATTCTGCGCTCTCTTCGTCGTCAACTGTACGGTCAGCCATAATGTAAACACAATCTGTGTCCAACTCGTGACGTCACGGCCTTATCGTCTGCTACTTCCGGTTGGATAAAAAGTGGTTCGCATTAAGCGCTGTTCTTTGCCAGTTTTCTCACTGTTTACTGTGCCAAAGGTGGCATCATTTTGTCAGTCAACACAAAAATGTCCCTAGAATCGATATATGAAGTTTACTTAGGAGGCATTTTTTCATTTCGCTAGGCCTTTAAATTCCTCTACCAGACTATTTATTGGCAGCTGCAGTATGCCCTTCCCATACAGAGCTACACTGCTTAGGCACCGTGGAACCCCTAACCACTTTTTAACGTATGAATTAACCACCCTTTCTAGCTTCTCTACTTTTGATAATGGTACTTCATACACTGACATGGGCCACATTACTCTAGGGAACAGTCCAAATTGCATGCACCACAATTTTAGCTTTCCTGGTAGCCCTGACCAATTTTTTCCAATCCATCCACCACGTCTTTTCTAAGCTGCTCTACCTGCTCTCGATCACTCAGGTTTGCATTATACCACCTCCCCAGGCTTTTCATTGGTCTCACCCTGATGGATGGGATTTCCTCACCTTCCACCGTGAACTTCTGCTCTACCACTTTTCCCTTGGTGACTGAGATACTCCTCGACTTACTAGGCTTTATCTTCATCCTCGCCCACCTGAGATTTGTATTTATCCTTTCCAACAACCTTTTTGTACATGGCACCGTTGTTGTTAACAGAGTCATGTCATCCATGAAAGCTGTAATTGGCGGGAGACGCAGTCCCTCCCGACGCCTTTCCCCTCCCACCACCCACTTAGAAGCTCTTATTACCATTTCCATTGCCATTGTAAAAGCAAGTGGTGAGATCGTACACCCCGCCATAATGTCTACTTCTAGCTTCTGCCAGTCTGATACAAACTCCCCTGTACCTACACACAATCTAATATCTTTAAAGTATTCCTTCATTATATTCACAATCTCAACTGGCACTCTAAAGTATTCACAAGCACTCCAAATCAGACTATGCGGCACCGAGCCAAAGGCATTAGCTAGGTCCAAAAAAACTACATGAAGCTCCCTACCCTCTTGCTTTGCTGTCTGAATTTGGTGCCAAATTACACTAGTGTGCTCAATGCATCCAGCAAAACCTGGGATTCCTGCCTTCTGCACTGTTGTGTCAATTAACCCATTTTTTTCCAAATACTGCACAAGTCTCTTAGCCACTATACTGAAGAAGATTTTCCCCTCCACATTAAGCAAAGAGATCATTCTAAACTGGTCTATTCTAACAGACTCTTTTTCTTTTGGAATCAACGCACCCCATGCCCTACACCATGCTGTTGGAATGCTCTGCTTATGCCACACAACCTTAAACAACTTCCACAGAAACCTAAGAACCCCTGGGGCATTCTTATATACCCAATATGGCACCCCATTAGGCCCTGGAGCTGATGAAGCCTTAGCTTTTCTCACCACAGCCTCTAACTCTTTCCACCTAGGTGGCACAACATCCATCTGACTTTCTATCTCCCCCAAAGGTGGCATGTCAGGCAGAAAACCTAATCCTCCCTCGCTCCCTGGATCTGAATGAGTTATCCCTAAGTACTCCTCTACTTTCTCTTTTGAGGTTCTCAATATCCCTCCCTTTTCCTGGTTAAACAACCCTTTCACAAATTTAAAGGGGTCCTTATAAAACAGTGTTCGTACCCGCTCCTTCTCTTTTCTCTTCCTTCTAAGATTCTCAGCTCTCCTAAGAGTTGCTAACCTACATCGTAACTCTTCCTGCAGGGCATCTATACCTTCTTTCTCCTCAATTGTGGCCCTTTTCCAATGTTTTCTTAGCTGCCTCCTTCTTAACACCAATTCACGAATGTCTTTCTGTCGTCTCGACTGACAATGTTGTGCTGGCTCCCTTTTCCTTCTATCACTACTTCCAAACCTATCTAAGCCATAACTATAGATCACTTCCCCCATCCTTTCCAACTTTGCCGTGGCTGTCCCTTTTAATCCTTCCAACACCATTACCAAGTCTCTGTCTACGGACTCCCAAGTTATCCTATCTTTCGCCTGTGACCAACTAACCCTAGGGTCATTCCGTGTCAAATCGAACGATGGCCGACAGCCCTCTCCAAAAAATCAGAAAAAAATCACAGCTGTTCGTACATCCAACCTATGTATAAATCTTAAATATTAAGTCTGTATCACTAATAGCTCCAAAACTACAGCCCTTTGAAATTTCAGGTCATTTTGGGAATTCTGGTGAACAAGACTTTTCCTCAACTTCCGACATTGCTGGCTCTTTTAGTATTCCACACACATTAGTGTAACTATGTGAAAAGAAATGCATTTTCCTGTAGAATTCAAAAATCAAATCAGATCAGATGTACCTTGTGTAATTCTTCCTCTCCAAAGCTGTGAAAATGGCTATAGATTCAATATATGAAATGATGCCACTTTTGAGGGCTTCTCGTTCAAAAAGTATGGCACACAAATTTATCAGATTACAGCACAACATGTGGTGGAAAGAGGTACTGCTGATCAATCCAACTCCATGGAATTACTGTCATTTTTTTCTCAAACATCATATCTCAATAAAGAGACTCAGCAACAAATCCAAATTTTGGACAAATGATCCTCACTTACAGGATGATTGTGGAAAAATGTTTAAAAAATCCTGTGAACTGTCCACATGGTGAAATGACAAGAGGAAAACAGCCTTTTTGAAAATCAAGCCTAACTTCAAGAAAATACACTGACCATATGAAAACAATATCAACAAAGGTTAATGCATAGGCATGACATTACAATCCGTATATGACTGGGAAAAATAATCTGATAAATTTGTGTGCCATACTTTTTGAACGAGAAGCCCTCAAAAGTGGTGGTGTCATTTCACATATTGAATCTATAGCCATTTTCACAGCTTTGGAGAGGAAGAATTACACAAGGTACATCTGATCTGATTTGATTTTTGAATTCTACAGGAAAATGCATTTCTTTTCACATAGTTACACTAATGTGTGTGGAATACTAAAAGAGCCAGCAATGTCGGAAGTTGAGCAAAAGGCTTGTTCACCAGAATTCCCAAAATGACCTGAAATTTCAAAGGGCTGTAGTTTTGGAGCTATTAGGGATACAGACTTAATATTTAAGATTTATACATAGGTTGGATGTACGAACAGCTGTGATTTTTTTCTGATTTTTTGGAGAGGGTGACTGTCGGCCACCGTTCGATTTGACACGGAATGACCCCCTAGCTTTCTGCTCCCAGGCTTTCTCCCTTTTTGACTGGCTAGGCTCTCCTCTTCCCTCAGTCCCTCTGACCTCCTCCCTCTCTTCCAAGACTGGGTTTCTGATATCCTGCGAACTGTGGTTTTCTACCTGCCACTGGACTTCAGCCGACTTACTCCGCAGACTTCTTAGAAAGTACTGCTCAATGCGGTTCCCCTGTCCCACTTTTCCTCCACACCCCTTCTTCCCCTGATGGATTTTAAGGTCTCTCACTGTTGACTGATATGACAGATTAAGCTAACACATTAAGTTTGGATATTCACCAGAGGTCCTTCTTGATGACACACTATTGTCCCCATACCCACCGTCTGTCAGATGGACGTGTGGATGTGGCATCGGGGTTGTGTGTGTGTGAGAATGATATGATCTGGTAAAGGGTTTGTGTGTGTGAGGTGAGTGTTAATGTGTGTGCTGCATGTGTGTGTATGTGTGATGATTATGATCTGCTGAGTGTTTGTATGTGTGTCTCCATGTGCAAATGTGTGCAGAATCCCGAGCCCAGGTGTTTGTGTGTGTGTGTGTGTGTGTGTGTGTGTGTGTGTGTGTGTGTGTGTGTGTGTGTGTGTGTGTGTGTGTGTGTGTGTGTGTGTGTGTGTGTGTGTGTGTGTGTGTGTGTGTGTGTGTGTGTGTGATGGCAAAGCAGGGCCCCATCGTCCCTAAAGGGTGGGAAGTTTGTGTGAGAGAGTGCGTGTATGTGTGTGTGTGAGAGAGAGGAGGGGGCACACACTGTGGGCTGGAGCAAGTGAAGAACCCCAGAATGTCACCAGAATAATCTGACATTTTATGAAAGCAAAAATTGTAATTAGGAAGGAATGTGTGTCTCACAGTTTGTCACAGGGAAAGCTGATGGGTATGGTGGTGTGTGTGGCAGTGCTTGTGGGTGCTGCTTTTCCTGTGCCATGTTGAAATTCATGAGGGTGTTTGTGTCACACAGCTCTTATATTACTGAGAGATGCACATGTGGATAGAGTACCTCATTTATGTTTGTGTGTGTGTTTTGATCCTTTGGAATTGGCATTAGGAAGAGACCTACTTAGGAAAGCTTGTTAAGTATAAATCACTTGTGCAACAAATCACTCATCTTGGTTATAACTGACAGTATTTTGTGCTTATATTTGGTAGTCTTGACCATGTGCACAGGGTGATTACCAGGGGGCTAAGGATGGTCAGCTTTTAAAAGCAAATGCAAAACATATAGTCAAATACTGTTCAATACCATCAGTAATTGGTACTGGCCATATTTGGCACAGAAGGTGATTTCTGTCCGTAAGATTGCATTAACTCTTTGCTATGGACTGCTACTTTGATCAGTGCCGTGGTCATTGAACAGAATTATGCCTGCGCAACTTTTGCAACTGACAAATTTGATTTTTTTTAATTTGCATGTGCGTGTTGGTCAGAGTGTGAGAGACTACCAATGTGTGGTCTGTGCATGTGTTTCTCTGCACTTGAACGTGGATAGGGAATCTTTTTAATGTGTGTGCGTGTGTGTGTCTGCACTGGTATGGGACCGCGGTTGTCACAGGGCAGAGCAGATGACATGAGCTCAGGTTTGGTTGTCAAATAAACACCTCACGTCTGTGTGTGTGTGTGTGTGGGGGGGGGCTCTTGTCCGGAATCTGAATATTGTGTTGTAATTAGAAATTGATTGTTTAGTTGGCAGTTTTTGGTATAAATTGTAATCGTGTGTCCTGTATCGCGTTTGTAACTGGACAACCTGTGTTTGTATGGTATAGCGTAAGCTGCAGTTTAGGTTTGACCGTAGGCTTTGTTTGCTGGCGTTTGTGTGTACGGTACATTGGCATTTTGTGAATAGTAACGCAGTAGCGCTTTGTGAATGGCATTTTTTTTTTTAAGCTGCCATTTGGTGATTTGTAAGTAGGCCAGCGTTTTTCCCTTTGGGAGGCCGCATTCAATTAAATACACCTGCAGGTTAGTGCGGTGCTTGATGCGGTAGGTTGCTGCATTTTGGTAACATCGCTATTTCTTTGCTTTTCTCGTTTTCTTCGGTCATTGACTGCTGTTTGGTAAATAAGAGTTTTCTAAATATATTGTGAAAATATCTGACTTTGAAGTTGAGGAATTTATAAAACAGGAGGTTACCCGTGCGCGTTTAGTTCGGCTTACTAAGCCAAATTTGTTTACCTTGGTTGAATTTTGTGAAGCAGAGGTCTCATCAGATGCCAAGAAAAGTGACATTATTAATGTGTTGCTATTGTGTTTAGGTGTTGCCGATTTAGAGGCTGAAGCAGCAAAAAGAAAACAGCTAAACGAAGAGGAGGAGAGTAGAAAGGAAAGGGATTTGGAGAGGAGAGCCAGGGAAATTGAAATGCTTCAGAGGGACAGAGAGGAGGCTAAGCAGCTAGTACAAATTGAGCTTGAAAAAGCTAGAGTGAGACAACAAGAAAATCAGCGTCAGCGCTCTCGAGGCTAGATTTGATTTAAGTAAATGTTTTGCTCTGATGCCTCGGTTTTGCCCTGAACAGGTAGATGTTTTCTTTGATGCATTTGAGCGCATTGCGCGTGAACGACAGTGGCCTAAGGAAGAATGGGTGACGTTGGTGCGCAGGGAGTTAACAGGAAAGGCCCAGGAGGCATATGCTGCGCTCAGCGCTGATACGGATACAGATTATAACACGGTGAAAAGGGCTGTACTGCGAGCTTTTGAGCTCGTTCCGGAAGCCTATCGTCAGCATTTTCGGGCTGAGAAATTAAAAGCTGGTCAGACTTATGGGGATCTTGCTAGGCATCAGGAGTTGTTGTTTGATAAGTGGCTCAGAGCAAGCGAAGTGTATACTTTCCAGGAGCTTAGGCAGTTAATGCTTTTAGAGCAATTCAAGTCTAGTGTACCACGTCAGCTTGAGGTTCATCTTAATGAGCAAATGGTAACATCTGCCTCTAAAGGCTGCTGAGCTAGCCGATAACTATGTTTTAATTCACAGAGGGACAGGGCAGGACAGAGCTGGTGTTGCAGCAGGTTCATTATGTCACGTTAGTGAAGAGAGGAAAGTAGACAGTCGTTCCAGAAATGATCAGACAGGGTTTGCTAGAAGTCAGCCTAGCACTGGGCCTGTTAGGAAGTTTTTTGCCTCAGATGAAGTCAGGTGTCACTATTGCAAAAAGCTTGGACACATTAAGTCACGCTGTCCAGTTCTACAGAGAAAAGGGCGTATGGTAATAGTAGGCCGGTCACTCTTGTTCTGCCTGGTCCAATGCAGGGGTGTCAGGCAGAGAAGGGTAGTGCCGTGTCAGCTGTAACTGATCCACTCTTTAAGGAGTTTGTCTCTGAGGGCTCTGTGTCAGTTGCTGACGGGGAGCCTGAAGTGGTGGTAACCATCTTAAGAGACACGGGGGCGGCACAGTCATTGCTGCTTGCTGGGGTTTTAGATCTGCCTGAGAGTTCTTCACTGAGAACATCTGTGCTGGTTGAGGGTGTTGGTGGAGAGTATGGCTCTGTTCCACTCCACAGTGTGTTATTAAAATCTAACTTGGTTACTGGTTTTGTCACTGTAGGTGTGATGCCCTCACTGCCTATTAAGGGTGTTGGTTTGCTATTGGGTAATGACCTAGCTGGTGGTCAGGTTTGTATATCTCCTGTGGTTTGTGCTGCACCTTGTGTGAGTCCTGAGATTGAGGCCTTAGAGACTCAGTTTCCTGTAGTGTTTCCTGCCTGTGTTGTTACGCGGTCAATGTGTAAGCATGTGTCTTCAGGTGAAACCTCTGAGGAGCATTTCAGTCTGTCTGAGGCTTTGCCGGTTTGTGCTGAATTTAGTCCTGCTGCTCTAATTGAGGCACAGAGAAAGGATGGTGAGCTTTCTCTCCTTAGAGAGGCTGCAGCCGATGTTGAGGAAAGTAGGGTGATGGCTGAAGGGTTTTACTTGCAGAATGATGTGCTGATGCGCAAGTGGAGGCCACCAGAGCGACCAGCCACTGAGGACTGGGCAGTGGTTGAGCAGGTGGTGCTCCCTCCTTGTTTTCGACCAGAAGTGTTGCATTTGGCCCATGACGCTGCTATGGCTGGACATCTTGGAGTGTGTAAAACTCAAGCCAAACTAATGAGGTATTTTTATTGGCCACGCTTGCACCAAGATGTGGTCAATTTTGTTCGTTCATGTCATGCTTGTCAGGTGTCTGGAAAACCTAACCAGAAGATTCCAGTTGCACCTCTTAGTCCTCCACCGATTGTTGCTGAACCTTTTTCTCGTGTTGTCATTGACTGTGTTGGTCCGTTACCTAAAACCAAAAAGGGTAATGAGTATATGCTTACTGTTATGGATGTGACCACGCGTTTTCCTGAGGCGGTGCCTCTTCGTAGTATAAAGACTCGTCCTGTTGTAGATGCCTTGCTCCAGTTTTTCTCTCGCTTTGGCTTGCCTAAAGAAGTTCAGTCAGATCGGGGCACCAATTTTACCTCTGGTGTTTTTCAACAGGCAATGGTTGAGTTAGGAATAGCGCAAGTGGTATCTTCCGCTTACCATCCCCAATCCCAGGGAACAATTGAGCGGTATCATCAGACGTTAAAGTCTATGATACGGGCTTATTGTGTTCAGTTCCCAGGTGACTAGGATTGTGCCATTCCTTTTCTTCTCTTTGCTATTAGAGATTCTGTCAATGACTCTACGGGGTTTACTCCATTTGAATTGGTCTATGGGCATGAGGTGCGAGGTCCCCTGAAGATTGTAAAGGAGCAGTTCATGACACAGGAAGAGGAGGGCAGCCTGTTGCCAGTATGTGTCCTGTTTTAAGGAGCGCTTGGTCGCTGCTTGTGAGGTAGCACGGGGGAATCTGGTGGCAGCTCAGGGTCGCATGAAAAAACAGCATGACAAGAAGGCAGTGTGTCGGTCATTTGCAGTTGGTGAGAAGGTTTTGATATTAAAGCCAATGAGAAGTGGTGGCCTGGGGGCATCATTTACTGGCCCCTATAGCGTTTTAAAAAAGGTGGGTGATCGCAATTATGGGGATTAGCACTCCTGACTGTAGGAGGAAGACGAGGCTCTGTCATGTGAATCTCATGAAGCCATATCATGGCCGTTCAGCTCCGATCCTTGTTGTGTGTGGGTCCCCTGACCTTGAGGGGGAGGGGGAGGATGACTTGGCAGGGGTAGAGCCTGTAACTGCACATTTGGGAAATGTTGCAGCGTTAAGTAAGCTTAAGGAAAACCTTGCTCATTTGTCGTCTGAGCAAAGAGGTGATGTGTGTAGCCTTTTTAGTGAGTTTTGTGAAGTCTTTAGGGATCGCCCAGGTCTTACCACAATGGTTGTTCATGATGTCCAGGTTGGGGAAGCAGTTCCTATAAAACAGCATCCATATCGTCTTTCTCCTTTTAAAATGTCTTTGGTCAAGGAAGAGCTGGCTTACATGGAGGAGATTGGGGCGGTGGAACCGGGGCAAAGTGATTGGAGTTCGCCTGTGGTATTAGTTCCAAAACCTGATCAGTCATGGCGGTTGTGCATAGACTATCGTAAGGTCAATCAAGTGACTCGTACTGATGCTTTTCCCATCCCTCGGCTCGAGGATTGTATCGACCGAATAGGTCGGGCTCAGCTTGTGTCTAAAATTGATTTACTTAAAGGCTACTGGCAAGTCCCTTTATCGGCCTAAGCAAAACAGATATCTGCCTTTGCCACACCAGATGGGCTGTATGTGTGTAACGTCCTCCCATTTGGGATGAAAAATGCACCTGCTACCTTTCAAAGGTTAATGGGTAGGGTGACAGCTGGCCTCAAGAATGTTGTTGTTTTTATAGATGACGTGGTTACTTATAGCGAGTCATGGGTTGAACACCTGGAGCATTTGCGTCAGTTATTACATCGCTTACAACAAGCGGGGTTGGTAGTCAACCTGGTAAAGTGTGAGATTGGGAAGGCTCAGGTGACCTACTTAGGGCATCTAGTGGGACGAGGGAAGGTTTTGCCACGAAAAGCAAAGATTCAGGCAATTTTAGATCTGCCAGTCCCTAAGACTCACCGTGAGGTGAGGTGAGGTGAGGAAGTATTGGGAATGTGTGGTTTCTACAGGCATTTTGAAGTCTATCTGTCTGGGTCACGGGGAGATGTGGTGGTCTATACAGACCACAACCCTCTTACTTTCCTTGTAAAATTCAGAACTGCCAATCAGAGAGTGTTTAGGTGGGGCCTGGTGCTCCAACCATATAGTTTGGTAGTCAGGCATGTGGCTGGCAGGAATAATGTGGTGGCTGATGTTTTGTCTAGACTACACACAAAGGATGAGACTTGATGTGTGAAGGGTTGTAGGTAAATGGGTGCTCTAGTGGTGCATTGTGCTTGACCAGGAAATTTTAGTGTGAACATTGTTAAAAAAAAAAAAAAAAAAAAAAAAAAACTATTTTGAAAATATGGAAAAAGTATAACAGAGATATCTAGCATTTTTTGTGTTGTTGTTGTAAGGGGGGAGGGATGTTAGTATGTTACTTGCATTGTAGATAGACAGTACACGTACACGAACACACTTTATCCACAAGGGGGCGCCGGCTGGTGTTTGGGTCTCTGGGCCTATTTAAGGCGACGAGGAAGATTCCAATGGAGAACGAATTGTTTGAGCGTGCGTGACTGAAGACGCGGCCTTCGAAAGCGTAAAGTTTGGATTGCCATTGTTTTCCGCTGATATCGCCGTTTTGTGCCTTTTCCTTGTGGATTAATTGTTTCCGACCTCCTTTTTGATTTATATTGGTGCACTGATATCGTTTTGTTTGGTATTCTTTGGGGTTTTCCCCATTTTGTGAACTGTTGGAGGGGAGCTGGGTAGAAAGAGCTCCGAGAGCGAGTTCGTCGCCTACGAGAGGCACTGCGCGTGCTGGTCCTGAGGCCTGGAGGTAAGTTGGCGTCCCTTTGAACATACATCCATGATAGCTTCTTACACGCTGACTGCCACGTTACTGCACACATTTGAGTGAGGGACTTTAAGGTTACGTGCAACATCGTAACAGTGTGTGTGTGTGTGTGTGTGTGTGTGTGCTTGTGCTTGTGAGCTTGTGTTTACTTGCTTTTGAGTGGCTGGCATGTGTTTGGGATGTGGACATACAAAGTGAAAAGGTTAGAGCTTACCTTTGGGATAAATGAGTGAGGGTTGTAGGGGTTGGCGGCATAAACGGTATGCGGTATAAATTTGGCCAGCGGTATAGATTTTGGGTTATACCTTCCTACCGCGATAGTTTATTGCGTCACCACAACAAGGAAGAAGGAAAAACAGTTGCGAGCAGTGAACACATGGAATAGAAAGAGCTCGTGAAAAAGACCGGCTCAACTTCTGTAATCTTGTCATGGTTTGGCTACAAGGTTTCGGATACTGAACAGGAAAACATAATCTGCAGAGTTCACCTTAATTCTGACACACCCATTTTCAAAGTTGCTCATCTTCCGCAGTTGTAACATTACTTATGGTCGGTTTGCTACAGCAAGTCAGCTACGTTGGAAAACCTTGTGAATAAAGATGGATAGCTTACTCTGACACCTAAAAAGAGCAGATGGAGAGATTGTGCTTCATCACTCGAGGTTAATGAACTCCACTAGGTGGCTGGATGGCATGCAGCGGTGGGCTGAGGCACGGGGCGATTTGTCAAAAAATAAATAAAGAAACATCTGTACAGAAAGTATTTTTCTGTATTTTTTAATCACAGAAATGGCCATTGTATTTTTAACTTCCCTAACTATGCAGACGTTGCTTAGAACAGGGGTTCCCAAACTTTTCAGACCGCGACCCCCAGTTTTAAGCTGCTGACGACTCGCGAATCCCGCAACCATTCTCTGTTACGCACGCGTGTTCTCGCTCTCTATCGCTCTCTCTCTCCCTCTCTCTCTCATAATGTGGCTGTTTTACGCATGCAAGGCAGTAGAGCAAAAACAAAACTGAACACAATCTCTAAACTAGTGTATTTGGGTCATTCCATGCCAAACCACTCAATTTTTTTCCGCCCCCCCCTCCGATTTTGATGAAATTTGGCATGCTCATGGGTATCCTTGAGAAATGACAACATACAACATACCAAATTTCAAAATTGATCGATACTCATTGTCTGAAAAATTTGGTCAAAGGTCAAGCGCACATCAAATGACCTTGAAAATGCAACGACCTCGAAAGGTCATCGTGTTATATATCATTTGAAAGGGGAATGTCTCCCCTTTGTAATGATACCAAATTTATGGAAATCGAGTGATGGGTTTGCAAAATGTAGCCACTTTTCTGTTTCATGGTCACTAATCGATGCAAAAACGGTGAAATTTTCAAAACTCTCTAGATTCTTGAAAAATGGTCCAAATGAGCTGAAATTTGGTATGTTGTCATTTCTCAAGGATGCCCATGAGCAGGCCAAATTTCATCAAAATCGGAGGGGGGGCGGAAAAAAATTGAGTGGTTTGGCATGGAATGACCCATTTTATTACCAAACTCACGAGCGAAAACAATTAAATATGCCACCTCATATGAAGCCTTCTGCGCCTTTGCAGAGATAGTTGTTTGCTTAGTAAGGGCTTTCTTCTGCCCCTGTACACTCTCTTTTCTGCTAAAAACGTCACTGGGTTTATCTGTGAAGCTGGGATGTTTGGTGTTCATATGCCTAAACAATTTCGCCGGTTTAGACTCTCGTGTGCGAGGACTTCAAAGCACACAACGAACTGAGGGTGTTGTGCCTGATTTATAAAAATCTACGTGCTCTCAAAAACACGACGCTGGAATACCGATTTAAACAGAAGGTGATCGCCAGAAGAGGGTCTGCTGATAGCTATGCTAATTGGGCAGGGCAATAGAACGACAACAGGTCACATATTTGATGCCTGCTAATGGGAAGGTGATGGTCCTCTAGTTAGCAAACAGGCAAAAGCATTATTTTTGGAAATCATCTTGCGACCCCCCTCCACTGCTACAACTATGCAGACCACATTGCTTAAGCTACTGTTTTCCTAGCAACATCTCACGTTTAGGTTCTGCAAGCCACCAATACAATAATTTAACTTTAGGTAATGCTTAATGAGGAGCCTGTCGCACTGTTTCATAGACTGCTACACCTGCACTTGACTGACCCGTTTGCGCCGACAGCAAGTCACTGACGACCCAGTTCTGTCCATTTAGGGAAAGCGCACGGATTGACTGCACTCTCCCAACATCATAATTTCCTTTGTTATCATTCTCTCTCCCTCTGGCTGAGCCAAGTTCCCACACGAAAATGTTACAATGTTTTATATCGTGTTTGGTGACCTTCAGAAATATTGACATTTAGCATTAAGAAGCTGTTAACAGTTAATACTGTTACATACAAAAGTATACCGTGATATATAACGTCCACCGTCTATGGTTCAAATTATACCGTGATATAAATTTTAGGCTATATCGCCCACCCCTAGAGGGTTGCCAGGGTTATGTTGCGTCAGTGTGCATGTGTGTGTGTTGATGTCTGTCCATGCCTCCATGCCTGTATTTATGGACATGGGAGCCCTTGTAGAACATGGTAATCATTAACGCCTTCAGATTCCAGTTGATGCATTTATATTTGTGTGTGTCTGTCTGTCTTGTCTGTCTGTCTGCTCCCATGTTTGGTATGATTGAGTGTGTGTGTGCAAGTTTGTTCATGTGTCATCCATTCGTTCATATTTATTTTGCAATGTATTGCTAACTGTGATGTTACTACTTGTGTATGGGTGAAGGGGCACATGACTGTATGTGCAGGTATGCATCCCATAACTGAGGGACTTTGTGTGTGTGTTTGTGTGCATGTGCATGTACATGTGTGTATGTGTGTGCACATGTTTTGCCATTACCACTTTGATGTTTACTTGATGAGGCTATGGTGACAGTCACAAGCATGCTTGTTTTAATACATTAATACACACACACTCACGCATGCACGCACACACTTTCGCACACACATACACACACAGTTCGAGACAAACACACACAAAGACACACACCAATACACACACACAGTAACAGATAGACACACACCCACACCCGTAGACAGAAACACATGCACGCACGCACATACACACAGACCCGGTGGTTTTGGGGCCAGCCAAAACATGGCGCCACTGCAGCCCTTCTTGATCTTACCCCCAGGGCATCGAGCGCTTACTTTTGCTTCTTTTTATAACTCGCTCTATTTGTCTCTCTCACTTTGCACTCTTTCTTTCTCTCTCTCAAGTGTGTCAAATTTTTATGGGAAGAAAATGTTTTCACCACATTCAAGAGATAAAAGGGGAGAGAGAAATGGTGTAATGTCCAAAACATTTGTCCGTTGCTCTGAGAGCCTTTTAGCGCCTAACATCATTTAATCATTAAAACAAGAGGGAGAGGGGGCTTTTATCCAAAGAATGAATCATTTCACAGTGAAGACAAGACATATAGTACATTTCATCAGCACTTATGCTCACTGGATTTACAGGGCCTAACAATGGCATCAGGCCAAGCTGCTCAAGCCTCAGACCTCTAGTGCTGTACAGTAAATGAATGAAATAAACTCTGCTCAACGACTGTTTCACTAACTGTAACAAAAAAAGAGTTAGATAAGCATAAACAGAAATGACAAAGACTGATACATCAGACCTGTCGTGTGATACCTCAGTCCACCAGTAGACTGCTACTACACACTGCTGAGTGATTCTACGAGAGGTTTTACTGCCTTTCACACTCTGTGACAATCTCTCTCACTCTTTTACTCTCTCGCTCGCTCGCTCTCTCTGGGCCCTATCATGTTGCGGCGCACTGTACATTGCCACATGCGCATGTTGTCATTAGTATTCTGTGTGAGCACATCGTTAATTTTTTTCCAGCTGAAATTCACGTTGTGTAGATAGGAGATGACACTGTGCCCTCACGGGCGTGTAGGCGAATAAAAAAAGGTGTGGTCTGGCGCAAACCTCGCATATAACTGTATAACCAAAGGGAAATTACATGTTCACACAAGTAAATGAAAAAACAGACCTAAAGAAAAATAACAAATGCATGAGGGATTAACTGCTCATGAGCAGATCGGTCTTTCCCAAAGAACAACAGTCCTGACAATCCAGATCCAAATCTGCCATCGTAATAGCAACAGGCCATGGATGAAGTGTGGCTGGCTTTTGAAGGGAATGAGAGTAGAAACTCTGATTGATTCATTGCATGTTACGTACCGAACACACTTATGATTAATTAAACTTAAGACCAGCCCTTTTGAACCATGCGCCAGATGCAGTGACACACTTTTTCTGTCATCAAAATACCAAATTGTCTTGGGACCTCTCCCAAAGCAACTTTCTCGACAGGCTCAAACAGAGCCCTCTATTTCTCTCTATCTCTCTCTCCCTCCCCCTGTCTTTCTCTTATGCTTCTCTCTCTCTCTCTCTGTGGTTATTCATGATGATTTTGATGATGATGATGATGATGATGATGATGATTAGGCTGTGTGTAGAGAGATGTTTATATGCTCATGTCCTTATGCTCACTGCGCTATGAGTGCCATACAGTGGCATCAGACATGTTGTTTCAAGCTTGATGGGAGATTTATACTGCCATGCTTTTGTTGTCTCCTAAAAGTAAAGTGCATTATATTCCAAAACATGAGTGGTAATATTTGATATCTCTTTAATTGTCTGCTTATCTGCAGCTCGTCTCTCGCAGGCACACGTTCTCTGGCACACGTTACTTCTCTCGGCCTGGTGCAGTGTGTGTGTGTGTGTGTGTGTGTGTGTGGTAGAGTGTCTGTCTGTGTGGCACAGTGCATGTTTTATTAATTGTTTTGGTGTAGCGGGTGCTCTAATTGCTGCCCCGGTATTAATTTGGGAGGCTGGAGAGGTGCCGCTTGTCATGGAGTGCTGCCTGCCTGAGGCGTGTCACAAGCCTGTGTGTGCTTGTGTTTTAGTGTGAGTTTATGTGTGTATCCATTTGTCTGTGTGTGTAGATGTAGATGTGTATAGTTACTCTCTAAGAACCTTTCACATGATTAATGTCATACCCCACCACACACATACACACACACACTCCCCTTCCAGGGCTGCATTTCCCAAACATGTTTCCTAACAACATTGTCTAAACTTAGCAATGGTGTTTACAACTACGTTAGTCCGATGGATTGTTCAAAAACGCAAGTGTTTCCCAACAGTAAAGACTGGACGATCCATCGGAAGTTGCATAGTATAGTTGTGAGGTTCAAAAGATTAGCATGGACCTGTCGTTACACCATCGTGTTTGTCCACGTGACGTCTTGCTCGTCACTTTTGACCATCTTGGAGCAGATTTTGCAGCCTTTGATGCTGCCACCACCTGCATGAATGATGTCACTTTAGTTCACTTCACTTTCGGTCTGGCAATGCCAGATCATGTAGAAGGTAGACAATACACCCGATAACACACAAAAAGCTATTGCAAAATGTGGTTGGATCAAAGTAAATGATGACGTTTTTTAATACTGTGATATATGACCCACAATCAAGGTTATTCCCTTGTCCCACAGATCATTTCCACCTATTTCAAATTGATTACCATTCAGCAGGGTTCGAACCCATATCTCACCAAAAAAGGTAGCACACTTCCTTTGAAAGCTGACGAGCTAACCACTCACCCACCACACCACTTAATTACAACCCCAACTCCGATGATGTTGGGACTGTCTGTTAAATGTAAATAAAAAATTCCTTGTTTTTTCTTTAGTCCTACTCAACTTTTCCTGCCTTTCATTGACAGTCCCAACTTTTTTGAGACACGTTGCTGGCCTAAAATTTTAAATGACCATAAATATCCCATACAAAAAAAAAATCCAGTTTCAATAACTGATATGTTATCCTTGGACTACTCTCAAAAACATATATTGCTTGTATGATTTGAGAATTATAGCATTTCTTTTTTATTTACATTTAACAGAGTGTCCCAACTTCATTGGAATTGGGGTTGTATATGGAGGGATTGGTTATATTATAGCCATAGTTCCATGTAGTATAAATAATTACACGGACATATGATACAAATTGACATTCAGTTGTTGCTTTTAATGAGTAAGGTACATTATTGTGTTGAAGGAGATCCCAGAGTTTCTACAGCTGTCATACCCGCTTAAATAAATGAGACCAAGTTTCTGTCCTTATTTAGTTCAATCGTTGCTGTCGTTATCCGCAACAAATGCAGCTGAATACTCTCCAAACAGTTCTGAAACATCAGACTTCCATCATACTTCGGTGGTTGGAGATTTTCGGGAAACAGTTGGACTCGGGCTGCTGGGACGTTCAAACCTATGTTGTACAACGGTGGTTTAATGCTAATCTCCGGCGTTGTTTGGAAAACGCACCCCAGGACTCATCCAACACAATTAGCCTATCACTGTTACCCTTTCTGAAGAAGAATGTGTTCTACAACAATCTATCCCTGCGTCCGAAACCTTAGTAGGCACTGCGTTCTATGCAGTGCTTACCACTCGACCTGCAGTACAGTACAGTACAGTAGTAGCTTCTACATAGCAAACTAGCCAGTAGCAGGTACAATTCGGACGTACTACGACATCGCCATCTTGCCCGTCCTCTGACCCGGATGTTTACATTAACGTCATGATTTTGTCAGCTTGTAGCAAACGGTTAGCTGCATTTTATCAGTTAACCTCAACATTTATGTGCATTTGTGACGTGAACAACTATCTACATGGCTTTTATTTACTGAAGTGCACATTTGTACACTGTCAGACAAGCGACCGGAGTCTCCGCCATCTTGGTTGCTTTTAACGAGCGGGAAGTTTTTCTTCTTCTACGGTTTTCAACCTCCCGGTGACTTCTGGGATAGCGTAGTGTAGTTCGCTTGCACACTGCAAAATACTACTGGAAATAGCAAGCCATCCGGGTACTTTTGGCCCGGCTTCGCCTACTACTGAAAGCCTACTAAGGTATTCGGATGTTCTAGGTCATGGCTTCCTCATTTTTGGCTACTATGCAGGCGGCTAGTAAGGATATTCGAATGCAGGGTAAGATTCCAAAAATCCACATTATATTCTATGGAGTCCAAGATTCTTTACAACTTTCATCCTCATTTCATCCTTTCACACTGGTATGATGGTACACCCTTAAAAGTCACTCTTTTCTCCTTCTCTTCTCTCCCTTTTCCTTTCCTTCCTGCTTTTTCTTTTTCTTTCCTTTTCTAGGCATACCAATTCCAGCTCAAAACTTTCCTCTGTGAGCTGGTTTCTGTCATGTACCCCGTTCCCTCTATCTGTCATACTGACATGCCTACACCAGCACACACACACACGCGCACACACACACACACACACATTTACTTCAACTGTTCCCCACAGGTATATAAGCAGTCAACTTTGTGCACGGCTGTTTTTGCCTTAGGTGTTTTTGCTGTTTTTTTTTTCTCTTCTATGTGAAGTGGGGAGCCATCACTGCAGGTTTCACGTACTCACACCTAAGGACATGCACACTCACACATAAGCGCACAAACCCACTCTAACACTTGCTGTGCAGGCCATTGATGGAAACTCAACAAGTGTTTATGGTTAACAGCCTTTTCCCTTTTGTTTTGGCATCTCTGCTGGTGGCTGTGTGTCTGTGTGTCTGTGTGTCTGTGCGTCTGTGTGCGTGTGTCTGTGTGCGTGTGTGTGTATTGAGTGGTGAGGAATAAGTGGTCCTGTGGCAACCATGAACAACCAAACCCAAGAGTTTGAAGAGTTTTGCGCATGGGGAAGTGGTGCTGGTGTGTGAGGTTGAGTAAGCGCTTGTGTTGGGGTTTTGGCTGTCTTGTGGCAACCATTAACTACCAAACCGAAATGTTTTTTGTTTTGTTTTGTTTTGTTTTGATTATTCACAGAAATAATAACTAAAAGCATACATAAATGAGAGAGAAAAAAATACATTGTATGTTTATATGTACATGTATAAAAAATCTCTTTCTCTCTCTCTCTCTGTCGCTCTGTCTCTCTCTTGCTGCTCTCTGTTCTTCCATGGTGTTGTGGATGCTGCACTTGGTCCGTGTTGGAATCTCCTGCAGGTAAGAAACATTTTTTATCTTTCAGCTTACCTGGGAAAGCCTATCTAAAGCACCTCAGGAACCAATACTTTACTGATGACATGGACAACACATACACATCTCTCTCTCTCTCGCTCACTCGCTCTCTCAAATTCAAATTTCAAATTCAAATTCAAAGATGCTTTATTGGCATGACTCAGAAAAGTAGTGTTGGCAGAGCTTACACATGACAAAACAAACACAATATCTTATAAACTTATAATCACTGATACTAAGCTAGTTAACTGAAAGAAAGAACACTTATCTTAAACCAACATTATACTAATAATGAGTAATCATAATCATATAAATCCAAGGTTAAAAGGAAACTTAACTGTCCTAAACACATATTCTTAAATATAAATAAAAAAGGAAACATATTTTAAACTTAAAACTAAAATAATTTAGAATAAAAAGGAAACTTATGTATTTTTTCTAAGTTAAATAAAATGACAATTATCTTGAACATATACATCGATCTAAGATAAAAGGACACTTATATTAAAATTAGGCAGAAAAAGGTAGGAATTGCTTCAATATCTAAGTATAAAGTACTAAGTATAAGTATAAATACCCCCCCCTCTCTCACCCACACACACCCACACACACACACAGGCACAGGTACACAGACAGACACACACACAGACCAGACACGATATATGCCTTATGAGTCATTCCATACCAACTCCACCAGTTCTTCCATGGACATCATCTCAGATTTTGCTCAGGATTGCACCAAATATACCTCTACGGGAGCAATTAAAAATCCCGGTTTTCTGTTTAATCCCTGTGTGTGTAAAAATCAAGCGGTTTAGATTTTATGTTGCTTTAAACTTCGAAAAAGGGACATGACCCTTAAAGTTTAAAGGCCCATAAAATCTAAACTGCTAGATATTTTGATCTGAAACTCTGGGATTTTTCATTGCTTCCATATAGGTATATTTGGTGCATTTTGAGTAAAATCTGAGATGGTGACCATAGAACTTTTCTCGAAACTGATTGAGCTGGCATGGAATGGACTGAACTTTGCTGATCATAGCATTAATTTATTGATGTGTGCATGAATAATGAACAGACTGAACTTGATAATATCTACAGACTGAATGTTTTCTTTTATTTTTCTTTTTTTTTTTCTTTTTTTTTCTTTTCTCTTTCATCACTCTCACAGCAATACATGCTGATGCACACAGAGGTGTGTGTATGTGTCTTTAATGGTTATCATCACCATCATGTGTTTGTGTGTGTTTATGTGTGTTTGATGGTGGTATTGTATTGGGTTTTGGAGGTCTAGGTATAATGTTTGGTGAGACCATGTGATTTAAGGCCCCACATTGTTTGAGGGTATGGGTCTTGTAGCGGCAAAACCGGGGTGTTTTAGTTTAGTCTGTTATTTATTTATTTATTTTTGTTCTGACCACTTCTGAGAGAATCGGTGTTGAACATCTGACACTTAAATAAGCTCCAGGTATTGGTGGATAAAGTAAACTGCTTGCATTTATTTTATGTAAAAGTGAAAAGGAAATGGTAAGAATGGAAAGCATGGTAAAACTGTTTCTTTGTTCAGCTCTTAGTGTTCACGTTCATCCACAGTAATGTTCGCTTTCTCTTCATGGTCAATGATGGTGTGCACAAGCACGGAAACCCTTCCACTGGCGTCAGCTTGGCACACCTTAATACCTTTACCCCCGTGACCTGTAGAAGACACATACACTCTGTCCGAATTGAGGGCCTACATGCCTCGGAGTGCGCTGCTACAGAGTAGCCTATCTAGCTGTGGCCTACCGTGGCTGTTAACATGTGTGTCTCAATGGGTCTCAGTTGGCTAATATGTCACAGTGGCATGCCAAGTACTGTCCCAAACCTGCACTTCATTCACTGTTCAGCGGCGGCTACTGATGGTAGATCGTGGATCGGCGGTGGATGGTGGATTTGACCTTGGAATGTTTTTTTTTTTTTTTCGCTACCACTTGGAATGACTTGATTATTAAACTTTTCACAGCTCTCACATCTTTAAATGTATTTGCTCGGAAACAATTGTGCCTATAAAATGTCGGCTCTGTGTTTGATCTTGGAATTTTTTTTTTTTTTTTATCGTTCAAGCTTGGAATGGCTTGATTATTACACTTTTTGCAGCTGTCATATCTTTAGTTGATGTGCGACAGGGGGCTGGACCACAATTTTTAAAGTATTGGGGAGAAATAAAAACAACAAATTCAGAATTCCTGGATCCATTTCTGACAATGTAGGTTTATTTTGTTATTTTTGGTTGTAACTTTGTGATTTTGTATTACGCTCGTGGCAGGTGTCAGTCTGTCACATTGAGGCCGCGAGTATGCTCACCAGCCTCCGCTGAACCTTGAATAATGTGCAGGTTTGTTGGGTGGATTCGGAGAGACCTTCCAAATGAGACAGTGCTTGGCGTAGACCCTTAATTGGGACACAGTGATGGACTCAAAAAACATACTTCACAAAACAACACTTTCTAAATTAGTTCTAAATGTAACAGAAATGAAATTCCAAATAATTATAGTTAAAGTGGAATTCAGAACAAAACAGAAATAATTCATATGGCTCCTACAGGTCTCCAAGTAGTGTATGTGTGTGGAACATGGGGTGCTGAGGTGTGTGTTGTGTGTGTGTGGAGCATGGGGTACAGATGTGTATGGATTATTATAAATCAGCTACAACACCCTCAGTGCATTGTATGCTCTGAAGTCCTCGCACACGACAGTCTAAACCAGCGAAATTATTTAGGCATATCAACACCAAACATTCCAGCCTCACAGATGAACAGTGGCTTTTTTTTTGCAGGAAGAGTGGTACGGGGGCAGAAGAAAGCCCTCACTAAGCAAACACCTATCTCACACACGATTGGGGAAACTTTAACAAAATCAGCAGTAATAGCGAGTCGGATTATGCACGGGGATAAACTGGCCGCGGAGCTGAAACAAGTGCCGCTCTCTGGGACTATCTTCCATCACATCTCTCGCAATCTCCCAAAATTAAGCCTAATTAAACCGCCTAATTAAATCTATCACATTGAGTTTTTTCTGCATACATAACTTTATAACTGTTCCAGGTTACTTGCTTGTTCGAAATATGTCCGCATGCTCAGGATTTTATATAAGTTATGATAAGATGTTGCCTATTTGTTTTTGCTCGTGAGCTTGGTAATAAAATAGCTCAGAAGTTGTGTTTAGTTTTGTTTTTGCTCTACTGCCCTGCGTGCGTAAAACAGCCACATTATGAGAGTGAGAGAGTGCGCGATAGAGCAATAGCACAATCTCCTTTTACTCATAGCTGGTTAAAAGTGCCTTCAACCAGCTTTGGAATGTTTTGGTTAGCAGAGTATTGCTGTTAGCGAAAGTCAAGGTTCCAGAACCTTCAATCAACATTATCTTTCTACTTTTAGATGTTTTTAGATCTTACATGAATGAAAGCATTTCATTTCCCACAACATAGCATAGAGGATAGGCAGAGTAATGCTTTATCTCTTTTGAAAAATACTTACACAGTTATCTTTTTAACTGGTCTCGTTTTTCTTTTTCTGTCTATCATCTGAAGACTTGCACTCTTAAATGGTCCTTATCTCCAGAAGTCCAGACGTAATTGGAGTGTCCTTTAAGGGTGTACCGTCACACCAGTGTGAAGGGAATGTTGGAAGAATGACAATTCTAAAGAATTTTGGGCTCCATAGAATATAATGTGGAATTTTAGAATCTCTGATTTTTGTAGAACACATTCTTTTATAGAATTTCCAAAAATGCACACCTTTAAAGGTTAAATGTCACCTTGGCCTTGAAGATGGAGAAACACATGTTCAATTCCCTGTCAGTACATTATGGGACATATTGGACACACACACGCACACACAATCATCTTTACGGATGGAGTGTACTTAACGCAGAGTTTTTAAGAGTAGAGACAGAATAAAATCTGACAAAGTTAATTGACAGTTTGTTGGAGACACTTAGCATTATAAAAACACACCGATCTCATATGTTAGTTCTCCTATTGATTTCCTTTTAGTATAATTTCACACGACATTCCCCACATGGCAGTACTTTTAATAGACTAAAACAGTACATTCCAAATGTCCTTGCTGGTAATTTGAAGAAATCATTTCTCCTTCATGGTTTGAACATAATGGGGATTTATAGAATCTTACATTGTTGTACAATGCATTCTTTTTTAAAAGAAAAGAGCAAATGAAAATAAAAATATATACAATGGATCTATTACCTGTCTTTTTATACTTAAAACTGTATTCCCGTGTATAAACCTCCACTCTGTATTAGCCTCATAGCTAGGGTGACCAGATTTCCAGAGTCTAAAACCGGGACACTATGTGTGACGTCATGCGCGTGCACATTCTCTTAGGCATTGTCATGTAGTAGTCTAGTCTGCTATCGAAGAAAACCGTTAAAACACGGCCGCTGTATACTGCAAGATACATTGAAACATTGACTGCAAAGATTATGCAGAGCGCACCTACCATTGTCACTCACACACAAACACACACATTGACTCTGAATTACTGGCAACTTCATTAGGCTTTAACAGTTTTGTATATGCCATTGCTATAATTTGGACAGCTTGATGTGGTGTTGGGTGGAAACCGGGACATTTTTGCGTCCCGACAGGCTTTTGTCGGGACTCGGGACACGCGACTAAAAATCGGGACTGTCTGGTCACCCTACTCATAGCAGAAGAAATTTTGCTAAATCTATGTATAAACCGTGGTTTGCACTTGGGAAATTCCAGTGTGTTTATATTATAGGTGGGCCGTTATCTGCGTTAACGTGCTGCGTTAACGTCAGACTCTTAACGGCGATAAAAAAAAATATCGCCGTTAATCTATTCTCAAAGTTGGGTTGGGAGCTGGGTCTATACTACACAAACTATGATGACTTTCACCAAAGATCTTAGATTCTACAAAGATAAGCCAACATAATACGTTACTATGGGACCAAAATGCCAACAAATTCCTATTTCGAACTCTTAGAAAATAATTTAGTGTGTCTGTAAAGCGAGCTAGCAAGCTAACGAACTAGCTCTAGCTCATTCAAGTGAATGGTAGTAACTATGACCACACCATGTGCTAAACGCAGCGATTGGACTCACCTTGAATTTAATACATTGCTGTAACCCTATAACTTTATATTACTTTGTCTGCTTACACTATAACCAGTAACAGTATCTAGGTGGGTGTTAGTGAGTCAAGTGGCAGCTTTCAATTTAAAACATTACGTTAGCGTAGTTCGCTAGCGTTAGCGCGCTAACAACCACATAGTAAGTGGTTGCTGCCTGACCTGAAATAAAGCTAATTTTCTCAAAATTCAAACAGTAATAACTTACACTATTAGGCTTGAAATTATTACAAATAGTTGCGGATTGTGACACATGATTCCAAAAAACCCTTAACAACTCCAGAAAAACGTAATGACCAATTTATTAGTTAAACTCCACATGTGTCCTATTCATTTCAATGAAACGAACCTAGAATTATGGAGGGCCAAAAATGACATAATTAATAATAAATACGTATGTAAAAATATGTAGCACAAACAAATAAAATAACAAAAAAATGCACCAGGAAAGCATTTGAAAAATATATCACACATAAAACTGGACATAAATGGGAAATCAGTCATTTTTTTACTGCTGTATTTATTTACATTTACATTAATTCCATAATTTATTTATTTTCCTTTTTCTCTAACTATTTATTTACAGATAATTTTTCCTGTAATATTTTCTACATACTGTTTTATATATCCTGCATTTCTTTCTGGCATATTTATTTATTGTCACTCCTTTTTACATTTCTTTGTCCTACATTTACATTTATGCCTACATTTATACCTACATTTATGTCTCGGTATGCAAATGAAGTAGGCTGTCTCGCAAGGCGTCACCCTCTTGCCCATTGGTTGGTCGAGATAACGCGGGTACTCTGGTAGTTACGGTGCCTTTCCATTACAGCGAATTTCGCCTTGCTCTCATTGACTTTGAATGGAGGCAATATTTTCGCCTGAAGGCAGGGCGAATTCGCCGAGGGAGGCGAAATACAGTTGGCGAAACCTGAACTTTATTTAACTAAGAATGATGTGATTACCAATTATATCAGCGTGTGATGTGTTTAGTGCATGACGCAGGCTGAAGAGGTAGGAGTTACAAAAAACTCAGACCAACATGGCAGACTCTCGTGGAAGTGAAACGTGAAAGTGTTTTTATGATTTAAAGTCTCTGGGTGACCGAGCGCCATCACGAATTGTTGTTTAGATGCAACACGAACTGATTTAAGACAACCAGGCTACTCTAGATTGTCATTTAATCACTCGAGGTTTTAAGTTAGCACAGTTAGCTTACGACTAGCTAACTAAGATGGCTAACATATACGGTCACAAGCTTGTACTAGTACACTTCCTGCATTTGTAGAACGATATTGCAACACTTAAATGTTATCTAGGCAACCCAGCAATAGTAATAAGCCCATGTAGACCCTGCAGTTCGCAA
This sequence comes from Coilia nasus, assembly GCA_027475355.1. NCBI lineage: Eukaryota > Metazoa > Chordata > Actinopteri > Clupeiformes > Engraulidae > Coilia > Coilia nasus. The sequence continues at coordinate 37,812,487 of CM050217.1, forward strand.
TCCTGAAGTAGTTCTGTGCAAGACTGCCGTTAGATGTAGGCTATCTTGCTGGATAGCTTCTGTTGGCCAGCCAGGCTGCCGTCTCTGGCCAGTATCTACCAACCTACGTTAGCCTGCTTAAAAACCAATGGGCAAGAGGGTGACGCCCAATTCATTTGCATACCGAGGCAGAAATGTAGGCATAAATGTAGGCATAAATGTAGGCATAAATGTAGGCATAAATGTAAATGTAGGACAAAGAAATGTAAAAAGGAGTAACAATAAATAAATATGCCAGAAAGAAATGCAGGGCATATAAAACAGTATGTAGAAAATATTACAGGGAAAAATATCTGTAAATAAATAGAAAGAGAAAATGGAAAATAAATAAATAAATTATGGAATTAATGTAAATGTAAATAAATGCAGAAGTAAATGAAAATGACTTCTTTCCCATTTTTTGTCATTTTATTTATTTATGCTACATATTTTTACATATGTATTTATTATTAATTATGTCATTTTTCGCCCTCCATATAGAATCTGCTCTGCACTGCATAAAGGGGGATTTCCCCCCTCCCCCTTGCGAAAATAGAACACGGAAGCAAACGGCTGTTGGGGACTCTCCCTCCCTCAACACTCTCTGCTTTCACCTTGATATTTTAGCGCGGATGCATACCTACCTATATATTTTAGCGCGGATGCCTTCGGCAGAATTCAAATGAGCCATTTTAATCTAGATTAATCTAGATTAATTTTATGATTACAGCGAGATTAATCTAGATAAAAAAAAAAATCTATGCCCACCACTAGTTTATATATATATATATATATATAATGTGTGTGTGTGTGTGTCACCAGGCTCTCAAGTAGGGGGTGGCCCCAAGGGCTGTGTTGTGTAATTAGTAGCCCATCACACTGACACTGAGGAAGACACATGGTCATGTCTTTCTATCGTCCTATGCATGTGTGTGCATGTGTGTGTTTGTGTTTGTCTACATGAACGTCTGTGTGTGTGTGCGTGCGTGTGTACATATACATATATGCAAATGCATGTGTCAGCAATCGACTATCCATTAATTGTCGATAAGAATTTGGTCGAATAAATTAAATGAACTGTCAGTTAATTGTCCTTTTCACTAGTGGTATCACTAATAGAGGGCGCCGCTGAGCGCAACATGAAAAGCTAGGGTTAGGGTTTGGCATGGTAAGCTATTATTTACTGCTGAGCAAGCCATGCTTCAAAGACATGTAAAATGATTCTGCTGTTCATCACAACATAATAGCTGTATGTGTCTGGTTGGAAAGAAAGGGTCAGTTATATGTCATATAGTATTTCTGAAGGTTCCTTCTGTGTGTTGTTTTTAGAGACAGCAGTAAAAATATAAATTTGCCCTTTTTTATCTGAATTCTCTCTCTCTCTCTCTCTCTCTCTCTCTCTCTCTGCGGTACGCCTGCCGTTTAAACACGCAGTAAATTGGATTTTTATGGGATAATCTGGTGTTGAAATGCAAGTATTTGACATTATTATGTGCACATGTGCATTTATGAGGAAAGGAGCAACACTTTTCATGTCCCTTGAGTATTTATTTTCATGAGTCAGCCAGCATGGTGTGTGTGTGCGTGCATGCGTATGTGCGAGAGAGAGAAAGTGAATGAGTGAGAGAGCAATTTAAACACTTCATACACATAATTTACTTCTGTGTGTGTAGTATAGCTCCTGGTTCCCCATCATCACACCAAAACTGAAGAAGACTTTTGGATGAAAGGTGAACGTCCAGTTGCTTTCAACTTAGTTCTTTTGACTACCGTGACCTGAATGAATGGGAACCTACACAGACATCTGTACATAAATGTCTCTTTTGCTTGGAGTACATGACTCCAAAGATAAACATCCCCCTTTGAAAAGGTAAACCAAACCGACTCCATATTTTATCCAGCAAATCAAAAAGGAAAGACTGTGTTGTGCAGTCACAGAAAATGTGAAAAACATTGTCAGGCACATTGGTGTCCTTAACCATTTGGTGCGTCTGAGGCACTGCCTCTGTCTTTTAATTAAAGTCAGTCAAAGTGTACTGTATTGTCAATTCACTCTGTAACAAGCATTACACAGAGGATTGAAATTGTGTTTCACCAGACACCAAATGTGTAAACTGAAACACGCACACATACGCGCACACGCATGTACACAAACACACAGGTACACTCATGGACATGAAGTATACAGACATCAACAATAAATAGACAGACATACAGCTAGACATATATGCTTCCAACAAGAAAAAAGTCTGAGGTAGCTCTTATTGGTAGCTGGTGAATGTGAAAAGTGAAATGGGCAATATGTAAGGTGCAACAAGTTAAAGATGCAATTTGAAAAGTGCAAGAGTGCTGAAAGTAGCATGGACATCAGTGTGTGTAAGATTGTTTTTGGATGTCAGTAACATGTTCATGGATTTTTTTTTCTCAGTGTGTTGATTAGCCTGATCGCTTGTGGAAAGGAGCTGTTTCTCAGTCTATTTATGGGGCACCGCATGCTACGGTAGCCCTTTACAGATGGTAGGAGGGAGAACAGTCTGTGTGCTGAGTGGGTGGTGTCCTTGATGATATTGATGGCTCTCTTGGAACAGTGTGATGTGAATAAGTCCTGAATGGTTGGTTGGCGTGATCGGATGATCTTTTCTGCAGTCCTCATCACCCTCTGTAGAGCCTTTTTGTCCGCAGCTGAGTAGCCGCTATGCCAGACAGAGAGGCTGCTGGTAAGGATGCTCTCAATAGCACCTCCGTAGAAGGTGGTGAGTGCAGAAGTAGGGAGGTCAGCTCTCCTCATCCTGCACAGGAAATAAAGGCATGTTTCTGCTTTCTTGACCAGGAAGGTGGTGTTGATGGTCCATGGGAGGTCATCTGCTCTTCACAGACTCCACAGCACTGCCATTGATGGAAAGGTTTTTTTTTCCTGAAGTCCACAGTTATTTATTTTGTTTTGTTAACGCTGAGTAGTAGGTTGTTCTTGTCACACCAGTTGATGTTGATGGTCCATCCTCTCTGTGTGCTGAGTCATCGTCGTCACTGATGAGGCCCACCACTGTTGTATCCTCAGCAAACTTGATGATGTGGTTTGATGTTAATCTGACACAGCAGTCGTGGGTCATCAATGTGAACAGCAATGGAGACAGCAGACATCCCTTGGGAACCCCGGTGTTAATAATGGTGGTCTCTGAGGAGTTTTTGCTGACTCTTACTGTCTGTGGTCTGTTAGTGAGAAAGCCCAGTAGCCAGTTGCATAATGAAGTGCTGATGCCTACAGCACTCAGTTTGTTCACCAGGTGTTGGGGGATGCTTGTGTTGAACGTGGAGCTGAAGTCAGTGAACAGTGCTTTCAGCAGCTCACGTACCTCCCTGGTGAACCAAGGTTTGTCGTTTGCTCTTACAGTGACGTTCTTGGTAACTGTAACATCATTTATGCATTTGGATATGTATCCAGTTACAGACTCTGTGTACTCATTGAGGTTGACATGCTGGTTGGTAGTGGCAGCCTCCCTGAAAACAGAACAGTCTGTGCAGTCAAAGCAGTCCTGGAGAGCTGAGGTGGTTTCCTCTGGCCATGCCCTGATCAACTTCACAGCTGACTTGCTGGGTACACTGGGTACACACACTTTCTGTATAGAACATTTAAGGTTTACAATATCTGTTGTTTCATTATTGTGTGTGGTAGAGAGAGAGAGAGACATGGCGAGAGGCCTGAGAGAAGCGTGGAAAGCTCGTCACAGCCAGCGCGTCACAGCACACTGCACCTTTATGCCCCCCGCACTTTCTTGCTGCTATTACTTATATTTATGTAGAATAGTTTCTTTGGTTACAAATCATACTACTAGCCTTGCTGCTATTATTTATATTTATGTAGAACAGTCATTTGTTTACAAATCACACCACTAGTCACAGTGCTCTGCTAAAAGCCATGCCCTGTGTAGAGTGTTTGTTGTTTAGGTCACCTGTAACTCTGACCTGACTTGTTTACAACTGTGTTGTACTGTATGTACATATGTGTACAAGAGTGTGTACGTGTGCACGTGTAGTTGTGTGTGTGAGAGAATCTGTGTAGTCCCTCAATAGTGTATGTAGGCACAATTACGTATCTGTCTTGTCCATACTGTGTTTTAACAGTTGCGTGTATCACCAATTGCTCCCGGTGAAACGTTGTCTCGTCTCACTATGTACTGTGTATATGGTTGAAACGACAATAAAAACCTACTTGACTTGACTTGACTCCTGTATAGCTGGCTGACCTGCTGGTAAGGTGAGGCCCTAGGCCACGGCCTTCTGGCAGTGACGCTGGTTAAACTCTGCCTCAAACTATGGCTCTTTGGCCATTGATGCATCAGTGTTAATAAAACCTTGATTTCCAACCACTATGCTGACAGAATCTCCAAATTTACCAGTAGTAAATTATTTACTATTACTCCCCCCGACATCTCCAGGTTATGTGCACGTCATAAAAGTGACTGTAATGCATTTTGGGATGTGTTGTTCATTAAACCAAGCAGTGCAATCAGGGTTTTTTTAGGCTGTTCGGGGATCTAGTTGTTACATTCTGGAATCAAGTTACGTTAAATTAGGCCTTTATAACCCTGGGATGAAGGAAATTTGTCCTCTGCATATAACCCATCTGGAGGGTAGTATACACACACAAACCCACTGGAGAAAAAGAGCTGATCTGTACTTGAGTGCACACAACCCCACAGAGCAGTCGGTATGGAAGCAAGAGGATTCTGTGAGTACACACAAACACACACTCACACGCTGGTAGTAGTTAAGCCGCAACAACCCAAATTCAATAGACACCCAGGACTAGCTCAGCAGCTCAGGAGGAAGAGTGAGTGAGGGTAGGGAGGCTTGTGCGCTTAACCCTCAGACTCATTTGAAAATGAGAAAGCTGGGAGAACTTTCTCGGTCTGAGTGTGTGTAGGGGGACTCACTCTGTGTGTAGTAGGATTTTCTTTCATGACAAATAACCACAAACTTTTTTTTTTTGTTTTTTGTTTTTTTTTTGTTTACACACACACACAGTGTCTCTCTTCTGACAAACCTCTTCCCAGTGCTGTGTCTGTGAAGCCCACCTCCTTTGATAGTAACTTTATGAGGCTATAATTGGCTGTGCTTAATGAGTTTGGATTATGAAACTCCTAACAGTTGTGCCAACAACTTAAGCACAGTAGCGACGCCGCTGTATTAATTTTTGCAGATTGTGCCTTTATTGCAATTAGCCTTGATTGCAATCAGCGGAAATCTTGTAGAAAGCCCTTTGAGTTTGGCTGTGCTGCAGAGAGTAGTGTTACTATCCTCTTCTTCCTACCCCTCATGCTTCTCTCACTCCTTTTTATCACCACCACCACCATCATCATCATTAATGACATCCCCAGAATCATCAAAACAACATCATCAAAATTAACTTCATATCTGTAATAAGGGTAGGCAATTAGGGTAAACCGGTCATTTTTATCATTTGCCACTTAAACACAAATCTCAGGATTACGTGGAGGAGAAAGACTTTAACGAATCGGGATCACTACTGACTCGATGGACCAGCAGGCTGAAATTTAAGGCTGCTCCAATAGTCTTTAACCTCAGCTCCTTTGGCATAGAGTCTACAGACTGCCCTACAAAAACTGTCAGTGCTAGCAAAGTTGCTATGTGCCTGAAAAGACTACAACAGCACACTCATCTACCAGAACAACGAGAGGCAAGGTAGTAAAAATACAGATGACCAGAATTACAGCAGAACACTAGTATCATAATAACCAAGCACACCAAAACTACAGAAACCCCATTTTTTTACTCACAGATAAACATTGAAGGGAAGTAAAGTAGGCTTCAAGGGCGCATCTGTGTCACGCCTGCTAATTGTTATGCTAAATATTTTACTAAGAAGGGTTCGCATTTTAATTAACACGTTTGGGTGATAGTTACGTTTTTATCATGTATATTTCACCAGGAAAAGTATTTTAGGTGTTGTTCTCTTCAATATATAGTGGTTACTTACTTGCAGTACACTTAATTCCACATGATCACCATCTCCAGACACACAGGATATCTAATGTCAACTAATGAATGAACATCGCACATCCGTTGGTGGGCGTGTCCGGATAGAAACCACCCTGGCGCACTTTTCCCAAATGCATGGTTAAACATGTTGAAGTTATAATAGTGGTGATGCTTTTATGTACTTTCTGAATAGTAAGAAGCACAAGATTTGGTCAGAAAATGTTGTACAAAGTCAATATCCAGTCTGAGCTCAGTTTTGACAAAATATGTAGCCTTTTGGCTTTGTAGAGCAGTATGGTTTTGAGAAACAAACCCCAGGCAATTTCTGGGTGCGTGAAGACTGATAAGTCAGCAGGTCGCTAGCAAGACATTAACCCAACACATTTCTTTAACCACTCTTGCACGTTTACCTTATACCTTAAATAATATTAAAAATCATTTGCCACTAAAAAACTAGGAATGTTCATTTGATACTGAAATATTTAAGACAAACTCATACAAGATAACTTAAACCTAATTACAACTTCTCTCAAAAGAACCAAATCATTTGTTTGTTTTACTTCAAAATGCACACAGCATACACAGAAGTATACCAGATTCATTGTACAATCCTTAGTTTCCAGTTACATGTATTATTAAATATTTAAATAAACTAATGCAAACACATTCCTTTGTACCGCAAACATATTCATTATTTCCATAGGTCAGACAGACAGACAGACATGCATCTGATGCACCCATTACATGGTGTCTGATGCATCATTACACTTGAACCTCGCAGCCTTTGTTCAGAGCAATTATGGAGTGCAATGTTACTACAGTGAGTGCAGTCCCTTCTTGGAGATATGTGACACCATTGGCCTGGAATCACTGTTCGAATGGTTCAACATTCAAAAGGTTTATGTCATCCCTGAGATGTGTGAACACAGTGAAGCTCTGCTGGCTGCTGTACAGTTGTCACCAGTCGCGTGAAATGTCAGTGCACCTGCAGCTGCTAGGGGCAGCATAACAACACAGAAGTTTACGCTGAAGTAAAGATCTTAATTCGAAGGTTGACCCACCCACGGCAAAACTTGCAGTATTTAGTTGACTGTAAATGTGCCATTATCTCATAATCCTGCGGTTCAAATGCAGTGGAAATAAATTGATGTGCAGAGATAGTGACAATACAGCTGTCAAAACATTTAAAAAGTAAATTCACGTCATCTCGTTGTCCTTGTTCCTCGTATGCCATGACTTCAAATTTGATTCAATTCAAACAGCAGTATTGTAGTCATTTCTACAAACCGATTAAGTTTCGCAGAGTTTGGACAGCACAACTTGCATTAGAAGTTGGCTATGAAATGGAACATTTGCATGCCAACAACAGGAATGTTTTGTCATGACAAACAAAAGGTGTATCAGTTAGTGAAAATTAATTCAGCTGTGCAGTGGTGGTGTAGTGAATAGGGAGTTGGTCTTGAGGGTTCAAATCCCACTCTCCAATCTGATGTTTTACTCCTTTATTGCACTTCCTAGTAAACATTATGGATTCATAAGAGTATAATTTCCTCCACTACATGCATCGGCTTTGCCATATGGCCTTGTTTTCACACGTTAGTTGGTTTTACCAAATGTCTACCATACCTTAATCATTTTTATCATTATTGTATAATTTCAGTATAGATAGATGACTGGGTGACAAGACTGGCATATTTTTTGTGTATATTTGAAAAACTGAACAAACTTAATATGTCTCTGCTGTATGTCTCTGCTCTAAGCCGTCGAGGGCCGCTTTGAGTGTCCTTATTCCGTTTTGCTCAATGTATTTATGTGAAAAGACTTTATCCGCACTGACTTACATTAAAGGAGTACTTCCACGAGAAACCGTTTAGTACTTGTTTTTTTTAAATACGACAGGTCACCCCGAGTTGCATATGCACGTGAAAATGTTCTTCTAAGCCGATTGCCTCAATTAATCAGTGAAAGAAAGTAGGCGGAAAAACGAGTGAAAAAAAAAAGGCCAACAAAGTGACGTAGGTTTGTAAATTAGAAAAAGCTATGCCACAGTTGTGATTACTGGAGAAGTTTTGTTGCAGCACACATTGACTTAGCGAAGTACAGGTAAGTATGTCTGCTTGTGTAGAACATTTAGATCTTCTGTTTGCTGTGACCGAATGGGCTTCGAATGATTGTAGCCTGTGACTAGCATAGCCAAGAACCTGTTATTCTCCCTGTTCCATCTCTTCCACCAAACTAGAACAGCCTAAAACAGAAGCACTGAAGCATTTTTTTTCGCCAAAACCGGCTCACAGGGCATTCATTAATACTAGAGACCACTGCAAAATTAATGAAAACACGATGGAAGTACACTTTTAAGAATAAATACAGGTCTCGGTTTAACGTGGAAGATGATCTGCGGGTGACCATTTCCAAAATTAATCGTCCCTGGATCGGATCATAGCCTGTGAATCAAGATCGAATTGGTCCGTTTTGTGGGTAAAAGATTCACACCCCTATCATCATCATTATCATTATTAATAGACTTGTAGAACTTAGTTACATGGCAGTGCCTGGAAACTACCACAAGGGACAGGCTCTAAACTGTTTTTTTTTTTTTTTTTTTTAAATAAACGATCTGTACACTTAAAAAGTTCTCAATGCCTCATTTTGAATGTCAGGGCTCTAGTCATAGTATCAAGGAAGCGTGGAGCTACTTTTAGCTTTTTTAATGATTTAAAATTAGTGATGTCTTTAACCCTCTAATGAAGGTGAAAAAATACTCTTTAAAATGATATATATTCATTGTTTTTTTTTTTTTTTTTTTTTTTGGATTTTCAAAATGGGCCTGGTAAGCAGAGCTTCTGTCATTACAGTATTTGAAACAAAAAAGTCGCATTAGTGCTACACTAACGGTGTTAAACGTCAGTGAAAGTTAGTGATCAACTTAGCTATCAACTTAACCTCTCTGACATATATTTACGGTCATATTTTTTCATTGCAAACATTACATTTATTACTTACATCTCTCTCATTGCCATCCAACATGGGAAGATCAGCTTCCAGCACCCGAGATGGATAGGTGCACAACAGTGCAGTCTTTGCCAAACTGAATCTAACTAGACTGAACTGCTGTGGCCAACACAGATATGCCTATATTGAAACCTAAACAAGCATTTTTTTTATTTCGATGGCTGTGATAAAGAAATAAAGTTCAGAATGCAGCAGGCCTAGCGTAGTTTCGCTCCTCAGCAAACATAGCAACTTGTTATCATGTCTTAACATACCCACAATTAATTTTACACCGGATTTTCTATTGAAGCCAAATTCTGATCGTAGTGTTGTGTTTGGGACAATTTAATTAACATTTGAGGGATGTGTTTTTAAGGTGGCCGTTTTGACTATAAAACACTGAGGGGAAATAAGTATTCCACCCATGAAGCTGCCATTTATCCACATAAGACAAATCAATTTCCTCCCATTTGAACGTTTGAAGTAAGTCAAAGCTCATTGGGCTAAATACTTAGTCTGGGGTTACAGTAAGCTTTCTAAGTACAGACTGAGGAAATCTCAATTCTTAGACATTCATCCATCGAGAATCTCAATCAAGCAGAGATTCTCTCAGGTAAAGCATGTCAAGAAGCGAAAAAAGATGGGGAATTGGGGAAAAATATCAAAAGCTCAATCAGCAGAGTGTCTTTTAGCCAAAGACATGACGTTCTCCAAGGCTGTCCTCCGAGCTGTTTTATATACGTCTGGAGAGAAACCCTGCTTTCTGACTTATGGGCAGGGAGAAACAAACAGAAATGCATTGTGCAGAACATTAAAACAGAGAGCTGTAACCGCCAAACACTTTTCTCTCACTCCCTCTCCCGCTTTCTCTCACTCTTGTTCCTTCTCTTTCTCTATCTTTCTGCCTCTCTCTTTTTCGCTCTTGCTCATGCTCTCATTCTTTTTTCTCTCCCCTCTTTCGCTACCCAGTCCCTAAATGCATTTCCTTTCTCTCTCTCTCTTCTCTCTGCCACTCCATAGTCCCCATGTCAAACAAATTTGAACAAAGCCGGTTAAAAATTGAGAGAGCGTTGGCGCAGCCTCCTCATGGAATTTCTTTATTAGCATCTTAAAGGCTTGGGAAAATAGGCTTTAAAATTCATTTTCTGAAGGGGAAACGGCCTCTCCTCCTCCATCCCTGAATGTAATGGTAGAAAAAAGAAAACAAGCCACAGAGTGAGAGCCAGATATGCAAAGGGAACACCGCATAGTCCCATGCGTTTTCCCTGTCAAAATGCTGTTGTTTTTGATCCGCACCAGTTTATTTAACCCACTTATGCAGTGGTGTTTGTTATTAATGCATCCGTTACTTTTGAAAATAAACAAGCTTTTTTGTCATTGAATACAAATGGCAAACCTGTTTTGTTTTGACCCAAATGGGTCTTCAGTCATTGAAGCCTATTCACATTTATGGCCCGGTCAAATAGAACGCTATTTTCTGCTATTTAGGCCCTGTCCACATTAATGCGGATACATATGCAAACGCATAATAATGTATTCGTTTGCGCCTCCCGTCCACATTAACACGGCGAATTCGAACACGGCAAACGGAGCTTTTGGAAAACGACCGCTGAAGTGGAGAGATCCGAATACGCCGGCTTGGAATGGAGGATAAAACATTGAGGTGCACTGGAGTTTGGCGGGACTGGAGTGACGTAACAATCACAACATTTCGGAATTTTTGATAGCAGACATTTCTAAAAACGACAGTGTGGACGGAGATTGTTTTTACTACGGATAAGCGAATTTGTATTTATCCGCATTAATGTGGACATAGCCTTAGTCGAACCGTTCAACAATGGAAAGTAGTTCTAAAATTCTGGCATAAAGTTTAAGCATCATTCCATATCAATGCCCCATAGAATGGTAACTATAGCAACCATAGGTTAATTTAACGGATGCTTTTCAGCTCTACTTTTTAACGACAGGTTGCATTGAACAACAGACAATGATTCCTAATTTTGAAGAAATTCTAGAATAATTTAAATGTTCCGACATAAAGTTGTAAATGTTTTCTAAATTTTCAAGTGTAGTAGCTGGACCATAAGCGGGATAACAGCCCTTAAGACCTCCACTTCGCGTCGGGAATTTTTTCAGCGCCACCAATTCCATTTAATGCACACCTCGGTTATTCCTTACTTAATGTGAGTTTTTGTACATTCTAAAAATAAAAAAATGCATTCCACAGTGATGGAAGATTCTTAAAATTCCATTTCTTAAAAATGGAGCTCAACCTTCTTTAGACCTTTTATCCTTCCAACATTCCTATTACATCTCTGAATACGGCAGAATATTTTTGCCAGCCACAGAGAAGGAGGGGTCATGGCTCACAACCTCCCATGTATGTCAGTGAACAAATATTAAATTTTCACCTTGTCCTGGGAGCGGCCGCCCTCGCTGTCATTTTTTCTCTTTATTTACAGTCGCCTGTACTCTGCATGGCCAAGAAATTATAATAAAAGACGCACCTGCATTCCTCAATTTACCTATCGCTGTCAAGGCTGCTAACAGCAAGGTTGCTATAGACGCAATTCAGCCAATTACAATCATGCAGTTTTTAGAATGTGTTGAGGGAATGTGTTATTGATTTTCTAAGAGGTGCCGCGGGCCGGTGTAAATGTGCCCACGGGCCAGACTTTGGACATGGGCTAGGCTATTGTTAGCTAAAAATTCCTCCTGACCAGATATCTCAATGCAGGATATTAGATAATTGTTAGTAAGAGGCGGAGAGAGAGAGAGCAAATCTGTCTATCAAAGCAGCAAGTCAAAGAACAGAACAACTCAGAGTCTATATGAAAGCAGTGTGCATGTTTACATCAGACCTAAGTTTAGCACTTCTTATTGTGGTAAGCAATAGTCTAACTATGCCCAAGTGCCTTACGCAAATGTTGCTTGTGCGTGTCCTTTGTTCTGGGTGGAGTTGCTCCAGTCCTTCCTTGTGTGGGAAGTCCGAGGATCCGTGGCGAAGTCGTCGCCACTGTTCAGTGGGAGATCGGTGGTGATCTGATGAATGAAGAAGAGTCCTTTTGACTTGTCTTAGGAAAGTTCTCTCTCAGCCGTAGCTGGGAATTGAGTTCTCGATTAAGAGGTTTCCTACTATGGTTCGTCGCGCATTAGAGATTTACGGAAACTAAACTTCCTCAGCATCTTGGCTGGGAATCCCATGGATTAGGAGTAGTGCGTTTCATTCAACTCAACAAATGTAGCCTATATGGGGAATCCGGTCGCCCTGTACTCGCGGCTATAAAACTGAGGAAAGGGAATCCGGTCGCCTTTCCAGTAACTTAACATACTCGAGTTAAAGTACTTTCTGACCTTATGCGAAGGTCCACTTATTGTCTACTTAGCTGCGCTTGTTGACGAGTTCCTTTGTTGTCTGCTTGGACTGGTGGCCTGCAGGAGAGGGAGAATGTCTCTTTAGGTCTGCTGCCACTTGGCTGGCCAGCGAGACAGAGAGAGAGTGTCCCTCTTTACATCTGTGTGATCTGATGATCAACAGAACAGAGATGAAGAGCTTTTGCCCACCAGGGTTTTTAAAGGGTGTGAAATGTGAGAAGGGTTTATCACCTGAGGTGTGGCTAAGGGAATCATGGGTAGTATAGTCTCTATGTGTTTGTACCTACAGAAGGCTGTTATCAAGCGTTAATGCGTGGTTAATGGTAACAAATGATTTACTAAGGCAATATTGCTTTTAACCTGGTTATGCATGCTTCTGATGCTGGATGATTTTTCCACATGTAGCACTGAACACATGATCCACATTGTCCATTTAGGTTTCAAAACTGTGCCACCACCTTACCTTGTCAGACAAGAACATGTTTAACGCAAACATACATTTATAGCAAGACTGTAAAACTGGCAATTAAAATTATAATATTTAAGTTCTATTGTTGTGCTGAAACTATCTTCTGCAGTTTTGATGTCAGTGTATCTTTCAACTTCCCTCATACACACACACACACACACACACACACACACACACACACACACACACACACATACAAATGCACACATAAGCACCTCCACATCCGGTTCCTGACAAGGGTTCCCATTTTTCTCTCATTCTGTCACGCTCTGTTTTTTTAAGCAGTCAAAATTCTAAAGAAGACAAGAAGAAGAGTAATTCTTGGCTTCTCCCGATTCCAAATTCTTGGAAATGGCTGTGGTAAATGTCTGACTTTTGTGCAGAAGTGCAGAGCTGACCAAAGCACATGTTCAAAGTACATGGCTATCATATGAAACAGGTGGTATTAGTAGGATTGCGACCACACTTTCTTACATATAGCACCTAATACTGCAGGAAGGTTAGGGGGGTATCACTTCCTGCTCATGTATTGAGTCCTTTTATTGGATGAACTCTGTAGAAACTGGGATGATATTAATAATGCAAGAATGGTCATTCCCAGAGTGGACAAGGCACATGTAAAGTACGTGTGGTTATTATCCGCCCTCCCTGCTGACGTGAGTGCTGAGTCATTTTGAAATGCAGCTGAGACCTCTAGAGTCCAGCAATGTGGCAGAGAGGCTCAGGTGAAGCCTTGAGGGAGACTGGGCCGAGGAGGGTAGTGTGCGTGCATACGTGCATCTGTGTAGAGGTATAGAAGGTGTGAAGAGTACTTCCTCTTGGCTCAGCTTATTACTTGCCTTTTTATTTGTCAACTCTGTAGAACCTGAGATATGAAAGTTGCTGTTACTAAGATTGTAGATTTATTGGATATAGCACCATTAATAGTGAAAGCCTCATGACTAAGGGTATTTTAGTGTCCATACATACATTTTAGAAAAAAACATTGCAAACTCAGATCCATCCAAATAAATTTTACACGGATGAACAAGCCTTCAGTGAGTACCATAATTTCCAGATTATAAACCACGGTTTATACATAGGTCTTGAAAGAGTTCAAACAAAGCATGCATATCCTAAATGAACACTGGGAGCAGGACCAAAAGGCAAGCAACATGAGTAGAAAAGAAAAAGTCCACTCAACTAGAATTGATGCTACCAAGTTTATTCTAGTAAAAAAACGTGACATTTCGGGCTCTCACCCTTCCTCAGAGTGTGACAACCATGGTAAAAGACACCCATATATACAATTATCAGGGGGTCACATGACCTTTTGAACTTTTTTGATTTGACAAATTCACAACACGTTCCCCCTAGTAGATTACAAGTTAAACAATTAGAAAACAATCACATGAAAGTCAAATGAAAAGATATAAATAAAACACCCCATAGGGGATTGCCAAAGTGACCAGTGCAAATACAGTGCAAGAAATATGAACCCTGTAGCCTATATACACATGTGCAAAATCTCACTAACGACTTTAGACAGGCACACTCAACACACTTACAAATCTGGAGCACCATTGTCCACTGTCATACATTATAACAACAACACACATGCTCTCACATAGTCCAGTAATGTGGCAATGTGGGATATTCAGGCTAGTCACATATCTGCAATACAAGTGTCCAATGCAGTGCATCTCAAGTTTAAAATGAAGCCAACAACCTCATACAGTGATGTGGCAATCTAACAGTCCAGCAAAATGGCAATCACAAAACATAGTCCAGAATCGTGATGCAATTGTTCTGTTTAGTGGACACAGGGCTTCCTCCCGGCAGTACCCAAGCAGAGAATATAAAGTAAAGTAAAATAAGACAGCAGATCCCATAACATCCTGCATACACACAGGCACACACACACCAAGTTCCTCACACCCAGCCTCTCTTTCGGTCCTTCGGTCTCCTCAGTGGCAGATGTTGTATGTGAGCTAGAGGGCTTTGGACAGGGTTGACTGGGGGCAGCCTAGGTGACGGAAGAGGTGTAACAGAAGCCCAGAGGGCTGGAAGCCAGCATGCGCACACACACACACACACACACACACACACACACACACACACACACACGCACAGAGTCAGGGGCAAAACCATCAGGGAGGGAACAGAGGTGAAATGGAAAGCAAAAAAAAGGGAACATTTCTTAGTGTGAATTTTTTGCTATGCTGCAGCTTTGGGAGAGCCGTACACACACACACACACACACACACACACATTCACATTCTGTCTCTCTCTGTAATTCTCTCTAAGTCTCTCTCCCTCCCTTGCTCTGTTTCTGTCCCCCATCCATCCTTCCCTTTGAAGCGGAACTATTTTAGTATGGCTGTGGCTTTGTCGTCTGTGGTATTAATTTGGATGGCGTAGGCCAAGAGCTCCCAAACAATGATGGGCTCATTCTAATGCTCATTCCCATTGTAGCCAGCTTGTCTGGAGTTGGGGGGGACACAGTGCTACATTTACATGCAGCCAACAGCTGAGACTCCGAGATGGGTCCTCCCTCGCTTTCACACACACACACACACACACACACAGATAGACACACTCAGATACGCACACTCCTGCCACACACACACACACACACTGGCTTTGATGTCAGTGAACAGAGAGCTCTCAGTTTAATGAGTAACAGATTTTTTCCCTCCATTTCTCAGGGCATTCTGGTCCCTTTTTTTTTCTTCTTGTCGTTTCTTTCCCGTAGTGATTGCTAAAGTAGCATGTCCCAAAGGACACACACACACGCTGGCATGTCCCAGAGGAATGGTTAAGCTCTGATCTCATCATGTTTCCATAAGCCGCACACTTGCTGGGAAGCTTCAGTCAAGAGATGCTGGCATCGCATAGGCCTGGTAGCCCTCAGCATTGGGTGTGTGTGTGTATATTTGTGTGTGTGTTTGTGTGCATTTGTGTGTCTGTGCCCCTACATTGTGTGTAGTGTATAAGTATGGGTGTGTCTATCTGTATCTCTCTCTCTTTTTCTCTTCCATGTGTAAATGTGTTGGTGTTTAAATGTGGGTGTGTAAGGAAAGTCAACAAGTGTGTATTAGCCCTGTAACGATACGCGTGTCGAAACCGAAATCGCGACACGTAGAGCCACGAACCTGTCTCGCGGTGTAAGAAGGCAGAATCGCGACACCCCCTGTCATACTCCATCCTCCAGTACAGATCCAGCCACATGATATGAGCTGATAGTGCTACTAAACTTTTAAAAATACTACTATTTTTATTTGACATTATTTGTCTATTTTAAAATACATGGGCATAAACCACAAAACAAGCATCCTCCAACTGCGTGTCATTGACGACCTTTCAGTCATGTGACTGCAAAAAGTTTAGCTCACGCAACAACGTGGATGAGACGGATTGTGACAGGCAGCAAACAGTGTTCAGGTAGCTAGTTCAGGTAGTCCTGATTGTCCAGGTTGTCTTGAGAGTGGTAGAGGAGTACAACGTTTTCATTAAAGCTTATCATTGTTCATTTGTTCTCACTTGTTTTCTGTTGTTTTATTGTAGTCTTGACATAATTTTTGTGGTAGTGTGATTTTTTTGTTTGACATCTTTTCTGTTGTTTAGTTCCAATAGCTTGGTGGCTAGTTTAGCCACCTAGCACTTCACTTAGCTTAGTTTTTCAACCATATTTTCCAAAACGTCTGTTTGTCAATTAGTGTATGCAACATGCAGAGATTTTTAGTCCCAAAGACTATACTTTCAAATAAGCCGGTTGCTGCCTCTGGTAGCTAAAATGTAGGTTGTTGGCCAGTGCCTTCGCCTAAGCAGTTCCAATATGAATGTGCCCACTTCCCAACCTAACAAACATAGTGTTAGCAGTGTAGTTCCGGCTGCTAACATAGATACGCGTCAGCTAAATAATAGTACACCATCCCAGCCAATATTAAAAGTGGTGGTTGCAGTACTCTGTCAACCTCGACACATGATTTTGTTTTCCCTGTCGTCAGTTTGCAGGCATGAGTGATAGATACGTAGTCTTCACCAAAACACGTCACTGTAATTGGAAAGGTGAACTGGAGAAGGGTAAAGGATTTCAAAAGCACTCGTCTTTAGTTGCACTCTCACTTTCAGCTCTGCCTCTTTCTCACACACACACACACACTGTCTCTTTCTGTCTCTCTCACCATCTCTAACTGTCTGTCTCACACACACCCTTTCTCAGCTAAATTCAATTTTTCAGATGTCCTTTATTGACATTTTGACAAATTATGTGCTGCATTACCGATAGGGGCCAAAATCTTTATTTTATTTGACCGTAATTATTTTCTCATATTCCGTTTTTGTGCAAGTCTCCTCTAGGTGGTATTTATGCAGATGATCTTACCTGCCGGGGGAGTGGCTACGAGGGGTTATCAAAAAGTTTTGAGCCTCCTACATTTTTCACAGTTTGATAGTACAATGCACCCACATCTAATGTACACCATTGTATTAGCTACTGATTTCATGCAGGATCATTGTGCTGGTTGCTATTGTTCAGTCAGAACACTGCGCGGAAGAGGCATACCCCCAGTCAGTTGGCAAAGATGGACAAAGCTGAGTATAGAGCAGTGATAAAGTTTCAATCAGGGTCAATGTGCCAAACAGACTGAAGAGCGATTGACTTCCCCTTCTTCTGCAACTATCAAACGGTGGGTGAAGGAATTTCAACGTGGCAGAGAAAGTTTAGCAGCCCCGGTCAGGATGGCCATTAACCAGTACCACCAAGAAAACCATTGAGACAGTGCACAGACTAGTGATGGAAAACCGCCATATCACTCTCCATGAATTAGAGGAAGCCACAGGGCTTTCATATGGATCCATTCACGGCATACTTCATGACATATTCCACATATCCAAGGTGTGCACAAGATGGGTCCTCAGAATGCTTGTAGATGACATGAAGCAATCGAGGGTCACTATCAGTGGAGCTTTGCTAACTCGGTACAATGCCAACCCAGATGATTTTCATTTCGGGGTTGTAATCTGTGATGAAACCTGGCTTTATGACCCAGACAGTAAACAGGAATCGATGGAATGGAAACACGCCTCATCTCTAAAGACAAAGACATTCAAGACCACCAGGTCCGTCAAGAAGCTTATGCTGACAATTTTTTGGGACAGCAAAGGAGAGGTTTACATTGACTGTCTGCCCCGTGGAACCACAATGAATGGGGACTATTACGCTAAACTACTGAAGCAGGTGCGCCAGTCAATCAAAGAGAAATGTCGCGGGAAAATTTGTTGTGGGATCCTGCTTCACCAGGACAATGCGCCAGTCCACAACAGCTGAGTTGCGATGGAAGCTGTACGCGAGTGTGGTTACGAACTCCTCCCTCACCCACTCTATTCTCCAGACCTAGCCCCCAGTGACTTCCATCGCTTTCCCAGACTGAAAAAAACACCTTTGGGGCCGGCGATTTGAGGAGGATGATGAGCTGACTGCTGCTGTGGAGGGCTGGTTAGAGGACCAAGATGTTGAGGTCTACTGATCGAGTATCAATGACTGGCAAACTAAATGGAACATGTTTGTAGAGTTGGAAGGTGACTATGTTGAAAAATAAAGCAATACAAATCTGATTATCTTGGTCTTTCTGTGTGAGGCTCAAACTTTTTGATATACCCTCGTGATGGTCTTTCACCACACAGCCAAGAAGGATCTGGAACAAAATCCATAGTTTCTCTTATTAATTTTCAGAGCGTTGTATTTATAATTGTATTTATTTTTGGACTTTACATATCTGGACCTCATTTCTTGGAAGTTTGAGTCAGACCCTTCAGCAAGGCCAGCACAGTGGTCAGCAATTGCCAAAGAGTAAAGAACAATTGAACATCAATCATTTACAAACCAAATAAACATTGGGATAAAAACCATTGGGGAAGGGAGTGTACACATCACACTGTTCCAAGAGAGCCACCAATATCATTAAGGACACCACCCACCCAGCACACAAACAGTTTGCCCTTTTACCATCTGGAAAGCGCTACCGCAGCATGCGGTGCCACACAAACAGACTGGGAAACAGCTTCTTTCCACAGGCCATCAGGCTACTCAACACAATGAAGAAGATTCCATGAACATGTTACTGACATCCACACACTGATGTCCATGCTGCTTTTACACTCGCACTTTACCAACTGCACCTTCACTTATTGCACCTTACATATTGCACATTTCACTTTTTCCCTTTTCACCTACACCAGCAACTAAGAAGAGCTACCTCGAACTTTCCTTCTTGTTGGAAGCGTATATGTTTATCTGAATGTCTTATGTCTATTTATTGTGGATGTCTGTGCACACTTCACGTGTGTGTGTGTGTGGATGTGTGTCTGTGTGTGTGTGTGTGTGCGTGCGTGTGTGTTTCTAGTTCAAATTGCACATTTGGTGTCTGGTGAAACGCAATTTCAGTCCTCTGTGTAATTTCTGTTACATAGTGAATTGACAATAAAGTACACTTTGACTTTGACTTTGAAATTTCTCTTTCACTCTCACTCACTCCCTCACTCACTCACTCACTCACTCACTCACTCACTCACTCACTCACTCACTCACTCACTCACTCACTCACTCACTCACACACACACACACACACACACACACACACACACACACACTCTCCATTTCTCTCTGACAACATTTTCTTTTTAAGGCCACAGGTTGGTCAGATTTAGCCAATTGCTGAGTGGCGCGTGGGAGAGGAGGAAGCAGGTTTGATGTAATGACATGCAGCACATACAGAGGGTCTCAGACCATCAGGGCATGCTTCTTCTTGGGGGATTAGGGTTTGCCTTTCTTTTGAGATGTACAGGCTTTTCACTTATCCTTTTTTACTCTTTCATTTCCGTCTTCCTCCCTCTTTACGTCCAGACCTTCATCCATTTGTAGGGTAGATGTTGTGCATATTTATTCTGCAGTGCGTTTCTGAACCGACAGTTCAGTTAAGGTTTTGTTTCCAGCTGGACATATAGAGAGAGGCAGAGCAAGCGAGCGGCTAATTGCGCCGGGAAACAAGGCGCCGTTCTGTTGTTCTTCGGCTTTTTTGTGGCTGTGTTTTTTATTTGTCAGGAGATGGAGGTCTTTGTGCTGCTGTACCCCCCTCTCTTTCTCTGCCTCCCTCTCTTTTTCTGTGTCTCTCTCTCAATTCAATTCCATTCAATTCAAATTTGCTTTATTGGCATGCTTCTGTATATCAGTGTTGCCAAAGCTTACAAAGAACAATAACATAAAATCATTAAGGTCATAAGAACATTACTCCGGAAGGGTACATTGTAGAGAGATGGACTTATACTAAACAGCAGAACCAGACCCAGGCCCAGCATGACCTATATTGGGCCCTATCTCAGAACTGCCACATGCCACTTACAGTTTTTTATGTTTGCTTACACACTAAAATATAAAGTTTCCCACTGTTAATGAAACCTAACACTCAAATAACAAAACATTGGGTCAGATTGGCACCACTCTAAACACATTCCAGCTTCACACTTTTTCCAAAACACCACACAAAGTGATTTGCAAAACATTAAACTAGTGGTGGGCATAGATTAATTTTTTAAATCTAGATTAATCTCGCTGTAATCATAAAATTAATCTAGATTAATCTAGATAAAAATGGCTCATTTCAATTTGATCGAAGGCATCCGCGCTAAAATATATAGGTAGGTATGCATCCACGCTAAAATATCAAGGTGAAAGCAGAGTGTTGAGGGAGGGAGAGTCGCCAACAGCCGTTTGCTTCCGTGTTCTATTTTCGCAAGGGGGAGGGAGGAAATACCCCTTTATGCAGCGCAGAGCAGATTCTAGGTTCGTTTTAATTGAAATGAATAGGACACATGTGGAGTTTAACTAATAAATTGGTCATTACGTTTTTCTGGAGTTGTTAAGGGTTTTTTGGAATCATGTGTCACAATCCGCAACTATTTGTAATAATTTCAAGCCTAATAGTGTAAGTTGTTACTGTTTGGATTTTGAGAAAATTAGCTTTATTTCAGGTCAGGCAGCAACCACTTACTATGTGGTTGTTAGCGCGCTAACGCTATCAGATTGGAGGGGGGGGGGGGGGCGGAAAAAAATTGAGTGGTTTGGCATGGAATGACCCCTGAGGTTAATGGGTTAGTGTGTTAAATGGGTTAGTTAACTTTATTTAATGCCAATGGGAATCTGCCTAATTTTGCTCTGCATGTATTTGTGGGAGTTTTTCTTTGGACTTTGAGGATATCTCTAAGAAATTCTGCATGCAGGGATTCTATGGGATGTTTGTCCCATCTAGCGTCTATCCTACTGAGTGGACCCCATACTTAACATCCATATAATGCAATAGGCATAATGACACTGTCAAAAATTTTGCACCAGATTTTAATTGGGATTTGAATTTCATGAAAGTTTTTCTTTTAGGGCATTTACTGCAAGGTCAAAGCTTCCAGAGGCACTAAGTAATCATAACACAATGAATGGTCTAGGGCAGTGTTTCCTAGAGTGAAAGGCTGTCTGGTTTCCTCTCTCTTTCTCCACCTCTTCTAGTTTGAACAGGGGTTTGTTTGTATGTGTAGGAGGCTGCTGTGTCTTTCTCCATTTCTCCGTTGTCCTGCTCTGCTCTGCTTCTGGGGTGAGGGGAGACAGAGACAGGGAGAGGGAGTAGCAGCCAAACTGGATGTGAATATTTTCCTCCCCTGCCTTTCCTCACCCTAGCGGGGGGGAAATCACTCATTCTCTCTTCCTCCACCCTCTCCCTCCCTTCTTCCTAGCAACACTCTCTACTACACATACGCCATATGCATGCGTCTCACACACACACATATTACAGACATGTATACACACATACACCACACACAGATAGACAGACACACACACACACACATCTTCAAACATTTGAGGATCCTTGTCTGAATGGGTTATGTGAACGGGGAGAGCGATGAGAAGGAGGTCTGTCACCTGCAGATTGATGGATGGATGGATGGATGGATGGATGGATGGATGGATGGATGGATGGACGGACGGACGGACGGATGGATGGATGGATGGATCTGAGGCATTGGGAAGAGCGCCACTTCTTATACTCCCCTTTTTGTCAACTTTTGATTTTCCCTCGGTGAGTCTATCACCACTCTCACTCTCTCTCTCTCACACACACACACACACACACACACACACACACACACACACACGCACGCACTCTCTCACACCCTCTGTAATGTCTGTTGCTGTCTCTTACAGACATAAAAGTATTGACACAACCGCGTGAGTTCACTGTGCTCGGTTTATTAACAGCACCACCAACATACATGAACATATCCTAACCATAGACTTCCTCGTGTGTCTTTTTTTCCAGGCCTATCTCTCTATAGTACACCCTATAGCGAAAACATATAATGACCTCTACAGGTTGTTACCTGTCATTACATCTCCCCCACAAAGATGTTGCACTTCACTGCCTAACTTAACTTCAGTGTAAACGTCACACACATTAACTATAACTTCAATACAATAACAATACAATAACTTTTTTTTTCACCAGTCCAGTTTATCTGGGGCTTTGCTCACTCTGCCAGAGCGAGTGACAGTCACCGTCTCAGGTGTGCGTGTGTGAGTGTTTTGTGTCTCCATCGCTTGTGCGCTCTGAGTGTTCCCGGTCTCAGGAACGCCCTGGTCATGACTTTCCCCACCAGGTGTGGGCAACTTGGGTGTGGATTGCAGATGGCGCCTGTTTCTCCTATAGCGCTCACCCTGGGCTGTCTCCACTATGTAGGACCTTGGAGTAGAGCTGGAGCTCTGAACAACAGCAGGCATTGTCCACTGTTTCTGTCCATCCAACTTTGTGAGCACAGTGTCTCCTGGGCTCAGAGTTGGTAAAATCCTCACTCCATTCCTGCGGTTATAGTACTAGGCTTGTTTCTGCTTGGCTGCAGCATCAGCCCGCCTGATCTCCTCCTCATCAGGCCAGTTTGGTCTCAGATTGTCCTGCAGGGTGGGCAACGTAGTCCTGATATTCCTGCCCATTAACAACTCTGCTGGACTAACCCCTGTGCAAGAGGTGGGTGTGGCTCTGTATGTCATCAGTGCAAGAAGTGGGTCGTCCTGCTCTAGTATAAACTTGGCTATCTGGACTGCCCTCTCTGCGTGTCCATTACTCTGAGGGTAATGTGGACTAGATGTGACATGAGTAAAGTCATATGCCTTACTAAACCCCCTCATCCCTGCTGAAGCTAGTTGGGGTCCATTATCGCTCACCAGCACCTCTGGAATGCCATAACGTGCAAATGTGGCCTTCAGCCTAGCTACTACCTGCTTACTGGTAGTTGTAGGTAGAGTCAAAATCTCTAGGTATCTAGAGTAGTAGTCGGACACTACTAAGTAGTTCTGTTTCTTAAACTCACATAGATCTATAGCAATTTTCTGCCATGGCCTAGATGGGAGCTCACTGGGCATCAATGGCTCCTTTCTCTGTGTGTTTTTGTGTTCCCTACAGAACGTACACTGCTGTACTATTGTTCCTATTTCGTCTGACATCCTGGGCCACCATACAGACTGGTTTGCTCTTTCTCTACATTTAACTAGACCCTGATGTCCGTCATGGATTCTATCTAAGATGATCTTTCTCATTTCTGTGGGAATTACGATTCGGCTGCCCCTAACGACTAACCCATCTATCTCTGACAGTTCTCCTCTCACTTGGTAGAAGTCTCTAACTGCCTCGGGTACCTTCTCCACATACTCAGGCCATCCATTCCTGATGAAGCTTATGACTATCTGGAGCTGTCTGTCATTATCTGTGTGTTGTTTTAACTCAGTCATCCTATGTGGTGTGGCTGGAACCTGGCTCATGACAGTGTCAATGTGTACTGCCACCTCTTCATGACACACCCCATCCCCATAACACTGCTCTGGGCTCCTAGAAAGTGCATCAGCTACTGCTAATGTCTTGCCTGGTGCATGCTCTACTATTGCGTTAAAACGCATGAACCTCATCAGTAACCTCTGGCACCTGATTGGTACACAGTCCAAGTCCTTATTGTTCATCAGAGGTACCAGGGGTTTATGATCAGTAACTAGCCTAAAGCTATCCAGTCCATACAGGTATTTGTCAAAGCGTTCGCAGGCCCATACACTAGCTAGACATTCCTTTTCGATTTGTGCGTACCTTTTCTCGGCATCGCTCAGTCGTCTGGAACAGAAGGCCACAGGCTTCCATTGGTCCTGGTGCTGCTGCAGCAACACACCACCCAACCCGTAGCTGCTGGCATCAGCTGACACCATGGTGGGCTTGCTGGCATCGTAGAAGGTGAGTACTGGAGCTGTGGTTAGTGCAGTCTTTACACTCCTGAACGCCTCACACTGAGCCGGTCCCCACGTCCACTCCATGTCTCCCTTCAGCAGCTCATACAGTGGATGTGCCACTGTCGACAGTTCTGAAACAAACTTGGCTAAATAATTAACCATGCCCAAGAACCTTTTCAGTTCAGTCACATTTTGTGGCTGTGGAAAGTTCTCAATCCCAGACACTTTAGTTGGGTCAGCCCTAACGCCTGCCTCGTCAATCACGTGACCCAGGAAATGAACTTGTCTCTGCTTGAACTTGCACTTTGCCTTATTCAGTTTGAGACCTGCCGCCTCAATGACCCTAAGCACCTCTGCTAGGCGCTGGTCATGGATCTCCTCTGTCTCTCCATGGATCAAGACATCATCCATGAATATCTCCACTCCATCCAAGCCTGCTAAAGTCTCTGCAATTTTTCTCTGGAAAATTTCAGGTGCGCTTGTAATTCCAAAAGGGAGGCGGCGGAAGGCATACCTCCCAAAGGGAGTGATGAAAGTAGTGAGCATTCTGCTTTGCTCATGCAGAGGAATTTGGTAGAATCCGCTGGCTGCGTCCAGTGACGAAAACACCCTTGATCCGGCGAGCCTTGGTAGAATCTCCTCTACCGTGGGCATGACGTACTTTTCTCGTCTCACTGCTTTGTTCAGTTTTCTCAGATCTGCACAGATGCGGACCTCTCTCTTGTTAGGTTTCAACACCGGCACCATAGCCGCACACCATTCCGTTGGTTGTGTTACCTTTTCTATTATGCCCTCGTTCTCCATGCGCTGCAGTTCCTTTTTAACCAGCGGCACCAGTGGCAGTGGTATCCGCCTGGCTGTGTGTACTGCATACGGCTGGGCGTCTTCACATAGTGCTATTTTGACAGGTTCTGTTTTCAGCAAACCACTGGATCCAAACACGCCACTGACCTCATCCATTCTCTTCACGATGCCCATTTTTACTGCTTCTTTGCAGCCTAACAAACAGCTTGTCCCCTCTATCACATATACTTTAAAGGTGTACTTTTCTCCCTTATAGCTAGTGGTACAGGAGAACATGCCTTGGCATCTGAGATTGCCCCCTGGGCTTACAAAACATGTGTCTGGAGCCCCTAACTCCACCTTAGGACTCATCTTTTCGAATGTCCTCTGATCGATCACTGTAGCATCTGCTCCCATGTCGATTTTAAAGGTTACAGTCACATTGTTTATCGGCAGGCCTACAGTCCATGTGTCCTCATTATTTTGCCTATTGACTGCACCCAAAAAGTATTGTTCAAGCGGCTCACTAGTGACTTCTCTCACTGCTTTTGTACGACACTTACGTTCCCAATGTCCTTTCTTTTGGCATTTATTACATTTACCCTTTAAAGCGGGGCACTGTCTTTCATCAGCATGTTGTGGCTTTCCACACCTACCACACTCCTTTAATGGGACTCCCTGGCCCATGCACTCTTGTTGCTGTGCCTTTTTCTTATACTGTCCTCCTTTCTTTCTTACAGCCTGAACGTTGGCCAGCTGGGCATCAGTTCGGTTGGCTTGGAGATTTATGTGACGCATGACCTCCTCTGCTTGGCGTACTCGTTCAATCACATGTCCCAGCGTCAAGTCTGCTTTGAGCTGAAGCTGGCGGGAAAGCTCCTTGTCGGCAATGCCCACCACCAAACGGTCTCTTATATGTTCGTCCCTTTTATCTATAAATTCGCAATGCTCTGCCAACTCGTACAATGTCCTTATATACATCTCTGCCATTTCCCCGGCTTGCTGGCAACGTTGGTAAAAACATGCACGTTCATGTATGATGTTACGTCTTGGAATAAAGTATTCATCAAACTTTCTCATGATGATGTCAAAGTTCTTCTTATGACCAGCTTCCGCAAACTAAAACGAAGTAAATATCTTCTCCGCCTCACTGCCCATGGAATAGATCAACGAACTCACTTGGATTTCGCCATCTTCCTTGTTCAGCTTTGTGGCTAACCGATAGCGGCAAAATCTTTGTTTCCACTCCGGCCATTCTGCTGGGCTCGCAAACTTGAATTCGCTTGGCGGGTTTAACTTCGACATAACAGCTTTCTCTCACCGACACACAGGCTCTTCTGACACCATGTAATGTCTGTTGCTGTCTCTTACAGACATAAAAGTATTGACACAACCGCGTGAGTTCACTGTGCTCGGTTTATTAACAGCACCACCAACATACATGAACATATCCTAACCATAGACTTCCTCGTGTGTCTTTTTTTCCAGGCCTATCTCTCTATAGTACCCCCTATAGCAAAAATATATAATGACCTCTACAGGTTGTTACCTGTCATTACACCCTCACACACGCACACACACGCACTGAGTGTATCACCACACACACACACACACACAGTGAGAGTCCATCACCCCCCCCACCCCCACCCCCCCCCCGCCCCACACACACACACACACACACACACACACCCGCCCACAGTAGCCATGCCTCTCTCAGCACATTGACACTCAGATGAGTGTGCTACTGGCTGGTCAGCAGCCAAAGGCAATCAGGGGTTCACCAATGCAGACCCTCACAAGCTGGAGAAATAAACACCTGACAGCACCTCTCTCTCTTTTTCTCCCCTTTTGTCTTTCTCTCTCTCCCACCCCCTCTTATTCACTCAGGAAGTACTAGAGCAGGGAAGGCTGTGTATGTGTGTGTATTTTCATGGTGGGTAGAGACAGTAGAGACAGCAGGTTTCTCTTCAGGTGGAATCTGGTTAGGTGTGTAGGTACTGCCACATTATCCTTAACATGTTTTGAGAGGAAAAAAATAATCGGACATGACCTGAGCATGAACTTATCTGAAGAAAATAGAAAAGTTCTCCAAATCATTTTAAGGTGAACCTGCCATAAATAGGAACATAATTTCAGTTTAGCAGAGGTCAAAATCCTGACTTCAGAAAAAAAAAATCCTGCCATATATTTAATCCAACCATTTCCTGAATAACCTGATCCTTGGGAGCACGCACATCATCAAACTGGTAGAAGATGTAGTTAGTGAAATCATATGTGATAAGAGGACAGGCAGAAGGAATACATGTCAGGGTTTCACATTCTGAAGCTCACTTTCAGAGCAATTCGGTGAGCTTCGAAAACACCACAGCCAGTCATAATCCTTTGGAATTTTTCAGGCGTCACATTCTATTGTTCGTTTACCCTCAAGTCAAGGATGCTCTGCTTTAAAATTACATTGTCCATGGTGGTCTCTAATGTTGCTCTAGACACTGTTAATAGTAAAATCAAAACATCGCCTGAACGTTCTATTTCATTCCCAAACTACTTCTGCGTTTCACATCATTAGGAATGTTAATGCAGAAACCTTGTGGGAACAACTATGATGCTAGTAATAAAAATCTTTTTGAAACAGTCTGCAGTTATTGTTACAATCATGTTACAATTGTATCACCATGGTTATAGTTGATGTGAGGGGGCCTATTCAGACATGCTGTTGCTGTTGAAGTCAGTGGTGGCATTGTGACAGTAATAAATGCTTTATGTCTTTCTCTCACATGCATGTGCGCGCACACACACACACACACACACACACTCTTCCTCCCTCTCCAGTTTCTGCAGCCACTCAGACACGTACACATACACACATACATGCACCAGGGATTAAAATTAACGCCGTCCCGTCGTCTCGGGGATGTAATAAATTGTCATCGGGAGGATCAATATTGTAACTCGGGCCAACCTCGGGATGACGAGAATTTTGGCTGACTACATTTTTTTTCTGTTTAAAAGTTTTCATCACATTTGCAAATCAGAACAGTGGTCGGTGAGAAACGATTTATGTGAAAAGGTAAATGGAACAGGACTGGCTGGCACGCTCGCATTTATGTTGTTCTATGAGACAAATGGCAACAACGTTGCAGCCTGTTGAGCTCGCACTGCTTACTGCTAGAGCTTGGACGAGACGAAGCTGACTGTCACTGCTACTACTCAATACGATGTTGTGCTAACCATGCCAATGATGCTACTCACTCAGCACCGAATGCATTGACTACAGATGCACCGAAATGAACATTTACGACCGAAGCCAAATAAAAATTAAACGCTTGGCTGAATGCTGAAAACAAATAATGGATAAACCCACAACAAATAAATTACTATCCTTTTGGAACAAGTATCTAGCCATAGTAGATAGACTAAC
This sequence comes from Coilia nasus, assembly GCA_027475355.1. Classification (NCBI taxonomy): domain Eukaryota; kingdom Metazoa; phylum Chordata; class Actinopteri; order Clupeiformes; family Engraulidae; genus Coilia; species Coilia nasus. The sequence goes on from CM050217.1 coordinate 37,840,834, forward strand.
AGTGTAAACACCAGAACCGCCAGCAATTTCCTGACTCTGCTCATCTCTTTCAGCCGCTCTCCGGCTCTCTCTCCTTCTCTCTCTCCCTTTCTCTCTCTCTCTCTCTCTCTCATGCACACACACACACACACACACACATACATTACGGTGCCGCCCTTTCCACTCCCCTCACTTTTTAAAATGATCAAATGAAATGTTCAAAATGATTTTTGGGACCTTTCCGGGACGGTGGTGAAAAAAGTTGATTTTACTCCCTGACACACACACACACACACACACACACACACACAAACACACACCTTCTCCCGACACACACATATGCAAACATGCACTCACACACTCCATCCCAAACCGCAGCAGATTGTCCATGCTTCCCAAAAAAGTCCACTCCAACTCTGGCAGTGTTCTTTGGTTGCCAACTATCAATCCGTGATGTATGATGTTTAGATGCTAAGTGTCTTGTGGTGTTGGCTTGTGTGTGTGTGTGTGTGTGTGTGTGTGTGTGTGTGTGTGTGTGTGTGTGTGTGTGTGTGAGTGTGTGAGAAGTCTGGAGAGTGTCGGAGGCTGCATGTGAGAGTTATCAGCTTAGCAGTCAGGGGTCAGGAAAGAAACTTCACACCCATGGAAATAGCCCAGGGGCATGTACACACACACACACACACATACACTCAGTCAATTTTAGAAGTTAAACTTTGAGGTGTACGCACACAGGACATTAATGCAGACATAAACACAGACATAAACATTTTGGGCCTTTTGGGCCGTGTGTGTGTGTTTGTGTGTGTGTCTTAACTGATTGCATGACATCACCAATCATCATCACCAAGAGTGCAAGATAACTGTAGGTTGTACTAATCAAGTCTACATCTTAATGGAACCTGACACATTACCTGTCTGTACGACTAACTGTGTTTGACACACTTTGACACAAAAAATACAGGGTCCATTTTGCCCCCTCTGGGCACCCTTACCAGTCACAGCAGCATGCCTCTAATGTCTGTCATGACTTTTACCTTAACAAAAAATATCTTGAGATGAAACACATGCAGGTGTAAATGGACCAGCCAGCTCCAAGTTAAGTGGTTGGAAAGCAGTGTGGCTTATGGCTTGGCACTTTCATTGTTTGTACTTTCACTTGGCTACTTTATGTGCTTGCACACTGCCTTAGCAAACACCAGCAAACACCAACAGTTGGATCACTGTTGACCACCAGTCTGTGTTTCTTTGTTGTTAAATGGTAGCTAGCTGAAAAAATTAAGAATTGGCAGTTGGTTTACTGAAGTCTTTAAAGACTGCCACCTGCCAGGTGCCACCAAATGGCAACTTTAGAATGTTGGTGATTCGTGGGACAATGACGAAGCAGCTTGATAGAAAGTATAAAACAGAAAGACTGAGAGAGAACGAAAGGAACCAAAAACCATGACCAAGGAGACCAACGTAATAAAGATTTTTTCAAATAAATCTAGCGATGTTGCAGAAAGGGACTCTACTATAAAATGTAATGGGTTCTTCTTTGGCAAACCACATTGGAGCCCTCCACCACTTTTCATGAAATCCATATCAGACTGGCACAGAAACTAAAAGACAAACAAACAAGCCATGAAACCATTATACAACCCCAATTTCGATGAAGTTGGGATGTTGTGTTAAATGTAAATAAAAAAGAAATGCTATAATTCTCAAATCATACAAGCAATATATGTGTTTGAGAATAGTCCAAGGACAACATATCATCTATTGAGTTTTTTTTTTGTTGTTATTTAGGATATTTATGCTCATTTCAAATTTCAGGCCAGCAACGTGTCTCAAAAAAGTTGGGACAGTGTAATTAAAAGGCAGGAAAAGTTGAGTAAGACTAAAGAAAAAACAATGGAGGGCACTTTACAGTTATTATGTTAACTGAAAAGATGATTTCGTATAAAAATATCAGGGATTTTGCAGGATTATAGTCAAGTGTATGATCAACCAATTACACCAAATTGGTTGTATATTTTAGAAAGCATACATCCACAGAAGATCTGTGGTAGTTCTTCAAGATGTTTGGCGCAAGCTACCAGCCAAGTTCCTTCAAAAACTTTATGCAATAGATCTAGAAGAATTGATGCTCTTTTAAAGGCAAAGGGTGTTCACGCCAAATATTGGTTTGATTTAGGTTTCTCTTTTGTTCAGTCACTGCATTTTGTTAATTGATGAACATAAATGATTAACACTTCCATTTTTTAAGGCATTCCTAGTTGACAGCATTTTTTCACACCTGCCTAAAACTTTTGCACAGTACTGTATATGGATGGATGATGCATAGATAGATTGATTTATTGATTGAAATGAGGCAACAGGGATTGTAGTAGTTGATAGGGGTAATTCCATGTTATGAATGTGACAAACATATAACAGTATTTATTTGTGTGTTGGGGGGGGGGCAGTGGTAATGTTGAAGCCATACTGGTAGGTCTGAAGCTGAGGTTGGCTGGCCAGACAACAGGTAGGGCTACCAGATAACAGCACCACATGGTATGGGTATCGCACTTCTAAAGACACCCAGTGAAGAGGGATCTCACTTAAAAAACTCATTGCATTAATTTGGCGCAGCTCTGCTCATCCACACTTGTGTGTGTGTGTGTGCAGGTGTGTGTGCGTCCATGCTCCCCCTTGGTATTACCAGGGGCTAATAATCAGTACTCAGACGTTTTATACCTCAACGCGGTGGCCGTAAAACAGAGCAAGTGGACTGTCTTTTGGCCAGAGCTGCCTCAGGGTCTTGAAATCCGTAAGAGAACCTTTTTGTTTTAAAGCAGCCCCATTATATTCTACTACTTTCCTAAAAAGTTTAAGAAGCTTGGAACTTTTTCCGAGTGCATAGCTCATCCTGTCTGACATTAGCCCACATGCTTGAAATGTGTTTCGCTTGGAAATATGTTGGTTAATGTGTTTGTATGGGTTAGGTCAAATTATGGAATTCACTTATGTTAACAACCCTGAATCAAGCGTGCTGCTTTTCCTGACTATAGGTGTACAAGCTCTCCTGTGCACTACTGCTTTAAACTCAGCTCTATCATTGTCATCTGTGGAGGTTTTTTGAACACAACTTTGTCTGTACCTTATAGAGATGTTATTTGCCCGTCTGGTTTGGGACTCTGTGGGCTGTAGGCAGAGTAAAGGCATCGTTCACACTATCAAACTTTTATCACCCTCAAAAAAGCGAGACACATTGCTAATATTCCAAAACCTTAGCATTTAAAACGCGACCCATTGTTACCAAAAATTACAACAGCAGTAGAGTCACAACAGTTAAACTGCTTCTCAGTTGTGTTGTTCCTGAGCTGGAGGAAAGTGGTGGTGTGACTTTGTGATGTACATGTACATGTGAAGCTCTAGGTCAGGGGTGCCCACTGTATTTTGGCTCGTGAGCTACTTTTAGAATTACCATGTCAAAGTGATCTACTCATAATAATAATAATAATAATAATAATAATAATAATAATAATAAATACTATTAACATAATAATAATAATAATAATAATAATAATAATAATAATAATAATAATAATAATAATAATAAAAAATCAGTATGTGTTTCATATATACGTTTATGCAGTTTGTGTATTGATATACATGTTGCATTACATATGCAGCATAGTAAAATACATGCATCAATGCATGAACCTTTACAGTACAACTTTAATACATTTGTAATTATCTATTACCATCTTAATCTGATGATGACCTGCAAGAAGGTAGCACATTTTCTCATGTTTGGGTACTTTTCCTCTGTAAGTAAATTCCAAAACTATCCATGCGCCCTGGACTTCAGCCAAATGTCAGACTGTACCGTCACTTTCATGTGAAACAGTGTTGCAATTTTTGAAGAAAGGGAATCCACCTCAGTATCTTCAATATCTCAGTATGCCACATAAATGTAGTGATTGGCCCGATTAAACCAAAGTCTTGAAATTATTTGTCGAAGTCTGACTGAACATTTTGTATCTGTGCAATGTAGCGCACACTGTCAATTTGCACACACGCCCAGTTTCTCCAGCTCTGATGTGAGGTTTCGGAAGTTTCCCAAATCATGGCGCTGCACCTTTGAGGACAGCAATTTCATTTTTAGTTAGAATTCATAGAGAACTAGTTAGGACTAGCTAGAATGCTACAGAACTAGCTAGGACTCCTTCTTTGCTGCAGTTTTCCCGTAGCTGTTCTAGTTGTTATGGTAACCTAACAAAAAGTTTTAGACAACATGTCTAAAACTACCGGTACTGCCTTCAATATCTACTGGATCGCGATAGACGTAGTGGGCACCCCTGTTCTAGACCATTAGTGCTGCTCTAACACCCCCGCCCACCTAAGGTTGTTATCAAGTGAGGATAAGTTGGCACTGTACAGCACATAGATGAATAGGGAAATGCTTGGGCTTTGGTAAGGGGATGGCAGAAAAGTGCTCTTGTGTGTGTGTGTTAGCCCTGTAACGATATGCGTATCGAAACCGAAATCGCGATACGCAAAGCCACAAACCTGTCTCATGGTGTAAGAAGGCAGAATCGCGACACGCCCTTTCATACTCCATCCTTCAGTACAGATCCAGCCACATGATATGAGCTGATAGTGCTACCACACTTGTAATTAAATGTATTTTTATTTGACATTAGTCATCTATTTTAAAATAAGTGGGCCTAAACCACAAAACTTTTTTTTTTTTTCGCCTACCTGCAAGCATCCTCCAACTGCATGTCATGTGACGACCTTTCAGTCATGTGACTGCAAAAAGTTTAGCTCACGCAACAACGTGGATGAGACGGATTGTGACAGGCAGCAAACAATGGCTAGTTCAGGTAGTCCTGATTGTCCAGCTTGTCTTAAAAGTAGTAGAGGAGTACAACTTTTTCATTAAAGCTTATTATTGTTCATTTGTTCTTACTTGTTTTCTCACTTGTTTGTTGTTTTATGGTAGTCTTGAAATAATTATCGCTGGTAGATAATTAGCCACCTAGCACTTCACTGAGCTTAGTTTTTCAACCATGTTTTCCGAAACGTCTGTTGGTTAATTAGTACATGCACCATGCAGAGATTTTCAGTCCCAAAGACTACACTTAGCAACAACATAAATATGTGTCAGCTAAATAATAGTGCACCATCCCAGCTAATATTAAAAGTGTACCCTAAACGAATGTTTAGTCAGACTTTGTGTTCGTTTAACTCCAACTGGTACCAATCCTGACCGTGGTTGCAGTACTCTATCAACCTCGACACACGCTTTTGTTTTACCTGTCGTCAGTTTGCAGGCATGAGTGATAGAAAAGTAGTCTTCACCAAAACAGGTTACTGTAATTCTAAAGCTGTGTTGGAGAAGGGTAAAGGATTTCAAAAGCATGCATCTAGTCACTTCCATAAGCGCTGCAAAAGGATGGACTGAAATGAAGTGTAGAGAGAAATTTGGTGGTGACAAGATCTCACATTAGGACAAACACAGGTGGAAAACAATCGCCACTATATCATGTTACTTTGTATTATAGGAATTGGGACATCTTATGAATCTTTCCTTATGGAGTTAAATTCCATTTATTTTTTACATTAACTAGCGAAATCTTTCTTTTTTTTTTTGCTATACTTCATATTATTCAATTGTGTATGTGTGTGCCGGTGTTGAAAATTATAAAAAGTATGACATTTTAAAACACTGTTTTCCAGACTTAAAAAAGTCTTAATAAAGCAGTGTTTTCCCCAGAAATAAAAAGAAGGGTTTAAATTTTGATGTAAATACGATGACGGCGTGGCACGGTAGCTAGGAGGATTGGTGGGCATGCACCCTGGGAATTTTTTTTTTTTTCTAGAGCTAAAATGGTGCATTCTAGGAAGATCTGAAGCAAAATTTTGGTCCCAGAAGGCTGGTGGAAACATAACACTTTTAATAAAATGTTGCATTTTTTGGCACAAATAGAACAAAAAACTCGTTGCACTTGGTGAGTTGAAAGAGCCAAAACTCCCAAGTGGGAAGGCTAATTTATTGTCACACAAGAAATACTATATAATGTCACATGAATTTGACTAGGCTGTCACTAAAATGTCTAAACTAAATGTTGAGCCTCCTGTTTTTCTGGGCTACATTCTATCAGCTAAATATCTCCCTGTATGGCCACATGAAAGCTGAATTGGTACCACAGATCTTAGATTCTGCAGATAAATATAATTCAGTGTAGTGTAGTATTATCTAGAATGATGTCTGATGACAACAAATTCTTATTTCAGTGTTCCTGTAACAAGCTAACGAACTAGCTCATTGAAATGATTGGTAATGTGGTAATGCTAACAGACATCGACTCACCTTGAATTTAACACGTTGCAATAACCTTACAACTTTATATTACTTTCTGCACTTCAGCTAATATCAGTATTAGTATCTAGGTGGGTGTTGGTGAGTAAAGTGGCAGCTTTCAGTTTAAAACATTATCTTAGCGTAGTTCGCTAGCGTTAGCGCGCTAACAACCCCATACAGGCTGCAGCCTGGTCTGAAATGAAGCTAATTTTCTGGAAATCCAAACAGTAACAACGTACACTATTAGGCTTGAAATAATCACAAATAATTGCGGATTGTGACACTTTGTTAAAAAGAACCATCAACAAATCCAGAAAGACGTAAGGACCAATTTATTAGTTAAATTCCACGAGTGTCCCATTCAACGAAACAGTCTTGACTCTGCTCTACATAAAGGAGGACTTGCCTTTCACGCTCTCTCTCACTCTCTTTCAGCAGCTAGATGATCCGATCGCATTCTGTACACTGTGGAGAAAGTTTTCTTGCTACATGAGCATGTCCCAAGGAGAGCGTTCTCCTTCCTTCTTGTGAAGCATTTACAGTCAAAGTCATACATTTTTAGTAGCCCCTAGGTTTGCGTTAAAGATCTTAGGTTCTACAATACTCTCTGATACAGCTGACTGGCGGAAAAAAAACAAAGGAGCACTGTAATCGGCATGTGATTGGCCAGTTTCGCCAGTATAGTAGTTTACACACCCACCACGGAAGTTTCCTAAAAACGCAGCCTACATTTGACTACATTGGGGCTTCTTGTTCGGGGAAAATCCCGGGGGGAATGTTTTTGCGCATGATTTTTAAGCGTATCGGCATTTTATGAAAGCGTCTCGGCAAAACTTGATGCGTATCGGCGAAAAAAGAAGCGTATCGGTGCCGATACGCTTAGACGCTTTGGGGAAAACACTGTAAAGAATGGAAGAAAGTTTTTGTCATAGTCACATTTTAAAATACGAAGTACTTAAGGAAAGCATATAAAAGCTAGAAAAGCACTCAGAGAGCACAGACTTCCGCCAAAGCAGCTCAGATCACCACCAAAATCTAATCACTTTTAAGATAGCCAGAAGCGGGTGACAGTTCTGTGGGGGACAATTTGGCCCTATCTCGCAATGGTGAAGAATCTTTAAAAAAATCTAAGATCCAAATGGTGATCCGGATCACCACCAATAGGAGTAGGAGGAAAAAGATAGACACCAGATCAGCAATTTCTGATCTTTAAATTCAGTTTCACTTACAGTTGACACTTTTCCTTTATTTTTTTAATTATTTAGAAATGCTTAGATTGGCACTTTATGCCAGAATTTCCAGAAATCAGGAGCATTTAGGGGGTTTCCACCATATACATATAAACATAGATGCCGCCTTCTGTGTAGAATCATACGTCATCCTCGCCGCCATATTGGATGTGGCAAAGTGGAGATTCTTCAACCGTCTCTGGTACAGCATCTAGACAGTAGCCTAGAATAAAGATGCCTCATTCATGTGCTGCGTTTAACTGTACCAACAGGTTTACCGTCCAAACGCGATCACATGGGATTATCTTTCACATGTGAGACTGGAAAAATACTTTTCATTGTATTTGGCAATTATAACGTAATATTACGAACAGAATATTCTGAATTTGTGGGGTATTTCAGCTTACTTTATTCAACGAGAGTAGGTCTGTGTGGTGACTCAATAAATAAAACAGTTAATTTTTATTTCCATTAACTATTTCCAGTTATCATTTATCATATTAAGTCTTAGGGTGGGTATTTTGGCCTCAGGTTTTGGTAGCTTGCTGACTGATTAGCTTACCTGAGCTATATCTATCACGTATCTGTCGCTAGTTTGCAGTGGCTGGCTTACAGGGGCTGGGCGAAGCCACCAATGGCATTTCAGCTGACAGGGCTTCAGCTGACAGTGATGCCGCTGGTGTGTTTGTCAGAGAATTAGAAAGCAACTTTAAAACACCACCACTTGGCTACAGTACCCATTAAGTACCCATTAAGCCAAGGACGTATGGTGTCAGAAGACTGTATTAATAAATACACAAGACTATAATAAACATAAACTGACATGACTTGCCTCGCTACAAGGTTTGTAGGCCTATAAAAAATAGGCTACTATGATGAGTGTTGAGCATTTATAGATGTCTTCCCACCCCCCTTCCCCAACTTTCTTGTGTTTTGATGGATTAACTGTCCACACTCAGTTTTAACCAAAATTAAAATTAATAGCTCTGGGCGCCTTTATCTAGACTGTGCCGCAATTGCACCGTCCTTTGCTACTGTAGACAATTTTATGAGTAAAGTCTAATCTATGCAGATTGGATACCGTTAGCCAATATTAATTGTTGCAATGCGGACTCTTTTGAATGAGGTTACTGGACGAACAGGTCAAAGAGAGGAAGAGACCACCCCCCCCCCCCCCCCCCCAAAATATATTGCTGGCATTTAGGGTTTTAATGCATGCTGATGCTGCATGCATGGCCTTGACATTGCAGCTTGATGGGTTGAGCAGAGAGTGGTGATGGCATAATTAGTTTAGTAGGTAATGACAAGACAGGTCACCCTTCTTCTCCTCAATGGTGTCACTCCAGCAAATCACTTGTGACTTTGCAAAAACAATCTTACTCCCAGACTTGACCGGTGTACAGTCACACAGATTTTCAAAAAATGCACACTATTACATTGTGTCACTTCTTCACTGCATTATTAAGGTCGTCACTTCCGGAACCAACGGCGGAACAGGAAGTGGAACACGAGAGAGTTCGCTGCTTTGGGTTTCCGGACGATGTAACAGAACATTTCAATAAAGAAACCATTTTACCTATATCTAAATGCCTGATACCACTTACCAGGACCTCAGCCGATAGGCCCCACCCTAATCTAACTATAAAGCTTTATCCGTTGACCTATGGTTATGGAGTAAGCCAACCAAAATCATGTAGTAACATGAGTGTCTCTCCTACTATTTATTACTTGGGTTCAACTGGGGATAGCGTCGCTTAGGTCGTGCCAACGGCCGATTTACATTCTGGCTACACCACGGGCATAATATGGAGCTAGGATGGCTAGACTAGGGACTCAGGGCAGGAATTTACCGTCTGCCTGAGTATGCATCTAGCCCTAGCCAGGCATTATGGAAACGCCGTTACCCAAAAGTCTACTTAAGCAAGATAATATGTTCACGAGAGACTAAAGTGGATCAGAATAATAACGGTTTATTAGTCAGGTACAAGCTACTGAACCAAGTTGCAATATCCTGCTTACAGTTAAATCAATGAGTAATATGCAGTTACAAATGGACTATAGAATGACATAGAAAACACAAACAGTCAAAGTATGAACATCGCCTACCTCTCTACCCAAAAGCATATACACACCAGTGTGTGAGTGTCATGGCTACACGACAACTCACCCACGTAGTGTGGGAGCATTCTTGGTACAAGATAACTCCAAGAGGTTTCTGTATCTTTCCCTTAAATACCCAGTCTTGGTCCTTTGTTCAGCGCACACCATGAGGTGTTATCTTGGGGGCTAGGGGGGCTGGAGACAGCCCACTGCCTCATATTACCTGGAAACCTTGGAATGTGAGATATTTATTATAATAACCAGTGTCTCATTCAGAACTGAGATCAGTATACCACTCACACTGAGACCATCAGAATGAAACCAAACATGACATGTAAATCTCATAGCATTTCTACAATATCATATACTGTTAAATCCCACATCTCTTGTCCTGCTGTTGACCTAGGTGCATCCCCCGCTCCATCTGTTGGTAGAGCCTAGATGAGGACACAGTGGGGTGCGGGACACCTACTTAAAAGATAACACCAGTTAAGGATCTGCTGTGGGTTCTCGTGGACTGAAACAATAGAATAAAAGGCCTTTTGAAGGCCCTCTGGTTCGTCAACAGCACAGAGAGATATGGCAGCTCCTCTGATTGTGCTGATTGAGTGACCAGACTGCTTGGAGCCTTACAGCTGTAAATCCTGGCAGGACAAACTGGCACTGGATGGGTAAGGTCTCTCTCTTTCTCTCTGTCTCTCTCTCTCTCACTCATACACATGTGCGCGCACACACACACACACACACACACACACACACACAGGATCTCTCTCTGACACTCACACACACACACACACACACACACACACAGGATCTCTCTCTGACACTCACACACACAGACACACACACACTGGATGGGTATGGTCTGGAAGACTTTCACTACGGGCACATGGTAGGATCGGATTGGATTGATATTGGATTGGGTTTGGCTACCCAACAGGTGGTCTGTCCCAAATACCTGTGCACATGAGAGTTCGTGTAAGCGGATAATGGTCAGAGATCTGGCCGTTTCCGCTACGCTAGATGACGCTGTGTTCCTTTCAACAAGTGGTGTTAGAACTACTTCAGGTTGACGGCTGCTAAAAAGAAAATAAACAAACTATCTGGCGGCATACAAAACAAAGATAGCACTCGAGGAGGTTGACAGAGCAGCATTTGCATGCATGTTGTGCATTCTCCTTTGTGTGGAAGTCCATATGAAAGAACAAACAGCGTTTTTCCTTCCTTTCCTTTTCCTTCCTTCGACATGAACTCTGCCGTCGGCGTTTGATATTACTAGCAATTGAGGACAACGAGATTTGTTGAGAGCAGGCGCTAGAAAGCCTCGATGTTCAGTATGGATGAAAATCAGGGACAGAAGCTTCTGGGATCTAGTGGTCTTACATGTTAAGTACGCAAATCCAAACCAATACCGTGCACAAGGCGGCACCAAGCGGATTGTAACCGGCTCAAGCCAGGGGTTGCAATCGGATTTGCGAAACCAATCCCTATACGATCTTTAGCCTGTGCACATGAAGTCGATACGATCCCAAACCATTTCCAATTGGATTCAACTCCTCCATGTGCACGCAGTGTTTGTCTCAGAGGCCAAATCAAGAAGGGCACCCAGTTGTGCCATCAAATTGCTTGACACACTCAGAACACACTCCTCTTCACCCTCATCTAACCATGTACAAACACACACACACCACATGCAAGTCCTGCTCCAGAGCTATTTAGAGTTTATCTCCTGCTGAGTTAAAAGGAGCAGTGGCTGTGATGTGCCCAAGTGATGAATTTCATGGGACTGGCTTTGTGTGTGTGTGTGTGTGTGTGTGTGTGTGTGTGTGTGTGTGTGTGTGGTGATGGAGTTTTCCCCTTTGAGAACCAAAGACAGTAATAATATATTTTTGACTGAATCAGAAGACTCTGTTCAGGTCACATTTTCTGAGTCTTGAGTGCATATATAGCGTAAACTGGAAAAAAAACCTCACTGTTCATTTGCTCCGTCACGCAGAATGCAGAGAGGTTTTCAACCTGGAATGCTGATAAATGATTGTGACTTGTCTTGGGTCTTTGTGACAAAGTTTCACTGTTAATGTCAGCTCAGACATGCAGACACAGATGTGTACATACAGATGTTGTTGTTTCAGTTTGCTTGGTTTCACGCATGAATTTCGCGGGAATCACACAGGTTTCATGCAGCATTTTCTATGAAGGTAGGATACTGTATGCTACAAAACTCAACCCAAATTAACCCAAATTATGTAAATCAATAACTGAACTTGTAACAGTTTTGTTGCAAAGCCAAATCTTATAGTGAAATTAGATCTTGTGTTTGTTGAGCTAAGACCGAATTATTGTTGAGTAGCCTATAGCAATCGTAGCATCATAGCTAGGAGGCTAACAAGCGTAAGAGTTATACCATGATTAACATTAGCCCTTCATTCATGGCATGGATAACGTAATCATGCAGGGGGAACAGTTGCATGCCTTCATCTTTTGCTCGTTTCTACTCTTCTAATGGCTTTGACCTTTTTCTGTCCATCTCCTGTTTGTCACTCGACAGTCAACATACTGTATTTCCCATCCCCAACACTGTCACTGCCGACCAGGAGGTAAGACTAAACCAATTCACCTTGGTGACCGCATAATCGTTTTGTATTGCCCTTTTTTATTAGCCCTTTCACATAATTAAAAAACGTGCAGGAACTCTAAATCTGTAAATATAATATTATGAAAGAAATGTGCGTTATTGTGAAGGACGCTTATGTGTGACTGACTTCGCTCACTAATTGTAGAGTATTGCCCGCTTGTGCATTGCATTTGAGAGACCCAGAGGTGAACTGTCCCCCGCGCCCCCTCCCCCTTCCCCTTCTTCTCACACACAGCTTCGGTGCAGAGGGCCTTCTCAGCAGGGGCGCCAATTTGCCAGAGGGGGGCGCCAATTTGCCAATTTCCTACACAGTAATATGATAGATAATAATAATTAAAAAAATTTATCATATATTTTTTTTCAAGCGCTCGTGAGGCCAAAGGAATGGCGCCCTTCACGAAATTGCGCCCTGGGCAAAGGCCCACCTGGCCCCCCCTGGGCAAAGCCCCCCCCCCCCCCCCCCCCCCAAGAACCGCTACTGGTCTTGAGTGACTTACTGTCAGCACAGACGGGTCAGTCAAGTGCAGGTGTATGTGTGTATGAAATAGCGCGGCAGACTATTTTGTTGTTTAGCATCTCAATCAGCATTGCCAAAGGTGAAATTATTGTATAATTATTGAAAAGCAGTAGCATAAGCAACGGTCTGCATAGCTAGGGAAGTTACAAATACAATGGCCATTCCCTTTGATTGAGCTCATTCTACCCATCCTTCTGTGTTTTCAGAATTTTTTTGTTGGACTTTTTGTACTGTTTTGCCTCTTGATTTGGATTGTTAGTTCTCCTGTGTTTTGTCCTTTTTTGCCTGAGCTGTATCTGACTCTGGGTGCTTGCGCTAAATAAACTCTCTGGACTGATCTGCATTTGGGTTTCTGACTGAATCTTTACACATATTAAAGGTGTACTTCCATCATGTTTTCATTCATTTTGCGGTGTTCTGTAGTATTAATAATTGCCATGTGCGCTGGTTTTGATGAAAAAAAAGTTCTAGTGCTTCTGTTTCAGGCTCTTTAGTTTGGTGGAGGGGGTGGGGCCGGGAGACGCGTGACACGCTCCCTGCAGCTTCCATTTGCCCCACAGTCAACTTGATAGCAGAGTAAGGTAAAGGGGAAAAGTCAACTTGACAGCGCTAAAACTGCACACAGAATGTCTTCGGAGATACAGCCTTATGTGTTTGATCCTGAATACGAAGAGGAAGGAGAGATGGCACAAGCACAGTCGCTTCCTGACCGTTTGTCAATGAACGTTTCAGAATGGTAATATTTGCAAAACAGTGCACGTGCCCGGCTAAATGCAGTTCAGTCATTCAACTAGCCTGCTAATCTTATGCGAGTCAGTCACAGGCTAACATCATTTAAAGCCCATTCGGTCATTTTCTCTTATATGCATTTGTACACGTCTACGTCACGCTGGAGGCCCTTTTCGCATTGGGTCGTTTTTCTCGCCTATTGTCTTCTTTTGACTGATATAGAGAATAGGGGTAGCAAAACATTTTGATATGCAGCATGCATATGCAACTCGGGGTGACCTATCATATTTCAAAAGAGCAAGTACTAAACGGTTTCTCGTGGAAGTACACCTTTAATGCCAGGCAAAAATGAAACTGGCATTGATCTGGTACATGGATCCATCCCGTGGATCAGTGCCGCATCTATAAATGGGGATCTGGGCCAGCGCCGTTTGTATGTGTGTTTGTGTGTGTGTGTAAAGGGGGGAGGGCTGGTGACAACAATAGATAGAATTTAACACTCTGTCACAGACAAAGAGGGAGGTGTAAGTAGGTGTGTGTGCGTGTGTTGGGGAATGGTGGGGTGGGTGTGTGTGTTCTGAAGCCGTCAGCTGATGAGGACATCAGACAAGCAGTACTTTCACACACACAGGCATGTTCGCAGGCACACACACGCATAGCCATGACACTTATTTACCTGTATTTATTCTTAACACTAGAAGTCCCAGCATTTTTCTGTCTACCTAGAAGACCCACATAGGGGCCATTTGGCCCGACCGCTTTTCCCGAATACACTAATCACTCATTTTGTTATGGTAATGACGCTGTTAGTGGCAGTGTGTGGGGTGAGGGGGTCAGACCTTATAGTGGTGAAGTCATGTTGGCTCTGTGTGAATGTGAGAATGAAGAATAAAAACACATTCTATTCTAAAATGTGGGTATGAAAAAGGCCCAAAAGGAACAATTATTTCGGCAACAACCCTCCACACCACAACTAGGAAAAAGAGCCAAGTGTCAGGCTAAAATTAAATGTAAGGACAATCATGCAACTGCATGCTGTGTTGACTGCTACCGATATACATGTGGGAAATGCCGAAAGGAGCAATGGCAGTGCCACGATTGTGAGTCACTGCTCAAATGTATTTCACTCATAATGTATGGTTTTTCATTCTTTGTAAATATGCTTGGGTTTCTTTTTTTTTTTTTTTTTTACTATTTTTGGCACACAAAAATAACAATTACTTCTGCATCAAACTTTACAAAACTGGGAAAAAAAGTTGCTTTTTCATTCTTTGTAAATATGTTTTGTTTTGTTTTTTAACAATAAATGTCAGTGTGTTGATCCCTTCCTTCCTGTTGATCCTTTCCACTGCATACAGCTCATAGTCCAGTTTAAGTCTTTATGGCCATGTTCACTGAGGTATTTATCCATCTCAGAACTAAACCTTGCTCTCAAAAGAACCTCCTGAGCTGTAAGGTGTGTACCCTCCCCCACACAGGTTCAAGTGGCTCCAGCCGTGTGCCACTAACAGCCACATTTCCATAACAAAATGAGTGTCCACAGGGGGGACTTGGGGCCAATTGGCCCTCTAGGTAAAAAGGCCAAATGGCCCCTTTCTGGGACTTCTAGTGTTAATGTAAGTCATTACGGAGAAAGTCTTTTCACATAACTACGTTGAGCCAAATGGCATAAGGACATTCAAAGCGGCCCTCGACAGCTTAGAGCAGAGACATACAGCAGAGACATATTAAGTCCGTTCAGTTTTTTTAAATATACATGACATATACGAGGGGATATCAAACAGTTTTGAGCCTCACACAGAAAGACCAAGGTAATCAGAGTTGTATTGCTTTATTTTTCAACATAGTCACCTTCCAACTCCACACACTTGTTCCGTCTAGTTTTCCAGTCATTGATAGCCGATCAGTACACCTCAACATCTTGGTCCCCTGACCAGCCCTCCACAGCAGCAGTCAGCTCGTCATCCTCCTCAAATCGCCGGCCCCAAAGGTGTTTTTTTCAGTCTGGGAAAGAGGTGGAGGTCACTGGGGGCTAGGTCTGAAGAATAGAGTGGGTGAGGGAAGATTTTGTAACCACATTCGCGTACAACTTCCATCACAACTCAGCTGGTGTGTACTGGCGCATTGTCCTGGTGAAACAGGATCCCACAACGAATTTTCCCGCGACATTTGTCTTTGATTGACTGGTGCACCTGCTTCAGTAGGTTATTGTAATAGTCCCCATTCATTGTGGTTCCAAGGGGCAGGTAGTCAATGTGAACCTCTCCTTTGCTGTCCAAAAAAGTTGTCGCCATAACCTCCTTGGGGGACCTCGTGGCCTTGACGTTCTTTGTGTTTGGAGATGAGGCGTGTTTCCATTCCATCAATTCCTGTTTACTGTCTGGCTCATAATGATAAAGCCAGGTTTCATCACAGATTACAACCCTGAAATGAAAATCATCTGGGTTGGCATTGTACCGAGTTAGCGAAGCTCCACTGATGGTGACCCTCAATTGGTTCATGTCATCTGAAAGCATTCTCGGGACCCATCTTGTGCACACCTTGGATAGGTGGAATATGTCATGAAGTATGCCGTGAATTGATCCATATGAAAGCCCTGTGGCTTCCTCTAACTCACGGAGAGTGATACAGCGGTTTTCCATCACTAGTCTGTGAACTGTCTCAATGTTTTCCTCTGTGGTACTGTTTAATGGCTGTCCTGACCGGGGGTCATCTTCTAAACTCTCTCTGCCACACTGGAATTCCTTTACCCACCGTTTGATAGTTGCAGCAGAAGGGGAAGACTCTTGGTAAATGGCAGTCAATTGCTCTTCAGTCTGTTTGGCAGATTGACCCTCCAGTACCAGAAACTTTATCACTGCTCTATACTCAGCTTGGTCCATTTTTGCCAACTGACTGGGAGTATGCGCCTTCCGCATGGTGTTCTGACTGAACAATAGCAGCTAGAGCAATGATCCCACATGAAATCAGTACCTAATACAATGGTGTACATCAGATTCAGGTGCATTGTACTATCCGACTGGGAAAAATGTGGGAGGCTCAAAACTTTTTGATATCCCCTCGTATGCCAGTCTTGTCACCCAGTCATCTATATCCTTCTTAAAATTATACGATGGTGATAATAATGATTAAGGTATGGTAGACATTTGGTAAAACTAACTAACATGTAAAACGTGGTCATATGGCAAAGCCGATGCATGTAGTGGAGGAAATTATATTCTTATGAATCCATAACTTTTACTAGAAAGTGCAATAACGAGTAAAATATCAGGGTGGAGAGTGGGATTTGAACCCTCGACTGTGTGATCTCAAGACCAACTCCCTATTCACCAGACCACAACTGAATTGATTTTCATTGATATCAGTACACCTTTTGTTTGTCATGGCGAAACATTCCCGGTGTTGTTGCGGTAAATGTTCCATTTTGTGGCCAAATTTTAATGCAAATATCTTACAGTTGTACTGTCCAAACTCACCGAAACTCAGTCGGTTTGTAGAAATGACTATAATAATGCTGTTTAAATTGTTAAAAGTCATGGCATACGGTTTTAACAAGGAAAACGAGATTACGTTAATTTGCTTTTTAAAGGTTTTGACAGCTGTATTGTTGTCACTATCTCTGCACATCAATTTAATTTCAGTGCATTTGAATGGTAGGATTACGAGGCACGTTTACAGTCAACTACTGCAAGTTCAGCCGTGGGTGGGTACCTTCGAAGTCAGATCTTTACTTCAGCGTAAACTTCTGTGTTCTTATGCTGCCCCTAGCGGCTGCAGTGGTACTGACATTTCACGAGACTGTGTGATTCACAGATTGCATGAGTAAAACGAGCATTTTGAACTTGTAACAACTGTACACACACAATCTCTTTCGTTCTGTCTCTCACACACAGACGTGAACACACACACACTCAATCAAACAAGCACATTCAATTAAAGGTGCAACCTTAATTAGAGATGCACCGATTGCAATTATTGCATTAATTGCTGAAAAAAAGTTAGCAGAGGTTGCTAACTTGTGGATGGATCTGACCCAGTGCTCTCAGTGCCAACAGTGCTCTCAGTCCCCTGCATGGGCTTGGAATGTAGACTCGTCTGATCATCATGTACAAAAACCCTGTTTTTATTATTTGTTTCAAGAGGGGAGTTTTCCATGTGACCACTTTAGGCACGATCCTCTAGCTCACATGTGTCAAACTCAATGCCTGCGGGCCAAATGTGGCCCACCACGTCATTTTATGTGGCCCGCGAGAGCTGCAATTTTAAGCCGTAAAAGGTCTGATTTTCGTATAATAAGTCAAAAAAGTGCATTGACCATGTTAATGTCATAACTTGTTTTTCCTTTGTAACGGTGCGGTAGCCCGTTACCAGTTGTACACCACACTACTGTGCTAACAAGCACCACGCAGAAACGTTTTTAAACACAGCCCTTTTTTTTTTACCACCGAACGTGAACATGCATCTGGCAGTCACGAGTACAGCATCCCAGAAACAAACTTTATCAATAACTTGCTTTACTTCAGGAGTAAACATTTTTACTCCATGGCAAACATTTTACTTTTGGCAAACAATAGACAGCTAGAAAACTGGTGAGCTAATTACAAATGAGTACAGCTTACCTTGCAGTTGCAGGTTGACGTCCTGATGTCGACTAAAAGACCCGACGGGAGCTTTCAAGGGACAATTATAGTTTGGAGAGCTCACGTCAGAAGTATGCATGTTGCACCCAAGGGGGTAGGAGCATAGGCGGAAGTTGAAGCACCCATGGGGAAATCTCAACCTGGAAAGGGCCCAATAGCCTTTAGCATTCCGTTGACTTCCATTCATTTTAACGTCACTTTTAAATCAAATAACTTTACATGAGACGCACTCTGTACCTTGATATTGGCATTGTTGTAAAACGGAGAGGACACAGCAAAACATATTTGCTTCGATCGGAAATCTGTCATTAAGGTATTGCATTGTAAGAAACGTTTATCTGAAATTGTGCTAAAAATGGTGTCACAAATCATGTGACGGCTAGGGAGTTTCTGTCGTACAGGAGAAAATTTACCGTACTGTTTGTTTAACAAGCCGTAGCCATAGTCATGCTCGTTTACTTTTCTATTCATGTTGGGGAAACAATTACATCAGTATTTCTCAAAAAATATGCTTAGAAATTCGTATTTGTTTGTAAGCAGAATCACTATCTTTATGGATTTTACTATTCAATGCAAGTGAATTGAGAAAGATGGCTAAGCTAAGCTACATGCTATAGCTTGGTATGTACATGCTAGCTCCCTTGACATGCTGGCTTCAAGACTGCCTGGAACCAAAGTTAGTTAACGAAGAATCAAGTCCACACGTACAATATTAGCCTCCCACTCCAGTAAGTGATTGCAGCTATGACTTATTAAGAAAAGTATCGTGCTCTGTCTGATTTGTGATTGAGCATCTACCACTCAATTTATCGTATTCGGGTTCGTTGGCCGACGTGACCGTACGTCACCACAAGCTTGCGCCGTTGCCTGGTGACCAATTAAAATTTTCAGAATTGTGCTTCAACGGCTCCCATTAAAAACAACGCCATCCCACGGTCCATTCTGTTCTACTGTCTATGGTTGTACCAGTGTAGGGAAGAGGGTGTTTGTGTGTTTATATATTTTATGGTATTTATGAAGTGTGAGTGTTTATTGTACTGTTTATTGTTCGGAGTATTTATGTCTATTTTTGTAGTGGTTCTTAGCTTTTTAAACATGATTGATTTTACAAGTTTTGGCTGAATATGTGGGCTAGAAAACCCAGGGAAAACCAAATGGCAGTCAGTTGCTTTAGGGGTGAGCTACTGTGAACACCTGACTACAACCACAGAGAGAATTGCACAGCAAATATTTGTGCTATTGCTTTATATTATTGAATTTACTTTTTAAAGTTTAGTTTGCATTTAGAATCGTTTAATTTCTGATTGATTATTTTGTTTGGAGTTTTTTTTTTCTTTTGTTTTTTCCGGACACTTTTCCTGCTTGGGAGGGAAAATAAAACCCAGTTCGACCATCACGCATTGACTCACTGTCAAATTTGGTTTGAACTCGCTTCCACTAGGTGGTAGACATGTCATACTATGTCCCTGACTCAGAATTACGTCATGTTTCTATACAAAATAGTCGAACTAGAGCATGCTGAATCAGTTCGAGCGAAAGTTTGCGTGTGAGCCATATTATTAGAGCGATATTGTCAACGTCAGCGAGTGTTTGCCTTTGTTTTTCGTCTAATGCCATCAAAGAAGTTTACCTGCAATGAAGTGTTGGGTCTTCTATTCGCAGACCCTGATTCTGAAGGCGAATATCTGCCTCCAGAAGATGATGGTGATGTGTTTAGCGACGACGCTTCAGATGCGTCCCTGCCTTGCAGTGATGCAGCTGGACAAAGTGATTGTTTAGCCCTACACCAAGCACATTCTTCGGATCATTTGGCCAAAGTAGATACTCATTTGCTCAATGTCAGCGATGGGAACAGTGTTTCATGGGGTGGGAATGTTTATCAGGGAGTAAGCAGGCGTGTTATTAGTGTGGGGAACGAGGCTGGAAGTGAAGTCGGGGTCCAGTGTTTTTACTGCGCTAGCCATGTAGCTAATTTGTTTTCCGACTGTGCCTTTCCCTAATTGCGGGGACAGTAAGGTGGTGGAGCCTTTGTCTAATGCCACTGGGTATGTTACACGAGGTCAAAAGTGTTTCTAGGAGAGCTAGGGGACAACGTAGAAGCAGGGTGAGGAGACGCAGTGAGAGTCCTACCCATGAAAATTCCCTCCACTCGGCACGAGTGCGTAGCAGATCTGGGCCAAGCAGAACAGAGGCGGTGTGGCACGGGGCAGAGGAGCTAATATGCTCGTTAGTTTATCTAGGCAAGATGATGGGAATGCCGGTGTACTGTCGCACCTGCTTTGAGTTGATCAATGAGGAGGGGTATCAAAATTGGCTCACGCCCTTTGATCAGCCAATTGGATATCTCCAATGCCAATTCGCCCCTAGATTTTCTGTCACTCTTTCTCTGATGATTTCTGTCTTACAAATTTTACAAATGTTACAAATGAGACAAACCGCTTTGCCCATCAGTTTTTAGCCTTTGTCAGCTCAAAAAAAAGCCCATCCAAAAAAAACAAACAAACCTAAAAAAAAAAAAAACTACTAACACTGTCCCTCGTCTCATCTTGTCATGTCACTCATGAGATTTTAAGCTAAACAGGTCTTATGATTATATATATATATATATATATATATATATATATATATTATATATATATATATATATATATGTGCCCCATATATGGAATCTGATTGCCTATGTAGTAAATGGAAAATCTCTACAACAAAAGGTCAGCCTACTGCTACATGCATTTGGTTTGGTTCTGCCATTTATTAGTAAAGATTTACACTGTTTGTTTGCTATTTACTATTTATCTGAGCATTCAGTATTGTGCAGTATAGCATACACAAGGTACACACACAATTTTTTGGGGGAAGGAGTACTGCATTTTATCTTTCAAACGTGACAATGTATAAAAATTCTATAATCCAAGATGGCCGCCACCATGTGACGTCATAATATGCAAATTAGATGGGTAAATTTAATCCCTACATAAACTTTGGATCATCCTTGATATTTCTCTAATTTACAGTAATTCTCTATCTCTTATCATTTTTAAGTTATAGCTTTTGAAATTAAGATGTCAAAATCGAATGTTTTAGGAAAAAAACCTCTGGCGCCTAAAGGGTTAACCCAAGTTTGAATGGTCCCACAAAATGCTGCTGCTCACAAAGAAGTGACAGTGGCATTCATAATTGTAATGAGGTGAAGAAATCAGAAGGCATGACTGTTGCAGTCAAAATACAGAATGCTTTACTGTGCAAGTTTTGCAACTAGAAAACATTAAAGCTGTCTACAGTGTAAACAATATGTCCCTTATAACTGCAAAGTGAAGACATCTTTATCCACTGAACTTCACTGAACTGCATCACTGTCGACTTTGGGTTGTACCTGCCTATCGCGATAGTTCTCACAACAATGTTCATTACAAATACAGTTGCCCATGTAACTGTATTCTCTCTGAGCTTAGAGGTTAGTTTGAAGAGAGACTTGTATTATCTTCACATTAGCAAGCTAATTTAGCATGTTACCAGACTAATATGCTTCCTGTGGTGTATTTTCATATGCCTGCTAGAGTAAAACAGTCTGTCAAACTCAAAGTTGTAGGAGAGGTTGTTTTGGCTGTTTCCATGATAAAGCATTTGACTACTTGCTATGTGGTGCACAACTATCTTCTCAGACAATTAATTACCATCTGAAAGCATGTTTATTTGGCTAACTTTAGCCTGCTAATCCTGTTGTCCTAACATCACTCAGAACATCTTATCTTATGAAACATATTAGACATAAATGGGCTAATACTGCTGGAAACTCACAATAAATAGGAAAACTAACCACAATTTTTTAGGATTTATCCAGTTTATATAATATATTTATAATATATATATATATATTTCCAATGTCCAATGCCAAACAATGTCCCGCGGCATGACGTTCCGCTGTTCTGTGTTCCCAACGTTTTGTACGCACACACTCACCGGTATGAAACGGTATACCGCCCAGCCCTAGCCAATTGCATGAAAATCGGCCAATTCCTAACACCAGCCGGTCACTCAGTGCATCCCTAACCTTAATGAACATCAAACCCTGCTTTGTTGTGTTGTTGCAGGGGGGTGTGTGTGTGCAGATGGCCGCTTGGTTAAGCAGTAGGCATTGGGGCGGTAAATTGTGTAATTGACACGTACCAGCTCATCAATGCGCATGCACTCTATCTTGTTCATGTGGAATTATGTGTTATAACACAGGCCAAATATGTCATGCGGTTCGTTTGTGTGTGTGTGTGTGTGTGTGTGTGTGTAACACGCAGGCCCTTTCTTCATCCTGACAATTTTGATGTTTTCTGCACTGTTCCTCTTGTGTCTCTCTCCTCCTCCATCTACTGGTGTCTTCCTCTCTTTTTGAAATGACAAGTCATAATGCATATGCTTCATTGTGCAAAATTTGCTGCTGCTACTCCCACTCTTTATTTTCCTCAATTTTCCTCAAATTCCTAATTTGTCATATTTTGTCAAACAATGCTTGTCACCTGCACTATTAGTAAAGTTATGGTCAGTCAAACACACACAAACACACACACGCACAAACTGACTCCTTACTGTCTCTCTCCCCTCTTTTATCTCTCTGTCTTTCTCTCTGCCTCTTTCTCTCTCTCGCCGGGGACAGGATTTGGCAAGGTGAACATGTATGAGGGCCGACCATTATAATGACATGACAATAACATAATAATAATAATAATAATAATAACACACACACACACACACACACACACACACACACACACACACACACACACACACACACACACACACACACACACCCACACACAAAAATCACTGAGATTTTAGAATTTATTTAGGCTACCCCAGAAGGCTAAACAAATAACTTGCCTGCACTAATGTGATGGGTGGTACTGAAATTTAGATTGCAGCAAAAAGGCCAGGTCTGCCCCAAAGACAGTGGTTTTGATGCGCAACATGTCCTTGCTCGTATATTGAGATAATAAACGGCTCTGAGAAATTGTAGTGAACAGCGCCACCTTCAGGGCAAAAGCCATATGACTGCTTGTTTTCTGACAAAGTTGTGAGAATGAGAACTTTTTGTCGGACAACTGTTCGTGTGAAACTGAGACTGATAACTGAGACTGAGACTGACTGGGTATTTCCGAGAGATGGCGCTGTTTGGTTCTGAGAATGACGACTTTGAATCTGAGAATGAAAAACGTTTTTCTGAGAATGACGACTTTGAATCTCAGTATGACAGATATTTTTCTGAGAATGACGGATTCGAATCTGAGTATGACGGATATTTTTCTGAGTATGATGACTTTGAATCTGAGGATGACAAAGGTTTTCCTGATAATGACGACTTTTCATCTGAGGATGAGAGGTTTTTGTGAGACTGATGACTTTTCATCTGAGTATGACAGATATTTTTCTGAGAATGATGACTTTTCATCTGAGTAGGACATAGGTTTTTCTGAGAATGAGTTACTTTTGGATGAAGCTGATACCTTTTCGTCTGAGTCTGACATGTGAGTCTGATATCTGACATGTGAGACTGATATCTGACGATGTCCTAAAATGAACACCGTACAAGTGACAGTAACTTAGTCTTGTCCTCACACGCTTTCACCATGCCAACAACATGCATCTCATCCAGGACCGCTGGCAAGCCTTTGCAGTTTCCTCCAACATTTCCTTACACTAACAATTAAAATAACTAGATAAATACATAAAAATACAAGACACTTGCACATGTGGGGAGAGCACCCATTGTACCACACTTCAGGCTTTCCTAACTACAGCCATTACAATTATCCATACACTATGTGGGACACATCCTCAGCAGTGTACCTCAGGATCAACGGGTGTTTCGGGCCTTTATTCACTGTACACCCTCCCCTGAGGCGGCCCCACTAAAGGTGATCAATCCTTTAGTGTGTGTCCACAGTTCAGCTACCTGCTACCCAAATTTCCAAAATGTACTTCCTCAATTCACTTACAACCAAAGTTTACTTCCAAAATGTACTACCTACTGTTCACTACCACCTGTTTGCACGACTTCCAAAGTTTTTCTTACAAAATTAACTACCACCACAATTTACTTCCAAAATGACCTGCTTACTTACTAATTAGGACTTATTATCGAATATTTGCACTTTACCACCATTTTACCACAAATACTATCACTTTGCAGTCACTAACGCATATGCCATTACACAAACAACCCTGCCAATGCTAGTTCTAAAGACGATTCTACCCACTTACTTAACATTAAGTGTATACACCTCTTGAATCTAATGGTGACTAATGCTCAGTTATAGTAATACAGTAATAATCACATATTGATCCTTTTATGGGTGACTGTTATATAATAATAATAAACTGGCTGTTGCCACTTACCAGTAGGAGAGAACCTCAGAGAACTCACCCGTATCTCTGGCTTAAAGTGGCGAGAGGTCCCGATTCTACCCGCTGACTTAACATTAAATGTATACACCTCTTGAATCTAATGGTGTCTAATGCTCAGCTATCCCGTGTTCCATACACCGCAAAACCCCGGGAAACTTGGCCACTCTGTATCCCAATACACCGCACGATCCCAGAGAGCCTGATTCTAAGCTGCCCATGTGTGTAATGGCTGCCATTTATAACCTCTTCTTCTGTGTTTCTATTGACCCACTAAAAGCACTACTGCCATCTGCTGGTCTGGGGTGCCCATCCTTATCTGCACAAACAGCCCTAGGTTGCACTAATCTCCACCACCTTACTAATGTCCTGTGCTGAACCAGTACCCACGCTAACCACTCCCAGCCTCCACTGCCACATTAATAAAATAAAATAATAATAATCCCAGCCTCCACTGCCACATTAATATATGATATAGAGTGCACTGTCTTGCATGTCTGTCAAAAGAGCTCCATTCAAGAAAAACGCAGCTTCTGGTCAGGTTATGTTGGAGTGGAGGCCTGAGTTTAGGCAGATGATCAGGCGTCTGGCTCACTGTAATTGCCAGGGTTCTTCTTCTGAAGGAATAACTGTTAAGAGGGATGCGTGTCTATGTGTCAGAGAGAGAGAGGAAGAGGGAGACAGCGGGTGTGGTCGTAAATTCAGTCTCCCACTCTGAAAATGGAATTACACTCTGCAGTTCGAAAAGCCTGAGCATTCCATCTCTCTTTGAATTAGCGAACGGTTTTGTTTACATAAGGGGATCTAACTCAAATATCCCAGAAGGTAAATGTGAGCTTTTATGTTTAATTCAGATGTTGTTCATCTCACTTGAGATGTCGATGTCAGTGATAAAAATAATGTACATTGGACTGCAAAAAAAAAGATACCATTTTCCTGTTGTGAGACTAATAAAATCAAACTTTTAGCATCTGTCATACAGCTGGATGAACCTGCGATACAACCAGTTAATTTGACATCATACTCTGTTGGTTTCTCTTTTTGGTTGGAGTATCTGGAGTACGCTCTGAACAGTCTTGGAGTGTGACACTGAATAAATGAACAACAGTTCCATAAGCATGCAAAATTTATGAACTGTTTCAAAGTGAGTGTGCTCCAAGCGCTCTGAGTGGCAGTTTACGAATGCACCCAGCGTGTGTGTGTGTGTGTGTGTGAGAGAGAGAGAGAGAGAGAAAGAGAGAGAGAGGGTTTGTGTGTATGTGACAGTGTTTGTGTGTGTGAGAGAGAGGGAGAGAGAGAGAGGGGGATTAGTGCAGAGAGAGGAGCTGTCTACCTGAGTCACTGGGGCAGTGGGAGGGAGAGGGGGAGTAGAGAGAAATTGCCTTTTGCAGCAGTTCTGCAATTATTGTTTGTGTGAGTGCTGGTGCATATTTGGATGTGTTGGTGTGGTGTTTACCTGATTCATTTAAGCAGGTGGAAGGATGCAGGAACACAATGGCATGCATCATTTGGTAACAATTGCCAGGGCAAAGTGTGTGTGTCTAGGCGAGAAAGAGTGAATCTGTGTGAATCTGTATGTATCCATAGATATTTGTGTGTACTTTCCAGTGTCATGCATTCTTGCATGTGTCGGTGTGGCGTTTTCCTGTCTTCTATAGGAAGGTGGATTAATGGAGGGGAAACACAATGGTATGCAACCCTCCTGCTAATGATCGGCAGTCGGATTGTGTGTGTGTGTGTGTGTGTGTGTTTGTGTTTGTGTACAGGCAAAGTGGGATCGCCTCCAGCTCTTAATTGCAGCTGCTCAGCCACCAGTGCATTAGGCTGACATCAATTAAGCTTATAAATTCAGTTAAACAAAGCTGCCCTCACACACACTCACTCACTGTCTGTCTCACTCTCCCACCAACAGACACACACACACACACACACACACACACACACACACACACACACACACACACACACACACACACACACACACACACACACACACAGCATATCCATTTCTGCTCTGTCTCTCTCCAATATAGACACACATACACATACACAGCCTCTTTAAGCTAAGCTAAGAGCACATATTTTGGGAGTTGTGTAAAATATGTGTAAAAGTAACTCTTACTATGACATGTGTAAAAGTAACTCTTACTATGACATGTGTACAATGTAGTTTTGTCATATACAGCAGTGCTTTAGTTAAAATAAAAATTGCCCACAATGAGCATTACCCCACCAACACATACACACACACACACACACACACACACACACACACACACACACACACACACACACACACACACAAGCAAACATATACAAATAACATCTACCAGCTAAACAGTACACAGACAAGCACACATGCCTAATATATCTCCACTTGTAGGCTTACTATTATTCCAGTATTGTAGTGACGTTTGTCACTCCAAGACAGAAAACAAAGTAATAAATGTATGATGCAGACAAAAGTGCTGCAATGAAAGCAGTTTGCATCGTTTATTGAGCTGCTGCACAGATACACATACACTAGCACCCACTAAACTGTGACAGGTTAGAAAGTGGGAAAGTTTGTAAGTATGTGTGTCTGTTTCTTTGTGTGCGTGTGTGTAGGCTAAATCCCAATGTAAAATAGAGAGAGGAGAGTGGGGCCTTTATAAAGTTCAAACTCTATGTTCAGTTGCAATTACTGTCAGAATTATTCCATGTGAGAGGTAAAGGCAGTGAGAATGTTTTGTCCTTCTCCTCTCCTCCTACCCCTTCTCTCTTTTTCTATTCTCTCTCCAAGCATTTCTCTTATTTCTGACGCTTTCTGTTGTACCATGTCTTCAAACATATGTTTGCCCTTCCTCTGTGTTTTTTTCATCTGCTCTTTCTTCCCTGCTCCTTTTGTCTTGCCTAATCTTCCTAATCTGTGTTCACACACAGAAGGCATGTCATATTTATGTGAAGCCCTGTAATGTATGATATTGATAACAGGTTCGATGGTTTTTATTTATTATTTTTGCTCTTTAATCACTTATTTATGCATATGGTAAAACATTTAACATCTGGTATCTGGTCCCTTGGTCCCTGTGTGCCATCCGGCACCGCAAAGCCTAGTGAAGCCTCTTTGTACGTCTGCACAGTATGTGTGGGGGGGTGGCATGTTCCTTCTTAAGTGGAATCAAAGGCTCTTTGACAGGAACATGTTGGGAGCTTAGAGTTTGGCAGCAGGCACCAGCTTGGGCAGCCTACATGGGGGTCCTTAGAGAACACAGGTGTTGAAGTATGTGCTACATTCTGACATACCCAAAGAGTGGAAGTCAGTGCTTTTGCAATAGACCTGACAATTCAAGTAAAATGGCTAAGTGTGGTGTGTGTGCATGCGTGTGTTTTTATGTGTTTGTTAGAGCATCTTTGTTGTCATGGAGATACCTTTAATGTATTGAGACCTAAGAATGTTCACGATTCTTATTCTTTGCAACAGCTTTTTTCCAAAACAATAAAAGTTGTTAAAATAACATTTTCTGGAAAAAAATTTAACATAACTTGCAAAGCTTAGTAATAGTCAGAAACATAAGAAATCTACTCTAGACCAATCAATTTCAATTTGAATCAAATAAATCATATAACACTTAATGGAAATGTTAATTTGGAAAAAGTCCTCCAAAAAGCAACTGTATTATTCATTTGCAATCTATTATTCAGTAGATGGGCAGTATATTATTCAGTAGGTGATGTCTGGCCAGAGACCCAGAGATGCAGAGAATTTTGGAGGAAACACAAAAAATGCTTGTGGTGAACTTGACCTTGATTTGTTCAAAACCTTATAAAGTAGGCTTTGCTGTCAGGTGTTATGTGCCTATGTGGTTTTGGGAAGAGAACACAGAAACAGCAGTAAGGAAAAGCATGTGAACCCTTTGGAATTTTAATGGATTTGAATGTTATTTCATGTGAAATGTGGTTTCAAGGTCATAAAATGTGATCTTCATCTTCAAGCCACTGGTGAAGATGAACATAATGTGCTAAAGCTAATACTGCAAAATAAACTATTACATTTCATGTCTTTGTTGAAAACATACACGAGACATCCAAAATGCTGTGTGGCAAAGTAAGTAAACCTTTGGGATTAATCACTTGTTAAACAGTCTTTTGGAAATACACTCAAGCCAAGGTTTCCCACAATTGTAATTCGGATCTGCACGATGATCAGGAAATATACTAACCTATTTTTTTGTTTTGTTTTTTTTATGCCTTATTTTTAGGATGTCTATGTCTTTCCATGTTATGGTTTTCTGTTAATCTCTACGGGGGATGGTCTTTAAACTATTAAAAGGTTAATAAACTTGGGAGTTATTTTTGTCTTGTAGTGATGACAATGTTTCCAGCACCTGAGACATCAAAGCAGCCACAAATTACAATGTTCCCCTAACTGCTTCTCGTAATAGAGAGAGTGCATTAATGGTGCCCTGAGTGTGCTCATGGCAGGACATTACAGTGGAGGCTTTGATCTCCAAAAAAGCATGTTATGTGCAAAAACTGGCCAAAGAGCTCATTTGTACTTGGAGAATAGTTTGTGGATTGGTGAAACAAATAATGAACTGTACACAAACAACACACAGCAGTGGATTACTTCCAAACAATACAATTTATGCATCCACTCTATTCTGAATTGCAGTTGAGGAAGCATCATGATTTGTGGCTGGTTTAATGTATCGAACAACTTGCAATAACTGCAAGAAAAACGTCCCAAGTTTATCATCATTTCAACAGGATATTGACCATGTGATGATGTGATGTGACGCTAGTGTGTCACCACAGCGTCCTAATGGCTACGGCTTTGAACACGAGACACCATTGCCTTCCTCAAACTTTCCCTATCTGCTTTGATTATGCATTGCACTAAACTATTGCAGGTGAAAATTCCCCTTTTATGCTGTGTTTCGTTTTGTCTTTGACTAACATATGGGTGCACACACATTGTTAAACTCACTAGCAAACATTACACATGCATAAACATTTACCACACAAATACAACAAAGAACATTGGTTTATTAAGACGCTTTGTTTATTTAGAAATATCTTCGTAACACAGGTATTTTGTCTTCTGAGTTGGATCTGTGGATTCTAGAACGTCTAAATACTTCTATGAATGTCTGCTCATCATTTTAAAACAGACAAGTCTTACCGTAGTAGCAGCAGTTCCTCCTTGGTCAAAGAGCACACACAGCTGTCCCTAGGAAGTTATATTTTTGGGCATGTTTGCGAGTCTGCGTGGCTGCACCCTCAAAAAATGAATTCACATTTTGGATGTCTGAAATAGTGATATCTGTGTAAGTACATTTGTGTTAATATAATGTGGTACCATTTTAAATGTTGCTATTTAGTATTGATGTCTGTATACTTGAAAAAACCCTGTATTTTGTGCTGTCAATGAAATTATCCATTTTGAGGTGTAAGCAGGTATCCCTGAAAGGGGTTGCAATTTCAGTTGTTGAGAGAACTGTATAGGAAGAGGAAATATGCCTGTTCTCCTGAGTCCTGTATCATCCTATCCTCAGCAGTGTGCTGTTTGTTTGAATTTTGAACTTGTCTATCCTGAGCAATTGGCCTATATATTTGTTTTGGCTTCTCCTAGCCTGTTTTTTGTAAATAGTGTAAATAGCATATTCCTATATTTTTCTACTTTTTCTTTAAATTATCGGCACTAACTTCTGTTTTTATCTAATTCACATTTACCAGTTGTCTCAGCTTCAGTTCATTCCTGGCAAAAGAGTGTTAAACCAGTGATAAATCTCAAAGGCTTACTTACTGCACTATCATTTTGGAAGTGTCATGTATTTTTAATGAAGACATGAAATATAATTGTTTATTTTGCAGTATTAGCTTTAGCACAATGTATTCGGTTCACTAGTGACTTCAGATCACATGTTATGACAATTTTTTTCAGAAAGCTATGACATTTTAGGTGCACATACTTCTTCTTGCCACTGTGGCTATCTGAAATGTTTATGTTTACAATTCTTGGTAGACACTTATTTTCCTAAAGAAAACACTACATTATTAACAAATCAGAAAACAGTTTTATTATTATGCATTGAGTCATCCGAAATGAAGTAACTGTATTTACTGCCTGCTCATTGTTATTGAGTAGATGGGTAGTAGAGAATTGAGTAGACTTTCAGGCCCGTGCACCTACAGTAGAGATGGCAATGGCCCAATGGCAAGCTCATCAGCCGAGGTGGCTAATCCGGCTTCAGAGAGAAAAAAGGCCATACAACATACTTCATATTTGTCCCAACCATTCACAAAACTGCCCATTAGCACAACTCTTCAGCTAGGTAGATGAACTACAGTATCTCACAAAAGTGAGTACACCCTTCACATTTCAGGAAAAATGTGCTTTATCTTTTCAAGGGACAGTGCTACAAAAATGAAACTCGGATATGCTTTTGAGTAGTCAGTGTACAGCTTGTGTAGCAGTATTAATTTACTGTCCTCTGAAAACAACTTTATACACAGACATTTTTGTATAAATAGGAGGCAACAAAAGTGAGTACACCCTGAATGACAATTGTACATATCATTCAACCATGAAAACCCACCTGTCCAATAATCATTTTTGTGTTTTGGTTCATTGGACCATACAAATATATGTGTCATGTATTACAGCTATTCATTTTAATGTTTTGGCTGGGGAGGTCAGCCTGTCAGACCTCAAATATGCCACACAGTGCAACAACCCGGTCTGCATGATCATCTTCCAAGAGGAAAGCCTTTTGTAAAGCTTGATCACAAAAAAGCCTGAAAGCTGTTTGCTGAAGACATGCAGTCCAAAAAATTGAATTCCCGAAACCATGTCTGACTAGAATAAGATACAATTTTAGCTTAACTGGTGTCAGGAATGTGTGGTTGCAGCCTGTTGAACAATACAATTATAAGTGTGCCTTGCCTACAATTGAGCCCAGTGGCGGTAGCATCATGGTTTGGGGCTGCTTCAATGCTGCCAACACTGGGAAACTGCAGTTCATTGAAAGAATCATGGATTCTGATATGTGTTGTAGCATTCTGAAGCAGATAATGACACACCCCCTTCGGAAACTGAGACACACAGCAGTTTTTTCAACATGATAACAACCACTAACACATCTCCAAGATGACCACTGCCTTCCTGAAGAAGTTGAAAGTGAAGGTAATGGCGTGGCCAAGTATGTCTCCAGACCTGAACCTTATGGAACGCCCAAGGAGCACCAGTGTCTAACATCTGCCAGGTCTGTAATGACATAATGGGGGAATGGAAAAGGATCACAAAAACAACCTGTGCAGCTCTGATGCATTTCATATTAAGGCAGTGGTAGATAACAGTGGTGCTCACTCAAAAAAGTAACGATTTCGACACAATTTGGACATGTTCACTGTGGGGTGTACTCACTTTTGTGGCCTGCTATTTATACAGAAATGCCTGTGTGTAAAGTAATTTTCAGAGGACAGCAAATGAATACTGCTACACAAGCTGTACACTGACTACTGAAAAACATATTGAAGTTTCATTTGTGTAGTATTGTCCCTTGAAAAAATATAGCCCATTTTTTTCCTGAAATGTGAAGGGTGTACTCACTTTTGTGAGATACTGTAAGTCACTTGGGTAATGTGCAAAGGTGGAACTTAAAACATGGCAGGATTTGTATTGTTTGAAGCCCAGATTACAGCTTTACTTGTGGGGGACTTCCTGACGTGTTGTACCTATGTAAGGGATAATGGACCACATGGTGTTTGTATATCAGAAAGTTAATGGTGGTAATGGGGCCACAACCCAAAGGTCTGTGCACACATACTGCAACTTTGAGGGGGGTGGAGGTGTGAGTGTGAGAAAATGGAGGATGTCAGTATATTTCAATTGGCCACTACTGCCTATGAAATTCGCCTCTGAATTGCATAGGGTAAAACTTTTTTCTACTTATTTCTCTTGGTTTGTCCAATTCCCTGGTCTGTGTGGGGGAATAAATAGTAAAAAGGATAGAGACAGAGAGAGAGAGAGAGAGGGAGAGGGGATACGAGAGAAAAAGAGAGAGTGTGCTTTATAGGCTGACACACAAAATGGTCTACCATGATTAAAGGCAGTAACTGATTGATGAAGCATCTGATTGATGAAGCATCTGAAATGAAAGTTCAGCAAGATCCTTGGCCAAAACAAACACACACACATACACACACAAACTTTGCTATCTTTTTGTATGTGTGTATTTCATAGGGATGCACCGAATCCTGATTTTTAAGGTTCTGCCTAATACCGAACCCACCGAATCCGAAACCGAATACCGAATCCTAGTGATGGGCAAATGGAGCCTTGTGAAGCATTGATGCCTCACTCAGAAAATTGTGTCAAACGGTTCGAAGTGTCTGAGGCCTTGGAGAAACACTGACCTCTAGTGGACAAATTTAATCATTGCAAACTGGCACACAGCCCATGATTTGGGAATCCAAAACTCCCAAACTCTCGAAAATTAAAAGTCGCCAAAATCTCCACTAACGTCACACAATACTCCCCACTACCCAACATTTTAAAGAAATATTGGTGCATCTTTTATACTGTAGCAGTTTAGCGCTCGTCAAACCACGGAAGCCCGCTGACACTCTGAAGCTTCCACAGAGCGGAACATTCGCTGAGCCAATGAAACGGGAAGTGGAGAACGAGGGAGTTCGCTGCGAGGCTTCCAGCTGTCGTAACAGAGCATTTCAATAAAGCAATCATTGTACCTATCTCTAAAGTTTCTATGTCCACTTACGGGAGCTCAGCCGAAAGGTCCCACCCTAATCTATCCAGATAGTACATAAGTTGACTCGTAAGTGAGAGTTAAGTCAACCGAAGGCATTTCAGTTACATGAGTGTTTCTCCCACTATGTATTACTTGGGTTCAACTGGGGATAGCGTCGCTTAGTTCGTGCCAACGGCCGATTTACATTCTGGCTACACCATGGGCATAATATGGAGCTAGTCTAGAGAGTGTAAGCGGCCATGCAGCTATAGGTGCTTATTTCCCTGCTTAAGTCGTAGCTTTCCTACACAGAGGTGCTAGGCCGGCTGATTCAGCAGCACGTGGTAGTACTAATCTAGCATAAGACAGAAGTTACCCCCGCTAAAGAATGACAGTTCTACATGACGTGATCCAAACCTACGCATGCTTTAAGATTCGGTTCGGTTGCTGCTCTAGGGTTCGGCCGAAACCGAACCCCGCCAAAAATGCCAATATTCGGCCGAATCCGAAACTGAACCTCGGATTCGGTGCATCTCTAGTATTTCATGTGTTTAGCATGGAAGTGGGCTGCTTGTGTGTCCCATCCTCTAGTCAGGCTCTTGCTGGCCTTCTCTTATTGGCTGAAGTGATTGAAAGAGGGTCAGCAGAGATGCATAAAGACAGATGCACAACTTTAATTCATGTGACCCATAAACACACACACATGGATGAGAGAAGAGTATGTAATTGCTGCTGATCAGTGCAGGCATCAAATTACATGTCACAAATATAGAATGTGTAGAAAACCATGTATAGAAACACACACCATTGTTAACTAACCATGTATAGAAACACACACCATTGTTAACTCGTATAACTCTGAAAATATACTTTCTGCCACTCTTTCACACACACAAACTCTCTGTTTCTGACACATACATACACATACACACACACACACACACACGCACACACACACACACACACACACACACACACACACACACACACACACACACACACACACACACACACACACACACACACACACACACGTAACCATCTTTTTCCTTCTCTGAACTTGCCATCTGGGACTTTCAGGTCAAACGGACTGATCTGTGCTGTGTAGTGGTGTACGCGGGCCTCATTAGAAGGTGTTTAAAGGCAAAGCCTTTCATGTTTCTGCTCTGATCTCCATCTCATTCACATATGCACATGCACACTGATTATCACATCTTGGTCTCGCTGGATTCAGCAGTACATACACATTAATCCATGCTTTGAAGCGTTGCTTTAACATGGTCCTTACACACACACCAACACCAACACAAAGCCCTCCTGGCATGCCACACACACATAAATGCAGATGTACACACCCATAATTGCACACAGCCCTCCTGAGGTGCCCTCAGCAGCCACACACCCCACACACACACACACACATGTGCCCACATACACACATACACTCGTGCACACATCCACATCCACACAGTCAGGCTCCTGCCGTGTGTGTGTGTATGTGTGTGTATGTGTGTGTGTGTGTGTGTGTGTGTGTGTGTGTTTGTGGCTGTGAGGCCTCCAACTGGGCTGCAGGCTCCCAGCCAGCACGTGACGTAATAAGCATCATGCCATGTGATTACAGGGGCCGCCAGGCACAATTGGAGATGACGGAGGAGCTTGGCCCTCTCCACTGCTGCAGCTCATTTATGTACGCACCCACACACACATTACATGATATCAGCCTGAATTTGCCCTGAATTTGTCATGGCCAATACATTTCCAGCATCGTCCCTGATTCCGAAAGGTTGGGCATGACTTCGAATGTGAGTGAGTCTCACGATGTGACATACTTTACAACCTGCCATTACAACCTGCCATTCTACGACTTGTGTCCTGTGGTGTTTGTACATCATCAGACTGGCTCTTTTTTTACTGATGTTTTTTTTTAACTCTTTATCCATTTGTACTGAATTCTTACTATGTGCTGCATCACCAACTTACATTTCTCTCTTTCGTGTTTACTTGGGGAACGAGCTATATCATATCTCATATATCATATGTCACCAAAACAAATATTACACTACCATTGTAAGCTGACGAGCTAACCATTAACCCACCGTACCACTTTAACACATGGAGGCAGTAGTGATATTTATAGCCGTAGTTCCATGTAGTATAAATAAAATACACAGAAATATGACACAAACTGACATTCAGTTAATTTTTTTAACAAGTAAGAATAATTGTGCTGATGAAGAAAACACATCCCTGATTCTGATCTGGTTCAATTTCTCATATTAAATATTTCGTTGCATTTCCTTTTTTCTCTCCCCCCTTTGCAGATGTGTGGAGATCATCGCAAAAGAAGGCAGAAGACTTAAAGAGCTTTACCTCGTGTCCTGCAAGATTACAGACTATGGTAAGAAAGCATTATGTAGTGTGTGTTTTTGTCTGTACTTTTGGCTGTCTGTTTTGCGACCTGTTGCCAGTCCACACCACACTAAGACCCAGTGATCAAGTTCGGCTCTCTGCTACTTCTAGCTTTATCATCAGAGGAGGAATGTTTTACATCACGCATGCACACACACACACACAGTGAATGGGGTGAGTCCACACCACAATGAAAACAAAGCGATTCAGCATTCCTTTCCTGACAATATTTTAGGTGACACATTTGATTACTTTATTTGGGAGGACCAATACTTATTAAACACACACGCACACACGGTGAACAGTGGTGTGTGATTGTGTGTGCTTGATGCAGAGAAATAGGCTGAAAAATGTTTTTTTGTGGTTACATCAGACATTTCAGAAAAACTGGTCAGTCACCATCAATCTTTGCTTTTTGCTTGTTCTGGCCTAGCATCAGAGAAGAAATGCTTCATATGACTCAAACTCACACACATGTTGAAGGTTGGGTTGAAAGACAGGTTGGTTTGCTATAAATCCTAGGTCTTTCCTAGTTCTGTGTTCGATATTGGAGAGCAGAAGAAACTGCTGTGTAGTGTGTGTCGACTATTGGAGCTTTGCTGTCAGAGCGTGTCACACTGGCTGTGCCGAACGCACCTTTTCCTCTGAGAATAATTACATTCTGTTCTGGAAGATTCTATGTCATGCACCCGGTGTGTGTGTGTGTGTGTGTGTGTGTGTGTCTGTGTGTGTGTGTGCACGCTAGAAGCGTGCGCGCTAGCAGCCACCTTCAGACTCCTATTACAAGCCAGCAGGTTTTTAGTCTGGCCTCTGGACTCAACTGCAGTGATTCATCTGCAGCTGGTCAAATAAGAGAGCCTTTACCTTTGCCCAGAAAGTAACACACAAACACACAAACACACACACACATACACACACACACACACACACACACACACACACAGCACATCGACATGGACAAACACAGACAAGTAAGTATGGCCAAGTAAGTATGGCCAGACAGAAAAACTCGACAAACTTGACACATTATTTTGTCAAGAGTTCAAGAGTCTTTGTCAAGAAGAAGCATGTGATCTAGTAAGAGCTGCCATGTCCATTTGCAGCTCACCTGTTTCTCTCCCTGACTCTTTTTCTCTATTTGTGTGTGCATGTCTGTTTCTGTCCGTGTGTATGTGCATGCGTGTGTGTGCATGGTTTTGTGTGTGTGAGTGTGTAAGGAGAAAAATGATTATCCTTCTATCTACCTGTCCTTGGTTGTTTATGTACTCCCTCCTCATTGGGGGCTAAGCTAGAGGCTGGAAGTGGTGTGGGTGCGTGTGTGTGTGTGTGTTCGGTGTGTTGTGGTGTGGTGCTGAAGCCGAGTAGTGTTTCTGGAGATGCTGGTGTGTGTCTGTATGCGAGTGCTTCTGTGTGTGTTTCTGTTTGTGGCCATTTGGTTTTGATTAGAGTGGAGAGGCACAGAGCAGGAAGTGGCTCAGGCCTGCCCCATGTCAGCATCCCCCATAGCACACCAATGCTCTATGCAGCCCTGTGTGTTTTTATGTTTGTGTGTGTGTGTGTTTGTCTGTGTGTCAGTATGTGTTTCCCTATATGTGTGCATGCTAATAGGTGGTTTTATGTGTGTGAAACCCTCAGTGTATTTCATTTCCCTATTCAGCTCCAACAGACTGTACTTGTGCGAATATTAAATAGCAAATAATAGAAGCGGGAAACAGTAGAAGTAGGGTAGAGATCTCAGCACTAAAGATGATGATAAAAAACATATATGGCTTTCAGGCTCTATTGAAGGCAGGCCTCTAAAGGTGCTTGTATACTACACCAACAAACACCAACAGTTGTGTCATTGTGGACCATCAGTCTGTGTTTGTGTTTGTGTTTGTTATTGTTGCTGTAGCTAGCTGAAAAAGTCCAAAACTGGCAGTGGTTTTACTGGACATTTTAAAATAACTGCCAACTTTAGAATGTTGGTGTTTTTCTGGAAGCATCTTTAATTCAGACTGTGCATGTTCAAATTCTAAATAACAAACAGTAGAACTGGGAAATGGTGAAAGTAGGGTAGAGATATCAGCTCCAGAGGCTAGGGTGGTAGGTAATAACTGAAATCATATATGGCTTTCATGGCGTCAGTATACACACAGGGCAGGTCTCTACAGCTTTGTAGATAAGGTGAAGCTTGGATCATTCAGAGCTATCCAACCATCTAACACACATTGTCTGCCTTGTGATTGCTCAAGCCTTGTGTTAACACTGTTAGTTCAAAGCAGAGCAGGTATCGCAGAGGTTTGGCCTCTGTGAATGCTTAGCTCTTTTACTTGCACTGTGTGTGTGTGTGTGTGTGTGTGTGTGTGTGTGTGTGTGTGTATGTGTGTACATGTGTGTGTGTATGCCGGTTATGTAAGTCTCTTCAGACCCCTGTGTTTTTCAAACACAAACATCTTCCTGTATTCCTGTGTACATACAGTATCAGCAAATTGATGTAAAACACACTTACAGCTGAAGAATGAACAATCAGACAAACAGTCCTGCACCCATACACCGTACAGTCACTCATTAACCCTCTCACCGGCACACAGAGACGCATACTCATTCACTCACACATACACCGAGAGTGAAAGAGACACATACACATACACATACACAGACACTCGGTCATACAGTCATACCAACATGAATTAGAGACAACCGATCTAAGCTTTTAGTGGCCACCCTCAAGGGCCTCTCTGTCCGGCCTACTCCTGGGAGGATAGGAAAGGACACCAGCTCAGCACAGCCCCTTACACACATACACACACACATTCATGCACACAAACACATTCACACATACATAAACACTTACACATACCCATACACACAGGCACATACGCAGACATTCTTTCTTGCACACACACACACACACACACACACACACACACACACACACACACACTCAGACACACACACACACACACACTCACCGACACACTCACTCACTCACAAACAGGCATATATCCCACTACCACTTACTGGTGCTGTGTCGTGTCTCCTCTGCACAGTCTAATTGATATAAATAGTTTGGAGGAGTTTGTTTGAGATGGTTGCTGGGCTGTTCCTGTCTGCTGAGATTACCTGACCGCAGGAGAACTCCGCTTGTGTCTTTGTATGTGAGTTCACACAATAACCAGTGTCTTATTAGCAATAAACCAGAGTTCACTCAAATATGAGACAATTGGCAACAATCACACATAGCCCTGCACGCATGCACAATACCCTCACTGATGAATCCTTTCACCCTACACACAGAGACATATACTGCTTTTGCTCACTACAAAGACACATACTCATTCCCTCACATACTCAATCACTGTTACATCCTAACTCACACACTCATTCATACTCATATTTACTCTCACTCATACTGACTCTCCCTAAAGCATAATAAATAAATACTTCCACACGTAGGCAGGTGACAAATGTGTGAGAATTATTTCCTTGTCATTATGGCACACAACCTTTTATGTTGATAGCAGGTAAGTTACCACGCTTGGAACACACTTGCAAAAACTGAATTTCCATATCCAAAAAGTTTAAAATTTCCCCTTGAAATCCTCTACAATGTTCCTCCACAAAGACGATTAACCTTCATACTGTGCATGTTTCCAGTGTGTAGCTATGGGCAATGCTATATAGAACCCCAAATCCCTGTTTTAGACATAAGGGAAAACTTAACCCATTCTCGCACTTCCCCTCCTACTGTTTGCAGTTGTAGCTGATATTACTGTGTAAAGTGCTTTCGCCTCCACAGGTTTGACAGAGCGGGGGGCTGTCCTTCATGAGCGCATATTAAGGGCGACCCTTACCGTGTGTGCGTGCATGTGTGTTACTGCATACATATGTGTGTGCATGTGTGTGTGCTTGCATGTGTGTGGCAGCCATTCTCTCCTAAAAGTACCTGTTTTCACATGTGGCCCTATGCTGTGTGTGTGTGTGTGTGTGTGTGTGTGTGTGTGTGTTTGGCATCCTTTTTTAGGCATGACCCTGTCACATGTGGCTCCCTGCTGTCTTGTGTACCCTTCATCCTGTCATCTCCTGCTTCTCTCCATGTTTTCATGCACTTCTCACTTGTTAGCAGTGTGTTGTCGCTCTGTGCTTCACCAGTTCACCTGTATTGCGCTTTCTCTCTCTATCTCTCTCTCTCTCTCTGTCTCACTCGCTCTCTCTCGTTCTCTCTCTTTTCCTCCCTCTATTGTCTTCTTCTTCTCTCTCTCTGTCTCATTTGAGTCTGTTTTGCAATCTTTCATTCCTTTACGTCCCTGTTTTTTCTTTTTGTGTGCATATGTGAACAGTTCTGTCCCATGTACCACAGGTGGAGAAGAAGGAGAAGAAGTAGGTGAAGGGGGAGAATGACAGGGTGGAGCAGAGGTAGAGGAGGATGAGGAGAGGTAGAGGAGGATGAAGAGAGGGAGGAGCAGGGGTTAAATTGGGCTGGGGCCATCCGGGGCTGAGCCCTGGCACACAAGCTCATACTGCATTATGATACATCAAAAGCAACGAACCTTTTTTCACAGTTTTCAGTTCTGAATAATAAAACAATATCTTTTTAACAATTAGCAAAACAATGAGTTTTGTGTAGCCTAACAGTCCGCCTAGTTTTCCTGATAGCAAGACGACTTATCAAAACTCATTGGAACAGTTGCGATCAGAGATTCTAGAACGCTACACGGCTGATTTACCTCTCCTCAGTAGGCTACTTTCTCCTCAGCGAGTCAGAGGCGTTAGTTGAGGCTGTCAAACATTTATGTGCCATTCATTTCACGGGGACCACAGCGAGATGCAGGTAGGCAAGGTATGTGACAATGAAAAGAGGTGCTTAAACAAGTAGCTGTCAGTTAAATTCCATTGTGCATTTGGCGAGTTCAATTTACACACTTCAGCAAAGAGTGTAAATCAGCTAGCTACAGCTAGCTACGACTGAAATGCTAACGTAATGACACAAAGTTGACATAAGCCTAACATCACCTGAAGTTAGGCTATCTCTGGCAAACATAAACAAAACAGTTTTCGTCGTCTTCTGCTCTAAGCCAATTAACTGTGGGAACAATCTTTCTTTCACTTTGATACTAGAAGGTTAATAAGTATTGTTGTTTTGGACTTTTAAAGGTAAAGGTAAAAAATGAGGAAAGCTGGAGGAAGCTTACAGATTTTTTCAAAAGGTGGGCAGCAAACTTCAGATATGTTGAAATGTTAATTTAAGCTACTGGTATGATTTTTTATGGAACTTCTCAGTGAGTAGCGAAATACCCTACTTGACAGCAAGTAACTGGACATGCGTTGCATAAATTATGCGTTATAAATCGCCATGCACGTATTGGTTCCGAATTCACATCAATTCTTCTCGGTTGAATGACTTAGAGAGTTATCACACAAGTACCATCCACATATCATCTGAAACTACTCGACCAGAGACACCCAACAGTCCCGGTTGGTAGTTGCTATGATGAGCGGTTTGCCAGAAAATGAACATTAAATCCACACTATATCTACATGTATTGTGGATACAGTTCTGAATATGACCATTCATGTACCATCCTGAGACAGCCATCCATATCAAATAGGCTACATTTCAAACATTGTGAAATCCATAGGCATGTCTGTTTATCTGTGCAGTAAAAAATCAACTGTCTTGATTATTAAAAACTGTGCAAGTTTTTTCATAAAGGATCAATATTTAGGCTACGCTAACACATTGAGCATTTCCCCTTTGCATGTGATAATATAATATAACATAATATTCCAATAGCAATTTGATTTGGTATTATAATGGTTGTCTCTTGGTCGTAATGGTATGCCGGGTATGTTAAGATGTGGCATATATTATATTACATGGCATGCCAATTCTCACTCCAATATGAACTTAACATTTTGCAGTATAGTAGGCTATCTGAGTGAGTCAGCAATGCAAACAGTGTAGTAATGTGTGTGTTTATGTGTGTGTGGGCCACCAAAAAAAAGATTGTTCAGTCCGACCCCAGACCAGAGCCCCCCCCACATAGCAAATCCCAATTTAACCCCTGGGGAGGAGGATGAAGAGAGGTTGAAAAAGAGGTAGACAGGGATGAAGAGAGGATGAGGACGTGAAAGAGGATGAAGAGAGGAAGGAGAAGGAAGAGAATGAGGAAGAGAGTTTGAGTAGGATGAAGTCAGAGAGGAAGAAAGGTCGAGGAGGGAGAAGGTGGTGGAGGTAGAGAAGGATGAAGAGATGAGAGATGGAGTGGTGGAGCTAGAGAAGCAAGATGAGATTGGGTGCTGGAGGGGGAAGGAGGAGGAGATGTAGGTGATGGTGGAGGAAGGGTAGGGTGAGGGAGAGGGTGGCTGTGGGGGCGGTAGATTTGGGAGAGGTGTTCTGTTAAGGTGCTTGAAGCGGCACCGATAACAGCGCTGAACGACTGGGCTTGCACACACACACACACACACACAAGCACAAACACACAAATACACACACGGCTCCCTCAGGGGAACACAATGTCCTTTGCTTCCGAATCCTCGTCTGCACAGCACCCGACAGCACAGGAGCATGTTGGACACTTCATGATAATGGGGCTCAGAGAACAGAGCAGAAGAGAGCAGAGCATCAAGCTTTTACAGGAGTGGAGAAAATGTGTTTGTGTGAGTGTGTGTGTTTTGTCACAACCATTTGTGTGTCTCTCTTTGTTTCCCATTTGTTCCTTTTCTGTCTGTAGTTCAAGACCTGCCAAGCCCAGTATGGTTGGTGAATTACAAATATATATAGTGCATTACAATATATGGCCTTGACAAGATGAACAAACAAATAATGCCTGGCGATCGATCGATTGGTCAAGAAAACAGCCAAAAAAGATCTATGCAGCATGTTCCCTTTTTTAAGTTGAATCAAAGCAACACTTCTTAGAGTAAACTGCCGCTGTGGTGTGAGGAGAGATATTCCTAAGCTGACATGGAGCTTTGACCAGGGGTGTTGAATACTGACCAGGCATGCCTGTATGCTGAATATGTGCTAATGCAGGGGTACCCACTACGTTCAAAGGCAGTGCCGGCAGATTGCGTGTTGTCTAAAACGTTTTATGTTACCACGATGCTTTTCCTAGCTTCCTCAATTATCATTGTATAATACACCAACAAGCATTATGCACAAAAATGCTAAAAATGAAAGAGATCGTTGATGTGGCAAAATAGCCTGCTCTATTCAAGAGATGTCTCTTCAAAGACGTCTGTTCCGTGCGCAGTTGGCAGAGG
Source organism: Coilia nasus (assembly GCA_027475355.1). Classification (NCBI taxonomy): domain Eukaryota; kingdom Metazoa; phylum Chordata; class Actinopteri; order Clupeiformes; family Engraulidae; genus Coilia; species Coilia nasus. The sequence continues at coordinate 37,883,773 of CM050217.1, forward strand.
CTGACTGTGACTATTCTGACCTCTTGCACACCGATCTGAGATGGCTTAGTAGGGGGAAATTCTTGCAGATTTCACAAGCTCTGTCCGGAGATTCAGGAGTTTCCTTGTGTTATTGAACATGCGGAACACAAGCAACTTAATGACAATCAGTGGCTGCTAGACTTGGCGTTTTTGACTAATCTCACTAACATGCTGAACGACCTTAATTTGGAGCTGCAAGGAAAAGACAAAAAAGTGGTCAACAGGATAAGCTCAGTTAACAGATTCAAACTAAAAATGACATCGCTGTCATTTTTGTATGCAAGCAGAGGAAGGCTCTTCAGCGCTCCCACCGCCCGACGCTGCCACCTGCATGAAGTTGGCACCCCTTATGTAGAAAAAATGAATAAAAGTAAAAAAAATCGTTTGTGCACGATTGTGCAGGCAAAATTATCATTTGTGCACAAACCCTCTTTATGATATTTAACTTTTAACAGGTTGGTGACCTGAGGTCACTCAGCACCCCATCAACATCCAAATGACTCAAAAATGGTCGGAATCGTTTGTGCTTGGTATGTGCACGTTTGTGCAGGCAAAATGAACATTTGTGCACAAACCGTCTTCATGATATTTAACATGTAATTATTTGACCTTGAGTCACCCAGCACCCCATCAACATCCAAATGACTCAAAAATGGTCGGAATTGTTTGAGCGAGTAACCACAGACACTGGGACTATTTCGGGAGGAGGTCCACTGGGGAGGAATTAGCAGCTTTTTGGCATTCACAATAAACAGCATTATTTGCCACACGAGACCCGGCCAATCCATTCCCTAAAATCAAAGAAATCCCACGAAGTGGGAGCGCAGGGCGCACACCAAGCATAATCTCCCCACTGACCAAGGCAGACTCTAAGTGCACCCTGTGTAGGGGCACGGTCAGGACATTCAAATTGATGCCACAAACAAAAATACACTGGCCCGTATCAGAGACCGCAGAGAAGGGCAAAGCGGAATGCAAAATGAAGGACTCAACAGAACCGGTATCCCTGAGGATTTCAATTGGGTTCTTTCGCCACCAACCTGTAGTGACACATACCCATTGAAAACAAATGGTGAAAAAGTCTCATCAATGCAGACGAGGCGTGGAAGTGGAACAGCCAAGGCGTTGTGCTTAACGGCAGCTTTAAACTTCTCTTTACCCCGTAATACTGGGCACTCGAATTTCCAGTGACCTCTGCCTAAACAGTAATTGCAAACACTGTTAGGATCTGATTGGCCACGAGCACGGGGCTCACTCCTGCTTGAAGGCACATCGGTTTTTACATAGCGGAGCGCCTGAGTGTTTCCTAACCAACGAGTGTCACGGGACAGCGAACCAAAGAATTTACTTTTATGAGTCAAAGCATAATCATCGGTTAAAACCGCTGCTGCAGTGAGAGTGAGGGCCTCACGCTCACTGATGTACGTGGCAATTAATTCGGGAAGAGTTTTTTTTAACTGCTCAACCAAGATGAGATTCGTCAGATCTTCTAGCGTCTCAACCCCAGGAGCAGAACCCCAGCGATTGAACTGAATGGTCAGTACATGCGCAAAATCAGTGTACGTTTGATTAGGGCGTTTACGCACACTACGGAAGTTTTGGCGATATTCCTCCGGCACAAGTTCATAAGCAGCATATTTCACACTTGAATAAGTTTTGCTCTCAGCGGCACCTAGCGCGGAGTAGGCCTCTTGTGCGTGCCCAGTTAATGTACACTGCAATAGCAGTGTGCGCTCTATGTCAGACCACTGGTTGGCGTTGGCCACACGCTCAAACAGGGTGAAGAACATTTCAACTTTAGTCTCGTCGAATTTAGGGACAAGTTTTATGTTACGGGCAACATCACATTTATCTGGGTCAGAAGGATTAGGAGTCCTGCCCTCTTTCATCAACAAGTGCTGGCGCTCAAGATCCACTTTAGCAAGTTCAAAATCATGCTTTATACGTTCCATATCGAGTTCAATGCGGCATTTGCTGTTCTATTTTACTTTTCTCTAGCTGGAGCTGTAAGAGCTCCTTTTGTTGCTCGTATGACACGCTACTTAATGGCAAAGGAGGCGGGTCCGCCGCCCCCTCGGGCAGCACCTGTGCAGCAATCAGCGCAGCCTTAATCAGCTGTTGCAAGTGCTCTTTGGAGCATTTATCAGAGCTGGTTAACGCAATCTTATAACGCTCAGCAATTACAAGGAGTTAAATAGTTAAAAGTAAATGAATTAAATACCTCTGCAGAGGAAGCGTCAACAAAATCATCAATTCCCGACAACCTGCTTTATTTGTAGGCTCGCCTTTCTGCAACCCCATCTGAGATAACTAATAGTTATTCCGTTAAGTATGCTACGTAGACCCTGCGTTTCTTCGGGCAGTTACCGATGGGGGGATTTTAAGCACCTTAAAACAGTAGCCTGAGAAACTTCAAACTGAAGGAACCCGAAGCCACGGACCTGCACACGAGACAACTGCTACCACCCACCTTCACTGCCAAAAACAATAAAATAAAATAAAAAATGGTGCGTCCAAGGACCCACCCTAAACCTGCCGGGGAAGACAAACAGCGAGGCCACTAATTAAGGGCAGTAATTACGAGTTCTTAATTGCAAAACAAACTCGGATACATCCATTTAAAAAATCAGTTAGGGCCAGCAGAAAAAATACCTAACCACAAATATCGACAAAAGCACGCCAAACAAAATATCCAAATGCACGCCGCTCGCCCCCCACAAAAAAAGACAAGAGGCGCAGGCCGCATCACAAACGAGCAGCAAGCGAGAGAGTAAGAAATCAAGGTACTCACGCGGCGAAGCCAAAACGGAGCAAAAGGGACCAAAAACAATGAAAAAAACACCAAAAACGGGAAAATAGACGAACCCCCATATTGTAATAACCTAGGGTAGCCAGTACAATAGAGGGAGGCGAGACAAGCGTGAAGCGTGCACACAAAACGTTTATTTTAGTAAAGTTGGCTCAAAAAGTCAAAAAGCAGAAAAAACAGGGTAAGTGGTAAGTTGGTCAGGTATCAGTCGTGTAGGGATGTTGCATGCGGAAAATGTGCTGCATGTGTGTGGAGTGCAAAAATCCAAAAAGCTCGCTCGAGGTCACGGGAAACGCTCCTAATATGCCAGGCCGCCGCCTGCGCGCCGGTGGAACCCATCATTAATCAGGAGCAGCCCCGCCCCTGAGCACAGCTGAGCCTAGTTTAGAGGGAGCACACAGAGAGAATGAGAAACCCCAACACAGTAGGCCCAGTGGCCGTCACAATCGCTATGACAAGTAGGTGATCATTTAGTCAGAGAGGTTAGTTGGGTCTACTCAGTCCATTTTACACACACGCGCGCACACACAGACACATACACGCAGATGCACATACACAAGCACGCGCACACACAAATACACTTACACATTTTGCTTGTTTATTTGTGCCCACAATAAACACACACACACACGCGGCTTCTGCTTCCTCTCTGCACTTGCCTAAGAAATTTGCTTTACTACTGTCCACTTTGCACAAACGCACACACCCTTCCATTTTCTAGCTTATGATATGTGCGTGTACGCTTCCCCAGCACTCTGGTGTGAAGCTCCTTATTGCTCAAAGCAATTACTTTCCTGCGGGGATCCCCCTCAGCAGTGTGCCCTCCCCCATATACTCTGCTGTGTCTGGATGTCTGAAAGGTAGTTTTCATCACACTTTATTACTTTATCTCTCTCTCTTTTCCTCTTTCTTTCCATCTCCCTCTCTCTCTGTCTCCCTCTCTTTTCCTTTGTCTCTCTTTCTGTCTGGGCCTGTCTTTTTGTCTCTCTCTCTCTGGCTTTGTTGTTATGCTTTCTGCTTGTGTCTGAATGTCTAACAGGTAGCCTTTATCACTCTTCCACACTCTCTCCCTCCCTCTCTGCCTCTCTCCCTCTCTTCTCCATCTCCACCTCACTTTCCCTCACACACACACACACACACACACACACACACACACACATATTCTCACACAGACATACAGTTTTTTGAATGACATTATAAATGTAAAGGCAAAATAAAGTGGTGTTTGTTTACATGACTGTGATTGCCTGTGTGAGAGAGCAGGTAGGCTTAAATGTTTGTTTGCCTGAATGTGATGTGTAAATATAGCTGTCAGCTTAATTTTCTTAGTTGACATGTTTCCTAAACACTAGGACAGGATTGCCTAGTTTCCCATGGCAGAAATTTCAGGGCATATGTAGCTGTGCACTGATTTATTTTGCTGTGTGACTGGGTATGGGAGTGTGTTTGTGTGTGTGTATGTATATATCAGGGGCGATTCCTTTAAGACAACAAGGGAAGCTCAACTTCCTCTAACATTTCACAAAATAAATGGTCAAATATGCAAGGTTGAATTTACATTAAATTGGTATTGACATTATGTTTAAAACTAGAAGCATCCTAGAAATGTGTTTAACTTCATAGCTAAGTCTTTATAACTCTGTTTATTATTGTCGGGTCCGACGCGATTTTCCGATGGTTTTGAATGCACAGCACAGTGGGACACCCCATTGACGCTGAACATCTCTTGCATTTTTTTTCAATGCAGTGAAGCCATGTGTTCATTGGATAAATGTTGAAAATCGTCATTTCCTCGGACGCTCAGCGTCTCTGGGAGTGAATGGAGTGTGGGATGGGCGGGGGCGGGCCAAGACGCTAGGCTTACACATTATAATTGGAACTGTCTAAAAGACTACACCCCTTTTGATTGGCAGGCAAACAAACATCGGCATCGGAGTAAAGTAGAATTCAGTCGCTAGCGGATTTCCCAAAGACAAGTGGTGAGACACGTGTTGTCCGTCCAGAGTGCTTGTTATTTACACATTGCACATATTATATTCTAAATAAAACATACCAGTCAGCACAAAGTTATTGAGTTTTTTGTCTAAGTTTCATTAGTTCGTGCTCATATTGTTCAAATTAGTCAAGTTGTTAAAGAAAACTAGCCCGCTAGTTAGCGTGCTAGCCCAATACAATGGCTACTGCTAATATTGTTGACAATTTTGGCAAACCCATTCGATAGTCTTCCGTATGAGGAGAGACTAGAAATTAAACAGCAGGACAGACCAACACCCAAGACTGATTTGGCCCACAAAAACTGGTGAAAGTAACTGTTTTTTTTTTTCTTCAACTTTCCTGGTATGACGAGATGAACTGTCTAATTGGACGTGCTGTGACAAACAGAATGTAGGCTACTGTTGGCCATGCCTCTTGATAAAGCTGTGTCAGGGATAGTTCTAGCCAAATGTAGGTTTTACGGACCTGAATAACGTTGACAGTGCATACGAAAAGGCATGAAAAAAGCAATGGCATTTCCTGCAAAAGGAGCGCAGGGCAGAATTTATACACAATAACATGTATTTATAATGGTTCTGTTATATATTTCTGTTCATGTTCTGTTCAGTTCTGGTATTGTTGTATACAGATACAGTTTAGGTGTGTGTTACTCCTGAAAATCATTTTCATGTGTGTGTTACTGTAGTTCTGTGGCATGGCTGTGGTTGACAACAGTCTCAATTAACATTTTATTAATAACGGCCAGGCTCCAATAGGATAAAATATATATATATATATATATATATATATATATATATATATATATATATATATATATATATATATATATATGATGTACTGCTACACCTAAAATGTGCTTCCCCTATTTGAAAGACCAGCAGCCGCCACTGGTATATATCCATGCTTATCTCTGTGTATATGTGCATACCTGTGTGAATGGGGGTATGTGTGTGTTATCCGTTTTTTAACATGCAAAAGCTAAACCTTAATATATTACTTTTTTGTAGGCATCAAATATCACCAGGAGCTCAAATTTCAACACAGTCCTTTTTTCTATTACTTTAACAACTGTTTTGCATTGGCTGGCATAATCAATCACTTTAATCCCACCCTCTCCCCAGGGAACGGCCCCAGGAGCCTTCTGGGTTGGCACATCAAGAGTCACTCTGTAGTGTCACTCTATTCCTCCTCTGCTGTTGCTGCACAATGACAGATCGCTGAAAATGCCAGAGAGATGACTGCAGGCCACTAAACGCATATGGCCTGTTTTTTAAGCACCACTGCCAGGATAACAAAACCCAGAGAAGGTTGAAGTGGAAAGCGTAGGTCAGAAATCAAAGATCTTTGTTAAAGATGCTTTCCCACTGCCCCAACAAACACCAACATTTTAAAGATGGCAGTTGTTGGCATCTGGAAGGTGGCAGTCTTTCGAATGTTCAGTGAACTAACTGCCAGTTTCACACTGCCCAGACAATAGCTGACAAAGGTGACTCTTTTCAGCCAGCTACCATCCAGCAAGACCAAATATACACAGACTGCTGGTCCACACTGACCCAGCTCTTGGTATTTTTTGTGAAGTTTGTTGGGCCACTGTGCAAGCAACAAATAGCAGCAAACCTTTATACGCATTTGCTGGGCTAGTTAGGGCAAACACCTTAATGGACCATCCTACCTGGACCTTACACCACCAGAGGTCAAACCAGTCATGCTTCAGTGGTTGCTGATAGTCGAATGATAACTACTCAGCTACAGTTGAAATCCTCACTATTAGGGCCCGTCCACACGACAACGTTTTCAGGTCAGAACGGTAAAGTTTGTTTGCGTTTTGGCCTTCCGTCCACACGGCGCCGGTGTTTTGGGTGACCGAAAACGATACTTTTTGAGAACGGGTTCCAAAGTGAGAAAGTCTGACAACGCCGCCGTTTTGTTCTCGTGTGGACAGGCAAAACGCATCCTTTTGAAAACGATGACGTCGTCGCCCATTCACCTTGCGCTGCACATATAACAACAACCTGGTTGCTGTCGAATAAATTGTGATTTGATTAGCTTGTACTGTAGGCTGGCTGTTGTGCAATTGTTTATATCCTTTGCCATTAAACTGTCTGTATGGCTAGTAGGCAAACAAATACTTCTTGTAGGCTTTCATTATTCTTGATTAATTAAAGAGCAATTGTCTCTGCTTTCAGCTCCCCTCAGTAACAACACGCATTGCTAAAATCAACATATGACATGTTTTAAGCGAATAATTGTGCAGTTGTCTCAAGTTTATTTGCAGCTCCTTCTATTTTTTCATGTTCTGCTCCGTATCGCTTAAATGGGTCAATTTAACGACGTGACATCTCACAACAGCGTCAAACATTTACAAACAGGTTGTTGTGGGATACTTTGGGGTAAAAATCGTCTATAGGCTATGTGTAATGCAACTGTTTCTACCTTCTGACATTGAACTACAGGATGTTTTTTGTATACATCGCTAGTTCAGCCCAACAAACGCTTTTCACGTTATGCTTTTTAAATAGGGCAACTGTCGCTGCATCCGACCCATCTAAACTAGAACGCACATTGCTAAAATCAACAAATATTACATGTTAAAAAGCAATCATTGCGCTTCTGATCATGCCCTTCAAGCTGGGACAGCACACCTTCTGCAATGAAAACGCAATGAAAACTTTTCTGTGTGGACGTAATATTCAGTGCTCCGTTGTCGTGTGGACGCGACTTTTTTTTTTAACCTGCAAAGAAAAAAATCCAGGAACATTGTCGTGTGGACGGGGCCTTAGTTTTTACAATCGTTCCTATTTTTAATTCTATTGCAATAGTGCATAGTTTATGCCAGATTGAGTAAATGGGTCACATGCCAGTCCACAGAGAAATTGTCTGGCATAAAACCAATCCACTGTAGAAAAAAGGTGGAGGACGGATGCAGTAGTGCACTCTTTAGTGGGTCTTGTGCTTTTGCTCACTTCTTTTTTTTTAAGGTCATAGGGTTTATCTTGACCCTTTCTTCCCCAGTGTTGGATTATTGCACGTATATCTGATTCATACTGTTTTGTTGGGTTGTGGGCATTCGCCGCAAAGTCTTTTAGCAAGCGTCATTTAATGAATAACGACCTTGGCATTTGACGCTTTTCTGGAGCTTGTACTCTTCGTCTTTAGCTTGCAGACACACTCAGACACACTGAGCTCACTGAGGCACACTCAGCTAACAGAGCCCTCACTGGATCTGTGTGCCGAGAAAAGAAAAACCTTCTCTGATGGTATTTGAGTAATAATAATAATAATGTACATAACATTTTAATGTTAAAACATTTTATTATTATTTCAAATCCCTTGGTTGTTTTTGGAACTCTTATTAGGATCAAAGCTGTATATGTGTGTCTGTGTGAGATAGAAGGTATGAACAGCTAGTTTGCTTAACCATTTGGTGGGCCTTTGAAGAACTGTCCCTCTCTATTGATTAACGTACAGACAAGGTTGGCACTTTCTCTGATCTGATTAGGAAGTCACTGTATACTGTAGTACTTAACAAAGGACATAGCATATTCATTTTGGGGTGGTAACCTTAGGTATACCCATTGGCTGTCTACAACATTTAAGTTCAGAATAACCACTGTTTTAGTAGTCTTGTCATCGTCCTGTCATGTAGTGTCTTCTGTGTCTGTATGTTGTGATGTCCTTATTGTTACGAATAAACCTTGTTCCTGATTTTCAACCACTAGGCTGACTGGGTCTCCAAATTCACCTAAAAGTAATTTATTTACTCAGCCTCAGCTGTCACGGGATCCAGTCCAGTCCCTTTGCCAGTACCCCACCCATCAGTTAGAAAGAACTAGAACATTTACTACTCTCCGTCTTTATGAGTCGATGGTAGTATAAGCACTGCTAGAAAAGGCCACATATATTCTGAGACATTTACCTGTGTGCGTGTGCATGCGTGTGTGTGTCAGAGTGAATGTGTAAGTGTGTGCAACCCGCTCATGTTTACGAATGATTCTCTCCATGTGTGTGTGTTTGTTTGTAGCTGTTATGCCTTCAGGACAGACAGTCGCTGGCTTGGTTTCTAGGCCCCTCATGGATCTGCACTCTGGACTCTACTGGTCACATAAATGTAAAAGGCAGCAACTAGTGTTGCAGTTGTTACGCACGACGAGCAGTGCTAAAAGGTCTGTTTCCTCTTCGCTTCCAGCAGCACATTCCAGAAAGTTATCTCACAGTTGGTGAGATATTCAAATTTGGGACCTTTTTTATTTCAGTGGTTTTTGTAGTCTCTTTCACTGTAGGTTTTGCTGAGGAAAAAGGTAATTTCAGGAGCTTCTTATGGCCATTTATTCTTTGTAAAGTTGTAATAGGTGACAGAGGTTAACCACAGACATGCCTTAAATCATAAGACCGCCAGCAGAGGTTATGTAATCATCTGTGTTTGTTAGTTAGCAACATAACTCAAAAAGTTATGAATGGATTTTGATGAAATTTTCAGGGTAGGTCAAAAATGGGCTAACTGAAAAGTGATTAGATTTTGGTGGTGATCTGAGCTGCCTTGGTGGGAGTCTGCGCTCTCTGAGTGCTTTTCTAGTTAATTCATTTATTGTTTTGTATGTTTGTAAGGACAGTGCACATTAATAAACATTTCTGTAAATGTACCAGTGGTGCCAAACAGCCTGATTACACCCATGTGTGCAGAGCGATGTGGGTGTATTGTAATCGCGGGCGCCTGTCGGGCGCCTGGATCAAACTTAGTAGGTAGGTAGGTTGGGATTGGGGTCAGGACCTGCGCTATCTATTTTTTTGGAATTGGTCCAAGGTCATGGTCACAGACCAAGGTCAAATTTTTGCACCCATGCTAAGTGAATGGGAATACTTTGACAGCTCATATCATGAAAACGCTTACAGATACAGTCATGGTTTGCATTAAGCACTTATATAAAGTCATATGTCGACTTTCTAAATATCATGTTAAATTTGACCTTGAGTGAACCTTGAAAGCTCTAATTCGATTTGAATCAAATGTGATAGGTACATTGGGATTGAGATCAGGACCTGCGCTATTGATTTTTTGTCTAATCGGGCCAAGGTCAAAGTGCATGGTGGCGTGGGTGTAGCACCTCTCTGAGTGCTTATCTAGTTTCCAATTGTAGTCTTTTGGCCTTTGATGTTCATTAACCATGAATTGACCAGTTTTTCTTAAAAAAGTCAGTCATTGAAGTGTAAGCATTAAAATAAGTAAAAAAAACAACACAAAGAACAAAACACAACACTAGCAGTAACACCAGAGACAGCAGTAACACATAGACTAGAGATATTTAACATTTTGACTTAACACCAACCATAAATGAAAATAAATAAACCACAAATAAAAAAGGTGCTTGCTTCTGAAAGGTCACTGAGCGGGGGCTTGAGAGTCCTTTTGTTTTGAACTTTGAATAAAAGAATGTGTTCTACAACAACATTTTTTAGAGCTTTCATCCTCCCAACATTCCATTCACACTGATGTGACAACACACATAATGGTTAAAAGTCACTGAGTGTGGGGGACTTCAGAGGCTTTGTTCTAAAAAAGGACAGAGACAAGACAAAGGCAAAGGATGGGCATCAACGATGTGTTTGGCAAGGAACTGTAAGAAGAAATGACTGAGCCGTCTCCCTCAGATTCCAGAAGTATTGTAAAGCCCATTATTATCTCTGCAAATTAATGTTATGCTTCCCCCAGGAGCCCTTGCACAATATTACCCCTTTGCAAAATACTGGCGGAACTTTCCAGAAAAGGCCTGCAGCAGCAGTGATAATGCACCTGTGGTGACGACTGGCCATAGTCCCCATGAATTGCTCAGCTTTCAGTGATGAGGTGGAGTATGCGCACTTCTTTTAAAGTCTTCACGAGTCAGGTACTATGGAGATGAGGCTAGTATTCCCCCTAAGCATTCAGATCACTAGACGTGCAACAGACTACCTAGTGTGGAAGTAAACACCACCACGCCACCATTTTTAAATACCCCCACTTCTGAGTGTTTACACAGAGGAGTTATTTTATTATATATATACCGAGGTATAACACCAAGGTTCAATCAACGCATCCTTGAAAGTTTTCAAAAATAGAATTTTGGAGACATTGAGTATGCGTCCTTGATTTTGGAGAACATTAACAATGTCACTGCCATATCAATCGAAAGAGTCAATCGAAAAAGCAAAATGAAAGAATAGAAAACAGGTCTAAGAGAAGCAAGCATGAAACCGCTTATTTTTAAATAGCCTTTTCCTCTTCTCTCTCACCCTTGTTCTCTCTTTATGGTCCGTGTACTTTTTCGTTCATTCATTATTCTATTTTGGACTGAAAGATGAAATTTAAAAAAAACTGTGCAGCCTGGTGTTTTATTTGGAACAATATAACCAGAATGGGTTCTATTTTGTGTTTTGGGTTCAACATGTATAACCATTGTCAAATATTGGTATTAGAAAAGTGGACACATTTCTGATCGTTTTTCATTTGTAGAAACGGCGACTTCCAGTTTTGCATCAGATACCACCCTGGTAAGGTTGTGCGCTTCACAAAACCGTCGTACACTCATAACAGAGCAGCCACCGGGTGCTCCGATGTCTTTCAGGTGCTGTGAAATATCTGCATGTGTAGCATGCTTTCGCAACATTTCGCAAATCAAGTCATAGTATCCCTCCAAAGACGCCATGTCGGATGAGTGCCTAACCCGCCCAATAGCTTAGGCTACGGGTAGGCGACTACTTCCAGGGCACCCCAAACCTAACACTTACGAAGCTAGATGCAATTCAGAACGGCATTTTGCTTTTTCCCTTTTTTCTACGGTTCAAAAATTCATTTTCAATAACAAAACAAATGTAAAACCATGGCCATTAAACAAAAGACATACAAAAGTGTAAGAATTCATATACGAGTCCTTTTTCATTTCCCATGTGACTTCCAAAATAGAATAAGGAATGAATACGCGTCCTTTTTCATTTCCCATGTGACTTCCAAAATTGAATAATGAATGAACGAAAAAGTACACGGACCCTTTTTCAGCCTGACTCTTCTGTTTGTTTTTCTCTCACGCATGCCTTCTCTTTTTTGTCTTGCTGTATCTCTTTCCATCTCTCCCTTCCTCTCGCGATGTCCCTTCATCTTTTTCTCTCCTTTTCTCTCTCTTTCGTGCCCCCCCCTCCCCCCAAAATGCTAAATTGAAGGTTATATTTATTATAACCAAAAAGCCACCAAGAAAACCGTGCACGTATACAGTGAATATAAAAAATCAGTCAAAATTCAAAAATAAACAATGACAAGAGGCAAAAGAAGCTTAACAAACAAATAAGCAAACAAAATGCTAAATCTTAAAAAAACGGAAGTTCAGGAGGAGCGTGACGAAATCACGCCCTTCTCATTACATCACGTCACGCCCTTCTCATTAACCTTTTCCGGTAACTTATTCACCGCTCACCTGTCAGTGTTTCTGCTCGCTTCTTTCCGCTGACACCGCTCGCAAGGCCTCCTCTTGCTCACATTTTTCTCAGTGTTGCCTTACTCCGATCGCTGACCGATAGCCAACGCCAACATTCCCCAACCACTTCAAACCGCCAGCAACTACGTTAAATATGATCTCCGAGCTTCTGTCGACTTCAACATTTGCGAGGCTTGTGGATACCCAACGAAGGTGTGTGCTGCGCCGCCTCCAAAGCTGTAGCGACCGCGTCGCTACACTTTCCCTATCCCCTTAATGTCTCGCCGGCTCGAACCGCGTTCGCACCGGCACACCACCTCCGCCGTCATGGCGTGTCTCTCCCCTGGAGCCCTGCCACCACCACCTAACCCGTTGCGGTACTCTACAGGCCTCTGCTAGCTTCAATACCAAGCCTCGGTTCCTCCCACCCTGTTACTGACACGTCTATATCAATCCATGTTGATGCAGATATGAATGGCGGCTCTTACACCTTTGTATTGTATGCTGTAAAGGGGTACTATGCATCTGTAGTTCGTATCTCTTAGGTGGTGCGCTCAATTCGTTCGTCTTCAGTGGGTTTATTTTGGGTAATTAGCACATGAAAACGATATTGTGGCACTCGTATGTCTGTTGGCAGTCTGATAACGATGCTAACCATGCTACAACTGCTCATCAACTAACTGTGTGTAACAGTGATTAGCTAATGTTTGTTAGCCATGCTACTAGCTGCCTTACCTGTGCTACTTGCTGATTTCGCTGCTAACAATGCTAATACTAATACTTTCATCGCCACCTGAGATCAATCCCGAATGCTTCTCGGGTGCTCGCACGTCCTGCCAGTCTTCTGCCGTGCAGTCGTGCTGTCAGGAATGGCGGATGCACTTTCTGATCTGTCCTGCCGCAGCAGGCGGCTCTTCCGCGGAGAGCCCCCGGATCAAGAAAAGTGCCCCAAATTCTCTTTATTTTAATAATCGCTCGTTTACTCAAATTGCGGAACGTGAACTAGTGAAATGTGTATACAGACTTTGTTCTACTGGTATTCACGCAATTGAGGCTTACACTATCAGCAGTGTACATCCAACAATGTGCCGCCTAACTCCGACTGAAAGCACAGCCATTTTAAACACAAACCTTTACTCCGTCTAAATTGGAGCATACCAACTATGCAGATCTAACAGGGTTAAAACACAGAAATTGCATACAAACAAAGACATGAACTCAAACCAAAACAAATTATCCTAACACAGGAAATAACAAACATGAAAACCATACAATAATCTTAAAACTAAACATTGCCTGGGTGCATATTCATCATATCCGGCCGCTATCATCTGACAGCTGACGTGCAGTGCACGAACGCTCCTAGCTCACAGTCACCAGTATATCAGACTCAGTCGAGGTGCGCGCCCCTCTGCCACTGCAGCCTGCAACCAGGAGACAAGGTCAATGTTTTACCCTTTGTACCTCTTTGTTTAAGACAAACTTAAATGTTTTAACAATAAAGATAACACATGAAATACACTGCCTTTTGTTGTTTTTTTTTCCACAGTAGAGCTTTTGCTAGATGTTAGCGTTTGCGAGTTGATGGGTGCACTCACCCCCTCGCGATTAAAACTCATATGGTGTTTAAAACAGCAGATGTTAGAAGCAGTCCACCGTGTAAGTATATCCACATGCGAATTGTTAAAGTTAAATGCATTGTCCATTGTCCACGAGAGTACTCGCTGTCGTTGTCGGCAAAGTTCATACAAACATTTTAAAAACAGATGCCATTACAAGGCTAAAAGTCACGTGGTGCGGTGACGCCGAGTGACAGCATCACACTCAGTCTCTTCCCCTCTTATATGGAATTTGTGTCCAGGTCACTTGTGTTCACGCTCCCTGTCATGGTGCCTGCAGACAGTCCGAGGTCCATAATGGATGGGGCCATAGAGGTTAAAAGAGGCCCTTATGAAACCCCACCCAGCACAGACACTCTGGGTCAGGGGGGAGATATAGAGGCTGAAGATGGGCTGTCCACACATGACAAGGTGTTTAATAGGAAGGATGCTTTTACTGCCTGCGTGTGTGTGCGTGCTCGCACATGCGTGTGTGTGTGCGTATGTGTGTGTAAATGGTTTCTCAGTCTGTTTTCTATATTGAACTACCTTTTCCCCCCTAGTGAATCAGCCAGGGCTATCTACACTACCTGCCCTCTATTCTTTGCTCATTTTCTTACAGCCCCACATGTTCAGTGATGGCCAGCTCAGATTCAGAAGCTACAATCAAGTACTACATATTCCAAATCACCTGGTTCTACGTGTGCACATGTTCACAGATGACAAGGTGTTTAATGGGAAGGATGCTTTCACTGCCTGTTTGTGTGTGTGCTCATGTGCGTGTATGTAAATGGCTTCTCAGTCCGTTGTCTGTATTAAACGCTACCTTTTATTAGTAATAACCATTTTTTATATAATCAGGAGATGTTTAATCAATCATAATCCTCTCACTGAATGTGCACATTGAATTCATTGAATTGAAGTTGTATTGCTTGTGTAATTTCACACATTACATTTACAATCACACAACAGCAGCATTCACGGCACACTCACATCACATCACCACTCATTGCAGTGTGTGTCTGTAACACCTCCCTTCCTCCGTTCTGCTCAGTGGACACGCAGATGCCATGACAGCAGCCTATCTGTCCTTGTTGAAATTATACGATGCGTTCGGTTTCGAACCTACTCATGTCTTTACTGAACTTCCTCGTTGACGACCGCTCTACCAGTTGCACCACTGATAATCACAGCAACCTGCCAATTCGGCTCACAGCAGTTTCCAACCAAACGTACACGATGTAAACACCAGCAAACCTTCCAATTGAAGGACAGCTTCGAATGCAAATATCTCCAAACTCAGTGAAACTCAATTGGTTTGATACTGCTGTTTATGTCATGCCATACGGTTTTAACAAGAAAAATCACGCAGAGCCACCTGAAGCCACCTGAACCTGGGCAGCTGTGGCGTGGTGGTTAGGAAGTTGGTCTTGCAATCGGAAGGTTGTCGAATCCCGCCCCTACCCATGGTTGAGATGCCCTTGAGCAAGGCATCTAACCCCACACTGCTCCAGGGACTGTAACTGAAACCCTGTAAATATCTGTAAATCGCTCTGGATAAGAGCGTCAGCTAAGTGTAATGTAATGTAATAATGAACCCAGCTCTCATCTCCTGTGCAATGTCCAAGTGGCCACTCTGTCTCGATTGGAGTTGCTGAAGCTCCCGTTTGAGGTTGTCAATCTCCACTTTCAAACATTCTCGGCGTCTATCTCATCTGCTCGAGCTGTCTTTGCTGCAAGCTGTGCTGTTTTGCCAGATCTGGGGCCTCATGTACAAAGCTTGCGTACGCACAAAAAAGCTCCGTACGCCACTTCTCACGCCAGAGTTCGGATGTACAGAGACTGACTTGACGTGAAAAAGTGCGGGCCTCCACGCAAACTTCATGGCTGGCGTACGCACGTTTCTAGTGCATTTGGTCAGTTGGCGGCACATAGAGGCAATGCAGCGCAATAACTTCAGGTGTACTCACTCACGAGTCATGACATAATATTGCAATTTGCGGCTAGGTAAAGGTGGCTTTAAAAGTCAGGATGCATGATTTTAAACGCACTTCATTCATGGGTTATTGTTTACACGCATAATGTGACACTGTTGGGTTAACCTTAACAGATACATAAAACTATAATAGCTATACTGGAATAGGCTGGAAGCTGGCAGAGTGCGTGGGTGGCTACTTGGTAAGAAATTTAACACCTAAAGTGAATGTACTGGAAAATATACACATGATGTATAGTTTATGCTGTAATTATTCTAATCACTCATAGGAGACAGCGACTTTCTTTTTCACATCCACTTTTATGTCGGACCATTTTTTTTTTTTTACATCAGCATGGCCCGTGTTTCTGACCTTACCGCACTTACTGCCTTTGCCACATTTGTCCAGGCAAGTTGTTTTTTTGTCTGGCCTCCACCTCCGAAATCAGCACATTCACCTCGCATGCCGAAAAGTTTTTTTTCCTTCCTTTCTCCATATCCATTCTCTCAACAGGAGCACTACTACAGGCCTATTTATACTAATTAGCATATTCAATGTGGGGTACTTGAGGGAGGAGACAAGGCGGAGAGTCGGGCTCGTGCATGTGCGCTGGATTTCACATGTACAAAGAGAATGTGCGTGGAAACCTGCTTACGCACAGATTGATACATCTGTTTTTTTTTGTGCGTACGCATCTTTCCAGGTTTTTCGCGTACGCACAGATTCAGTAGGAAATCCACGCAAGTGTTAGTACATGAGGCCCCTGGTCCGCAACTACCGTGCGATCCGGGCCAGAGATGGATCGCCAGTTCTGTTCAGCTGAAGATGCCCGCGCTGTCCTCAGGGTCTTGGCAGAAGACGACGTGCATCAGATGGGGTTTTGCCGAAACGAGGAAGTCATGAAGCTGGCCAAATTGGGCATTCAGCAAACAACCCAGCAAATTTGCGAGAAGCATAAAAAACACTGCGGCTCAAAAAAGTCATGGTTTAACAAACCAATCCCCCTTCCCCACATAAAATAAATCTGAATTGCTTTTACTCAAGTGAACTTAATTCGTATTGGGCTGGTAACATTTAAATTGCACACCGTGATTATGTGGATTAAATGACTCCTTGTCAAATTAATTGAAATTAACAAATGACTAGGCCTATAACATTGCCTTGTCATTGTAGACATTTTATGCAGTTTTGTAGTGCTGAAGTTTGCAGCTGCTGACATAAAATCAAAACTTTCCAGTGTCTCTCCTTAAATTGCCTTGCGCATCATAACGTTGTTCTCCATGGTGAGTTTGCAGTTCTAAACCTGTGTGTCAAGCTAATAGAGCAAAATCACTTGGTTTTATATCAAATTCATATATATTTGCTATTTCTGCCCATCTGGGCTGAAGTTAGTAATATCGTTGGTTTAAAACACAACTTTTCTTCCTTTAGCAACTGTTGCCATTGCTAAAACAAAAGTAACCTAGCTCATATTTGGCTGATACAAATTGCAATTTAATATCCATGAAGCCTTTGTTGATATAAATAGTTTGAAAGTGATCTGTTTCTGTCATTGTTATGCCTTAAAGTAGCGGTAAATTGTGTCATTTTTGTGTCAAATTGTGCCGTTTTGTCAGCAGCCCTGTGTGGAAATACCAGAATGTGAGATGCATTGTATCATAAAGGCAGACCTCCAAAGTGCTACCTGGTGGTTGTTTGGGTACATTGCAGCTTCTCACACAAAATCTGTGTGCATATGGCGTGATTCATGCGAGATTCATGCGTGAAACCGAGCAAACCGAACTAGCACCCACTGTACTCCCTGACTCTCATTCTCAGTCAAATTTTGAGAATGTTTGAAATGTTAAGGGGTTGTGGATGATTGAGTGGTGCACATCTGAATGTTCTTCACTTCTTTCTGTTGTGCTGTTGTTTTGCTGCAGCCAAGAAGAGTGTTTTGTGACTGCAGTTCAGCCCTCAACTCCTCCAGCTGTTTGCCTCGAGATGTCCAATTATTTTCATATCCTGCCACTCTCTTTCGGCAGCTAGAGAATCCGCTCGCATTCTGTACATAAGCTCCGGAGAAAGTTTCTGGCTACAAGAACGTGTCCCAAGGACAGAGTTCTCAATCCTTCTTACGTAGCATTTACAGTCAAAGTTAAGGATTTTCTCCATTTCCCGATCTGTATTCTCTTCAAATGAAATCACATGCATTTATGCAGCTTAAGTAGCCACGAGGTTTGCTTCTAGCACACAGCTGATTGGCGGAAAACAAACAAAAGAGCACTGTAATCGTCATGTGAATGGCCAGTATCGTCAGTATGGTAATTATGGTAATTTACACACGCCCCAAGGAAGACGAGTTTTTCTCCTAAAACTAGCCAACTTTAAAGACAAAATGTATGCTTTTAAAGCAACTAATACTGTTATCTGCAACATGGAATGGCTTCTTCATGATCTCAACTCTCACATTTAGCAAAAAAACGAAAATCACAAATTTTGAAAAAAAAAAACTTTTAACGCGATTTTCTCCTTTTCGCTCTGGCCGACATGAGACCGGTTTTGCTGTGGCCGGTCACATATGTGTTGCTTGATTCCAGATGTTGCAGAGTAAATTGAACAGCCAGGTTAATTGGGTGCGTGTGCGTGTGTGTGTCTGTAATCCACGTATCTGTTAGCCTGTTAAGCAAACTGACACTGATCCATTAGAGGTGACACACTGGATTGCAGGTGGGACAGGACCAGGCATTCAAACCCTTTCATAGCCACTGATGTAAGTGCAGCTGGCATAAAGTCATTAATCCTTGATGTTTTTGGGTCTGATCACCTCTTCCTCTAGGATGACAAAAGGAGGAAAAGGGGATGAGGAGGAAGAAGGGAATACTGCCATTGACTGCTTGTCCTCAAATTGGGCTTAGAACTCATTGAGTCTGTTAGGGAGATCTGGATCCTCATCTGACAGAAAAGCAGGGCCTTTCCTAAAGTTGGTTATCTCTTTCAGCCTATTTCAGACAGACCTGGGGGTTCTTGTTGGAGAGCTCATGTTCCTATTTAACTAAGTGGATTTTGCTTTTCTGATGGAAACAAAACTGTTAATATTTTGCAATGTTGTACTCCTCTGAGTCGCCTCTTTGAAATGCATAATTTTTTTTTTCTTTCGAATGGCAGCTACCTTTTTATGAACCATTGGTTTGCTGTTTCCATATGACTTCTCGCATTTCGTCTCAATGCATTCATCAACACAGAAACGAATGTATGACGTCATTGCTTCTGTGTACTCGTCTAGGCTGTCACACGTGTTTGAAGGTGTACCAGTCATTGTTTTCAAGGCTGCCTTTAAGCACCGCTATGGCATCTTCAGACCACACTTTTACTGTGATGGATTTAGGCTTCATTGGTTTGAGGTTTTTACAATATTTTGGAACAAGGAGGAGCATTGTATGGTCAGACTTCCCCAGCGGAGCAGTTGGAAACGCATAGTAAGCTGAAGCGATAGCAGTGTAGCAACTAGACGTACTGCATAGCGATACATGGTATGACTGCCGCATGGTATTGTTTTTTGGCTACCCTGCATACTAAGCTATTTTAATATTTGAATGTTCAATGCCTTTGGCCACTAGAGGAGCTCCTGAGTTGGAAATCACAGTGTGAGCTGCTAGTGCTATGGCATTCTATGTCGATACTTCCCCCATCATGCAGGTTTCTCAGTTTAAGTTGATTTTTTTTTTGTATTTTGACATTTTGGGCAGGTGATTTTCATGGAAACCGTTCCACTACATATAAGGAAAATAATTTCGTTTTTAAACTATAGTGTTCTACAGATAATAGGTAAAATGTGATCTTGTAAAATTACAGCACCTCCTATGCTTGAAATTTCACAGTGCTTGGCAGGCCTCCAGAGGTTGTGTTGCTGATAGTACATGACACATTTTGTGCAGTTCCGGCTTTCTTGGTCCAAGATATTGCCATTTATTATTGGTATTTATTGCTGGGGTTGCAAACACCTCTGTGACATGACATACCAAAAGAAATTGTTTTCTTTTACACATCTTTGCTTTTATTTTTGTTAAGAAAATTGAACTGCCTCTGTGTAAGAAAAGCTATTCAAATAAAGTTGACTTGACTTTACTTAAAGAGGCCATATTATGCTAAAATCATTTTTTGCATGTTTTTGTATTGTTATTCTGGTCTGTACTGCTCCAACAAACAGTCCAAACAAGCGCCGAAAAAAAAGTTCATTTGTTTGCTGTGAGTCTTTTGAAAGATATTGGTGTCAGGAATACTGAGCTTCTATGAGCAATTTCTTGTCTGGCTTCCAGCATGATGTCCGAACACAATGTCAAACATTTATAGTTTTTGTATTTTCTACTATGCATGCGGGAAGCTCTATAAAACATGTGTACAGCCACTAACAACTGTGCAATATTGGAAAACATTGTCAAACAATACCAGATTGAGCCATACTGGAGCACCTCATAGCCTATTAGCCATTCTCTGGAGGCCCAGCAGCCAGACAGTCTCACCTAGGAAGAACGGCTGCCCAAAGTTCATCTATCTATCTTCAGCTGTGTGTGACATAGCAGAGTGTGGTATGACATTCGTGATCTATGCTATGGTATAAGCTAATACCAGAAGACCCAACTGAATCATTCTGAAAGGTAAAAAAAAAAATCCAGAATACAACTGGTCAGATCACCTTCACGTGAGAGTTATTTTGTGTGAAGGACTTGGTGAACACGCTTTTATAGCCCATATACCTATAGTACCTATTAAAACGATCTGTTTCTGTGATTATCACTTAAAGTAGCGCTAAATTTTGTCATTTTGCTATGTTTTGATGGCAGCACTGTGAATAGAAATATCTGAATGTTGGATGCATTTCATAACATGCATCTGGTGCTCTGTGTCCAATGGGCACCGCCCTTGCTCCACAGGAGGGTGTATTTTTGCTTTAGTGTAGGCCTACATTTCAGGCTTATTCTCAACTTCAGATTGTGTTACAGGGACGGGATTATTAGGCAATTTCAATCGAACAATTTGACCGAAGGACATTTCTTTTTTTTCTTCTTTTTTTTCGGCCAAAGTCCAGGCAACGAAAACTGTGTTTGTGTGGGTGTGAAAACCTATTTCAGCTGGTGTTTGTGTGTGTGTGTTTGTGCGAGTGAACACAGAGAGGCTTGGTTAGTGTGTGCCAGCTGTTGGTCTCCTCCTGAGTGCTGCTGATAGTCTCTACTTTGGCCTGTTGGCTCTGTCAGATGGACACACATGCACACACACACACACAGAAGAAGGGGTAGTTTGGGTATGTCAGATAGTTCTGCACGTATCCGTATCCGTGCCCAGATGGAAGGCCCGAATAGTGTCATTGAGTTATGTTTATAATCCCGAAATGCAACAATATAAGGGTGGAAGCTCGCACGCATGCTCAGTCAGAAACACACAGTCATAGCGCACTCACTCACACACATACACACACACACGCATGTACACAGTCACACACGCTCACACATTTTCTGACACGCAGTCACGCGCACACACACACACAATAATTTGGTGAGATGCATGTATTACGTGTGTGATAGTTGACAGCAGAAACAGACTGCCTCAGCTGAAGGTATGTGATAGTAAAGCTCTGAATTGTCATGCAACACGTATCTCGACATATGTGCTTGTGTGTGTCGCTGTGTGGCTATAAGTCACTGGTGAGATGGAGGAGCATGCATGGTGTGAGTGTGTGTGTCGTTGTGGCTATAAGTCTCCAGTGAGATGAAGGAGCATGCACACAAACACACGCACACACAGGAGGAGTATGTATGGGCTCGGCACAAGAACCCCAATGAACCATATCATTTATCATCATTAGTAGGTGGTGAAAAGGTGGTGTGTACTGCCTCCGGCACATACAAACACACACTCGCGCTCTCTCTCTCTCTCTCTCTCTCTCTCTCTCTCTCTCTCTCTCTCTCTCTCTCTCTCTCTCTCTCTCTCTCTGTCACTCACTCATACCCACAAACAGATACACTCTCACTCTCTTTCTCTCTTACACACACACAAACACACACAGTGTGTGTGAGGGAGAGTGAGAGTGTGTGTGATGAATAAAAAAACATCTCCATTTCTCATCTTCCATCCTTTATTTTTTTTATGTTTGTCCTGCACACTTGAACCTCTGAAACAGAAAGACCTTTCCTCTTTGTCCTCCCTTTCAGAATAATGAGTTCTGCAAGTGCTTAGTCATGCTGTGTGTGTGTGTTTGTTTAAAGGAAGTGCTGAGTGTGGGGGTAATACCTGTCCCCTTTTGCATTTGTGGTCCATTCTACAAACAAGCGTAGATTGTTTTGGCCTAGGCAGCATATTTGAAAGGGTGTGTGTGTGTGTGTGTTTAACGAGGGGCAGCCTAGCAAGGAAGGGTCACTGGGAGAAAGAGAAGACTGGGGAGACTGAAAGATTGAAAGAGAGACGAGCAGAGTGTGTGTGTGTGTGTGTGTGTGTGTGTGTGTGTGTGTGTGTGTGTGTGTGTGTGTGTGTGTGTGTGAGAGAGAGAGGTAGCGAAAGCATGTAGAGAGAGCAGCTTGCTGTTTGCACTGCACAAGTCCCACAATGCATCTGTGCTGAGTCTCAGGTCAGGGTGTGCCTGAAATATTTCTTAGAGCAGCAGGATTTGCCCAGCAGTACTTGTTTCACATTATTGCAGAGCATCTCTCTCTCTCTCTCTCTCTCTCTCTCTCTCTCTCTCTCTCTCTCTCACTATGTCACTATCTCTCACCATCTCTCTCCCTCCCTCCCTCCCTCTCTCTCCCCCTTTCTTCCCTCTCTCTTTATTAAAAGTGTGTAAAGTGCTTTATTAGCATGCCTACAAATAGTATAGCCCGAAATTCTCATGCACACACAAATTTAAATCTCCCAGTGCAGCAGCATCTGAGTCCACTCTAGCAGTGAATAAAGTACCAGAGCCAACCACCTAGTCCATTACATTACATTACACTTAGCTGACGCTCTTATCCAGAGCGACTTACAGATATTTACAGGGTTTCAGTTACAGTCCCTGAAGCAGTGTGGGGTTAGATGCCTTGCTCAAGGGCATCTCAACCATGGGTAGGGCGGGATTTAAACCAGCAACCTTCTGATTGCCAGACCAACTCCCTAACCACTAAGCCACAGCTGCCCTCCACTCTCTACACATCTGCAGGAGAAAAAACTACTGGCATACACTACATTTATCACCACTTTACAGCATATACAGTGTATACATGTGTGTGTGCGCACGCTGACGCATGGGGTGGAGTGGTGGGGGTGTGGATTTGAGAGTGAGACTTAGTAAAATGAGAGGTAGTGGATGGTGTGACTGAGGGAGGGGGGGATTTGGGAGAGAAGGAGAGAGGGAAGGATTGCATGTCAGGCTTTGAGAAAGAGAGAGAGAGGAGGCAAAGAGAAGAAGCCGACAAGAGAGTGGGGGTGTGGGTGAACGAGAGGGAGTGATTGTGAGTCAGACTGTGAAAGAGATGGAGCAGGGTGCAACTCGGGAAGAAGGATAAGAGGAAAAAAAAGAGGGGGAGAGAAAGAGCCTGGTAAACCAGTCCCTCATACTTCATTTCATTTTGTGCAGAGGGTCTGGCCGTGATGCCATTGACATTGTTGTATTAGGTACCAGCCAATCATAGCCTACATTTGAATTGTAGTGTGTAGGCAGGGTCCACACCTCCAGGTAGAATTTTTTTCTCAATACATCACTGCCAGACCCTCTGTACAAAATGAAATGAAGGCAGAAGGGAGGCCAGAAAGAGGGAGGTATTGTCAGACTTGGAGAGGGTGCAAGGTGGAATGGGGAGAGAGGGAGAAGGAAGGAGAGGACAAAGGAGGTATTAAGAGTTAGTCATTGAGCAACAGCAAGGTAGACTAGGGGCAGAGGAAGAAAAAAAAGAGAAAAGAAAGTGGGAAGAGACAGAAAAGAAGGTGAGATAGATGACTGAGGCAGAGGAGGGTGGGAGGGAGAGGGAAGGATTGTAAGCCAGACTTTGAAAGAAAGAGAGAACAAGTACGAATAGGGAGATGGACGATGAAGGAAAAATGAAAAATATAAAAGACAGAGAGGAGAGTTGGAGAAAAGAAGGAAGACAAAGAGAAGGAGGGAGAGAGAGCAAGGTGGATGGAGGTTAGAAGGAGGAATGGAAGAAGAAAGAAGAGAGGAGACTGGGTGAAAAGAAAAAACATAAGGGAGGAAGAAGAGAAACGTGGGTGAAAGGAAAAAAGAGAAAGTGAAGGAGAAAGGGAGGAGAGGAGAGTGGGTGAAAGGGGGGAAAGTAAGGGAGAGAGAGAGAGAGGGAGGAGAGGAGAGTGGGTGAAAGCTCTTCCTCACCAATTAGGGCAGTGCTGTCCCCTAGACAGGCCGCTTCTGGTGCTGCTGTCAGGTTCCCCCCACAATCACACACATCACATACACCCCACAGCACAAGCCTTGTGTGACAGTGCTGAAATTACACTGCTCTTCTGGGAAACAGAGACAGGCAACACACACACACACACACACACCTGACACTATCCCCCCTTCGCCACGGTGCTGCTTACTGCTTCTCATTGTTTGTGCGATTTTTATAGAGCACATACTGAGAAAGCTATAGTGTGTGTGTGAGAGTGTTTGTGACTTAGCGTGTGCACTGTGTAAGAGTGTGTTTGTGTCTGGGTAGGTGTGTTGGGGACGGAGAGTGAAAGTGGGTGTACGTGCGCCGGCGAGTGTACGTGCGCTGGCGTCCTTAATCAGTCCTCAATCTCCACTTAGTTATCACAGTCTAGAAAGAAAAATCTGTTCTCTGCCTGTCTCTTTCTCTCTCTCTCTCTCTCTCTCTCTCTCTCTCTCTCTCTCTCTCTCTCTCTCTCTCTCTCTCTCTCTCTCTCTCTCTCTCTCTCTCCCGTGCACACACACAGGTATGCAAGCATGACACAATGCATGCATGAATATGGCAGTATGTTCCTATTCATCTCTTGACTACACATAACCGATAGATGGATGGATGGATGGATGGATGCTTTATTGTCATTGTAATAAAAAAAAAACAATGGAAATTATGTAAGCTGTAATGATATGAACTCAATAAATAAATAACGAATAAAAAAATAACTTCATTTATATGTTTCAACATTTTCAGATTGGCCAATTAGGCTTAGATGCGTGTTAAAGCCACTCACAGCAGACTAATCAGGTGGTGAGGGCGGCAGGGAGGAGAGTGAGAAAGAGATAAAAAGACAGGAAACGGAAGGAGGGAAGACAGAGAAAGAAAGGAAGAGGGCGGGAGAAGAAGGTGAAAGAAAAGGAGAGGCAGAGAGAGGGAGAAAAAGAGAGCAAGAGAAAGGGGGACACAGAGAGAGGGGTGCATTAGGTGTGGTGACAGGTAGATGGATTGGTCTGTGAGTAGGAACATGACATTCTAATGGAGCTGCATGCTAATTAAGAGCCAGTTTATTGTTTCTGTTGGGAGCGGGCAGGTGGAACATGTAATGGATGTCAACTGCACACAAACACACACACACACACATGCATAAACACTTGCATTGCAGAAAGACACAAACACATGTATAACCTTACATTTGGCATGTACATACTCATAAACACACACACACACACACACACACACACACACACACACAAATGCTTGCACATGTATGGCAAAAAGACTTGTATTTGGCATACACTTATTCATGCATGCACAAACATACTTGCACATATGCATAAATGCTTGTGTATGTATTTGCAGAAAGACATATGCATATCCCTATATCTGCCATGCACATACTAATGCATGCCATCACACACGCACACACACATGCTTGTATATGTATTTGCAGAAAGACACAGACATGCTCCACCCCATCTTTCTGGCGTGTATACACACACACGCGCACATGTTCCGAACAGGTCCTGGTCAGTTTGTCCTAGCTTAAGGCCTTATATCCTCTGGGGTATAGCCGCCTCTTTGGCATTAAGATGTCTGTAGCTTCGTGGCTTTGATATATGAGGAGGCCCTGGGATATCCAAAGAGGCTGTTTGCATTGAAAGATTGAGACACACAGACACACACACACACACACACACACACACACACACACACACACACACACACACACACACACACACACAGCTGTCTCTTTCTTTCTCAAACAGATTGGAATAAGGTTGATGAACTTAAGTCCATTGGTGTTGAACATGTTCCAGCATACTCTCATAGTTTGGGCCACTGCTATTCACAGTGGTTTGTGTAAGTTCTGCTGCAAACCGACCAACCCCATCGCCCTCTGTGTGTGTGACCACAAAGAACACTGACCCATGCTGCTTATAAAGTCATTGTCCAGTCAGAGTGATCCCATGAAAGTATTGAATTCACAGACCCACTCTGGGGGATTGTGGCTTTTGCCTTTGATTCAGATGAACACACACACACACACACACACACACACACACACACACACACACACACACACACACACAACTGCCCCTTTTCTGGCTGTTGATTGTGGTTTTGCCTTTGATTTAGATTAACACTTAAGTACCAGCTAGATATTTCTCATGAAGTGCAGCCGTACTGGATTTGTGGGACACACACACACACACATTCACCCCATCCTGTCCCTCACACACACACACACACACACACACACACACACACAGTTGTGTCTTCTCCTGCTTTTGGCTGGGTTTGCCATGGGTTCAGTTCAGCTGTGCAGGGAAACCTCTCACATAGACAAAGTCATGGAACTGAGAGGAATGCTGACAGACTAAAAGTGCATGCAAGTGTGTGCGTGTGTGTGTGTGTCTGTGTGTGTGTGTGTGTGTGTGTGTGTGTATGTGAAGTACAGTCGAGTGCTCCACAAACTGTCCACTTTAGCAATCGTGTTTTTCTTGGGGTGGGCAGGGGAGCTCCCTGCCAAAGCCTTAAGCGCTCACACACTCCTGCATTCTTATTCAAATGTTTTATGTGTGAGGGATTTAAGTGCGGATAGAGACATCACAATCTATTCCCCTACCTCCAACTCAAGTAATGATTTATTTATTTACTTACTTACTTATTTTAGCATAGGTTTTGACCTTGTATGCCTTTATTTGGGTAGGACAGCAAGCTAGCAACCTATAATGCAAACCAGCACACTGCACTTTAACACACTCCTGCCCTTTTTGTCTGCTGCTGCTAATATTCCCTACTCAGTCATAACCATTAGCTATCAGAACTGTTACAAGTCATGCCCAATGTGTTTGTTCTCTGTTGTTTACTGTTGACTTTTGCACCTTTTTTAACATGTGTATCTAAGTGTGTGTGTGTGTGTGTGTGTGTGTGTGTATGTGTGTGTTTTTGTGTATCTTTGTAGCATGTGTGTGCACACTGCACTGTATCGGTCTTTTCTCTACTGTATTTTAACAGCTGCGTGTATCACCAATTGTTTCTGGTGAAATGTTTGGTGTCATTACGTACTATCAGGGACACGTTTACAACCAAGGCCCCTGGACTACAGAGTTTTTTTGAGGGCCCCACACAGCAGAGCAGTGCGGACAGCAGAGCAGTGTGGACAGCAGCGCATCGTGCCA
The DNA here is from genome assembly GCA_027475355.1 of Coilia nasus. NCBI lineage: Eukaryota > Metazoa > Chordata > Actinopteri > Clupeiformes > Engraulidae > Coilia > Coilia nasus. Next base: position 37,911,165 of record CM050217.1, read on the forward strand.
CAACTGGACAATAGGGGACAGCATAGGCAAAGAAAATGCATAAGCGTTTCATGCCTGCATATACTGTAGTTAAAACAATATTAATTCACCTACTTTACAAATAGATACAAAAGCTTTTGCTCGCCACCATTTGTGCACATTTGGCACTCACAGCAAGGCATATTTTTTTTGTTTCACTTTTTTTTTGTTCACCATTTTTCCATTGATTGGTTGGCACACAAACAAACTGGGGGACATGCAACTTTGTAGGCACAGGGCTGCCAACTTTGGTTATTTGTCTGGAGTGAGATTTCAGTTTACAGTGAAAAGTGCATCTAAAATGGGCCTGTTCATTTGTGTGATTCTATTTGGAATGCCAGCATTTAACCCTGTTTTAAACCTCAAAACGTATTTAAAAAAAACAGCCAGCTTTGGTTAATCACAGCATTTGATACAGACAAGAAGAATGAAAACGATTTGAAAGGAGCTTAAAATAGGTTTTCAGGGGAATCACAATCTCAAAAAGGTGACATTTCAGCATGTGTAGGATTTTTCTACGTCCCATCACATATAATAGCCTGCCCACTGCGTGTAAGAATTAGCCTACATGATACATTTTATAGTTTTAATATTACACTTTACTTCTGTTAGGTTACTGTATGTGCAGAAATGAATTTGCTGTGCATAACGAGATGAAATTGCTGTCATTTAGTGTGCTTGCTTATTTATTCATTTGTATGCTGTTGTTAAGTTAGCTTGGTAGTTGGCATGCATTCTAACTGACAGCAGTAAGCCACATGATGTTTCTCATCATCACAACGCAAATCCAGTTCATAGAAGCTGACTATGAGAGGGGTCAATACCCTAAAGGTAACCTTTGGAATACATCTTACCGATTTAAAGTGCTAAAAAGATAAAGCCTAACACTAAATAAACAATGATTATGAGCTGATGTTTTGAGCATGCATACAGGAGGTTAACAACACAAAATCAAGTTCACATGCAGAAACACAAACAAATTTCTCTCAAGATATTAAGAGAGTTATTACTTAATTGACAATAGGTCATTCATTGTAACATACCTAGTATTTTCTGCTCAGTTTCCACCGCAGTTGTCTCCTTCTCTTCTTCTGTTTCGGGACTGATCCAATGGGACTGATTGGGGTAGGATATGCAGCGAATACGATGGTGGGTTACAGTGGCGCTTCTCAGCGCCATCCCAGATCTTTTTTTTTTTGCTGTAACAAATGGATGTGTGGCGTGAGACACCGTGAGACACCGTGTGTTGGCAACTCTGGGGCATGTAGCCTTAGTAGGCTAGTAGTGAATAGAAGCTTTTGGCCCCCTGGGCAGCACAATTCAATTCAACCTCTACAAGTACGGCTAGTAAAATGTGGCATGTAGGGGTGCTGTAGGGGTGTTCATGTCAATCCCACCAAATGTGGTATGTATCATCTGCAGACTTTGCTGACAAAAACTTATCAAAGTATTTATCTTTAGATGAACCCTTGCAAAGTCAATGTCAATCATTAACCAAAATTAAAGACGTAGCTAAAATTTGACTATGGCAAAACATCCGGGTCAGACTACAGGCAAGGTGACTACTACTAGCTCACTTGGTATGTAGAAGCTACTACTGTAACAGTTGAGTGGTAGGCGGTGACCTGTAGGTAGTATCTACTAAGGTTTCAACTGCAGCGTATGTTTAGGTTTGGTGTACTCAGTTGCATTCTAATCATAAAAGACTGAAAATTATTGTGAAATAATGGTCCTAACAGAAACATGGCTAAATTCTTTAATCACAAATCAAATGATACACATTGATGGCTACACTATCTTCCGGTCGGATTGCTTGAAAAGAGGAGGGGGTGTTGCGATTTACATCAAAACATCATTAGACTGCTCCTTCATCGAGTCGATCACAAGATCAAGATTCTTTGAACTGTCGACAGCAAAACTTAATATGCCAAACAGTGCTGGACAACAGTAATCATGTTATTGCCCATCGCTGCAACTGCACTGTTGGAAGTGCGGCAAAAATTCACTGACAAGGAGTGTTTACTGCTGGGAGATTTAAACTGGGACTGGTTATCCACAACATCAAATGCACTAAAGGACATTTGCGACTTGCTCCACCTTACGCAACTAATGCATGCGCCCACCTGCATTAATAATAAGGACATGAACAGGTCAAGTCTGTTAGATGTCATTCTTACAAATACCCCGCATAAATATACTGCTGCCTGTATATTTTGTAATGATATCAGTGACCATTGCACAATTGCTTGTGTCAGGAATTGTAAGCCTTCTAAAGCCATTCCAAGATATATTTTCAAACGGGACTACAAACACTTCAATGAACAGGCTTTCCTGCATCATGTTTTTCATAGTGATTTGCATTATGTGTGCAATATGACTAGTGTTGAACAGGCTTGGGACTTTTTTAAACCCACTTTTCCATCTGTAATTAACAAACATACAGAAATTTAGAGTAAGTGATAAAACAATCTTTGGTTTAAAGAAGACATTGCAGTGGCCATTAGAGAAATGGACAGGGCATGGGATAAAGCTAAGAAACATAATGACCCTGCTCTTGTTGGCCTACAAGACTCTAAGAAATCGCTGCACAAGACTAGTGAAGAACGCAAAAAGTGGAAATGATAAATGAAATTTTAAATGACCCTAAAACATTTTGGAAGCTGATCAAATCTACAGAAGGTACAATTACGCAACCTACCATTCACATTTCTGTGACCAGAGGGAAATCTTAGGGAAACAAAACATTGTGAATGCTTTTAATTAACATTTTGTAAATTATGACTCAGACCAGTATAGCTACAACAAATACTGATCACAGATGTATTACGTCTAACCCTTGTCTTTGTCAGCAGATCCCGATGAAATCGAACCATTTTTCTATAAAACTGCAGCACATTTAATTTCTGATGCCATTGCTGCTATTTTTAACCTTAGTTTAACAAGTGGGTCTATTCCAAAATCTTAGAAGTCGGCTCTAGTACTACAACTTTTAAAAGGGAGTGACCCGTCGATCTTAGATAACTACCGGCCCATTTCCAGATTGTCAGTTTTAGCTAAAGTGTTTGAATCTCGTGTCAATGGTCAAATAAAGCACTACTTAACTGAAAATAATATATTAAGTTATACTCAATCAGGCTTCAGGCAAGGTTATATAGCACTATACCTGCTGTGACATATGTTTTAAATTATTTTATTTTTGCCTTAGACTCCAAAAAATCTTGTATTGCACTTTTTGTTGACTTATCAAAGGCGATAAAATACTGTTACATAGACTAAGGACCATAGATTTTAGTGATTCTGTGGTACTATTGTTCGCTAATTATTTAGTAGAAAGGACACAGTGTGTTTCTACAGAGGATAATCAGTCATCCCTAGTTACCATAAAAGCAGGTGTCCCTCAAGGGTAAATTCTTGGCCCAATCTTGTTCTCTTTGTATATTAATGTTATTAATCTAGATAAAGGTTTAAATCCAGCCAAAGTACATTTGTATGCTGATGATACCATGTTTCCTCAAGAAGCTGGATGCAGTTTATCATTCTTGCGGTTTGTAACAGGGGCTCCCTCAAGAACTCACCACTGTGATCTATATTTTAAAGTTCAATGGCCTTCTTTACATTTAAGACAAAAATTGCACGTTATTTTTTATAGCTAAAGCATTATATCTATCTATCTATCTATCTATCTATCTATCTATCTATCTATATATCTATCTATCTATCTAGCTAGCTAGCTAGCTAGCTGTACTGTATTTATTTATTTATTTATTTATTTATATTGTGCGTTAATGTGTTTGTCTGTGTTTGGAACTATTTGGCTGCCATTTGGACCAGGACTCCCTGGCAGAAGAGATGCCCAGTATCAGTGGGACAATCCTGGCTAAATAAAGGGTAAATAAATAAAATAAAAACTGTATCCCCCTCTCCTCTTTTCGTGGAGCAGAGCAGGAGATCACATGAGGTTGAATGTCACAATGACACTCTCTCTCCTTCTTAGACCCACTTCTGTCCCACCCCCCTTGTCTTGTTCCCCAATGCGCACACACACACACACACTCAAGTCCACCCTTAAATCTGATGAGGGAGACAGCACTCTCACCACACAGCAGCAGCATCTGTCTGTCTGTGCCCTTCCCCTCCTCTCACTTCCCCCTTGGCTGTTTTTTATCGGGTGGCAAACACCCTACCGCCACAGTGATATGTCTCTGTGATGTAGAGGCATCCTGCTCAAGGTCAGGGGGGATGGGCGTTGTGTTTTTGTGTGTGGGTATAGGAGAAAGAGAGAGACAGTTGTGTGTGTGTGTGTGTGTGTGTGTGTGTGTGTGTGTGTGTGTGTGTGTGTGTGTGTTGGTGACTTTGTGTGTGTGCTATGTGTACTGTGTGAGTGTGTGTGTCTGCGTAGGTGTTTGTTGGGGACTGAGAGCAAAAGTGAGTGTACGTGCGCTGGCATCCTTAATCAGAGACGCAGCCAGCATCTCATCTACATGTGGGTCTCCACTTAGTTATCACAGTCTAGCAAGAAAAATCTGCTCTCTGTCTCTCTTTGTGTCTCTGTCTATCTGTCTTTCTGTCCATCTCTCTCTCTCTCTCTCTCTCTGTCTCTCCAAGAAGCCTGAGAGAGAAATTAAGCAAAGAAAATGGTAACTGATAAAAAGTCTGTTTTTTTTTTTTTTCTGATCTTGTAATCTGTTCTGGTGTGTGTGTGCACCCTGTTGTCCCATGCTAAGAGTGCTGCAACAGTGCAGTATATCATCACAGAAATGTGTCTGTTATTATGATAGCGGTCATTATAGTGTTGCCGCGACTTTTTTTTTTCACAGATTTTCCATCAACGATTCCCGGGGCACTGGAAGTCTGGGGGACCTGAATCTTTGTAGGCATGTAGCCTTAGGACTTTTTGAGCGACTAGAAGCTTTTGGCCCCCAAGGGCCACCCCCCCGCTGTGCCAGTGTCCGTCAAAGAGGGGGAGACCGGCAAAAGTTTTTGCTGAATTACTCAATGAACGTTTCACCCAACGACATGAAATTTTTGTGATATGTCGGTGTTACAGAGACGTATCGAACCAGCCCACAAACACTCATTTGAAGCATAGCGCCACCTAGTGATATGGGTAAATGCAAAAATTGGTATTTTGAGTTGCCAATATCTTGGACCGAGAAGGTGGGAACTGCACAAAATACGTCATGCATGATCACCACAAAGACCTCTAACATCACAGCACATGCCATACAGTTTGGTCCATAGGGGGCACTGTAATTGTAAAAAAATGTCATTTTGTCTATTATCTAGAGAATGCTAATGTTTACAACTTTTTTTTTATTGTGAAATCTATTGACCCTCACGCATTGAAAGCACTGGTCGACGCCCACTTCCAACGAAAACAATTTCCGTGAAATTTTAACATTGCGAAAACGAATTTGGACGAACTCGTCATAGGCCGTTCATGTGAATCTCACCAAATTTGGTATATGTCATCTACCGACAATGCTGACAAAAAGTTATCAAAGGATTTGTCTTGAGATAAACCGTTTCGAAGTTACATGTCAATGAACATTTACCACGTAGCTTTAAATTCTTCAAAAGTCTATATCTTGGCTTCTAATTGCTCAAATTTGGTCAAAGTTGACATGCACACTCTAAACAGCTTTCTTTTCATGTGTACTAAATTTTGTGACATTTCGTCATAGGGGGCGATGTTTATCGTCGAAGCTAGGTGTCGAAAAACAGTTTTTGTTAAATAACTAGTCAACAATTTTGCCCAAGACAACGATTTTGTGTTATTATGTCGGTGTTACAGAGGCGTATCGACCCAGCCCTTAAACACTCACTTGAAGCATAGCGCCACCTAGTGATATGGGTAAATGCAAAAATTGGGATTTTGAGTTGCCAATATCTTGGACCGAGAAGGTGGGAACTGCACAAAATACGTCATGCGCAATCAGCACAAAGACCTCTAAAAGCACAGTACATGCCATAAAATTGGGCCCATAGGGGCCGTTGTAATTGTACAAAATCTCATTTTGCATGTTTCTTTCACAAATCACTCCTACACACGACACAAACACACACAATTTCATTCATTCAAAACCCACATCCATGCCCACTTCCAGGAAATCATTTCTGCACAATTTCTCACCTCACAACACTGCTCTACCACACATTTATCATACCAACAGTTCCCGCATTTCAATACACTGCGGCGGTCATACCATGTACCGCTATGCAGTACATCTAGTTCTTACAACATGTTGCCACACATTGTTAAAATAACATGTAAACAGGGGTGTATACTAAAGCATGCTTTGGGAGTATCTGTACTGAATTTAACCTGTTATAATTCTGTTTAACTTTACTTTAATACATTTCCTGAGCTATTTCAATATTTTTAGCACACTTTCATACAGATGAAATTAAAGTATGTGGTTTACACTTTCAGGTAATTTTAGCAACATTTATGTATTATATTAGTTACATGTAACATATAGATGGTCCTAGTTCAAAATGCTCATTTCACTCGTGCAATCCGTGATTCACGCAGTGTCATGAAATGTCAGTACAACTGCAGCCGCTAGGGGTAGCATAAGAACACAGAAGTTTACACTTAAGTAAAGATCTTACTTGGAAGGTTGGACCCACCCCTGGCAAAACTTGCAGTATAAATGTGCCATTATCTCGTAATCCTGCAGTTCAAACGCAGTGAAATGAAGTTGATGTGCAGAGATAGTGACAATACAGCTGTCAAAACTTTTACAAAGCAAATTCACGTCATCTGGTTTTCCTTGTTAAAACTGTATGCCATGACTTTAGTGAGTTTAATAATTTAAACAGCAGTATTAGTCATTCCTACAAACCGATTGAGTTTCGCTGAGTTTGGACAGCACAACTGTAATATATTTGCATTAGAATTTGGCCATGAAATGGAACATTTACCACACTAACACTGGGAATGTTTCATCATGACACAAACAAGAGGTGTACTGATATCAGTTAGTGAAAATCTATTCAGCTGTTCAGCTGTGTTCTAGTGGATAGGGAGTTGGTCTTGAGATTGGAGAGTTGAAGGTTCGAATCCCACCCTGTCCACCCTGATGTTTTACTCATTTATTGCACTTCCTTGTAAAAGTTCTGGAGTCATAACAATATTATTTCCTCCCCTACATGCATCGGCTTTGCCATATGGCCACGTTTTCACATTAGTTGGTTTTACCAAATGTCTACCATACCTTAATCATTATCACCATCGAATAATTAAAAAGGATAGATAGATGACTGGGTGACAAGATTTGGCATATTTGTCGTGTATATTTGAAAAACTGAACAGACTTCATATGTCTCTGCTGTATGTCTGTGCTCTAAGCTGTCGAGGGCCGCTTTGAATGTCCTTATGCCATTTGGCTCAACGTATTTATGTGAAAAGACTTTCTCCGTACTGACTTGCAAGAATAAATACAGGTCTCGGCTTAACGTGCAAGATGATCTGCGGGTGGCCATCTCCAAAATGAAACCTAGAGTGGACCTGCTTTGCTCCGTGCACAGCGCCTATCCATCACATTAAGTTTTTTGTACATACATAACTTTATAACTGTTCCATGTTACTTGCTTGTTCGTAATATGTCCGTATATGCTCAGCATTTCCATGTTATGCAGTTTTAAAAGAACATTTACCCGAGCTGATTGTCATATATTATTAAGCAGACAGAAAGTGTTAAAGATCCGCTGATGCCGGTCTCCTGAGGATTCCAGACGCACCATCCAAAAGGATCGGGGAATTGGCCTTTTCATACTACGCCCCAAAGAGATAGAATGCCCTACCACAGCACATCAGAGAAGCAGAATCCATCGACATCTTCAAGCGACAACTGAAGACCTACCTATTCAACCAAGCCTACACCTAACTACTCAGACCAGAGTCCCCTCAGCCAGACTCCTCCGCCCAGACCAAAGGCCCTTCAAACAGTCACAGACTTCCCGTTACCAGCCCCGGCAGATGGGCTACCCTGGGAGACGTGGTTCTGCCTGAGGTTTCTTCCTAGAAAAACAGGGAGTTTTACTCACTGATTCCTGAGGTTTCTTCCTGAATTCACGCAAATCAAACAAACAGGGAGTTCTTCCTCACCCCTGTTGCTCCCTGGGGACACTAACAACCGACTGCGCCTAAATGAACTTTCCTCGTCTAGTGCCACTGGCCTGCAAAGACTGCCGACCTATGTTCACATAAGAGCCCACATTAACAGGGTGTTGCATAGCTCTAGCGCCACTGGACTACAAAGATTGCTGACTAGGGCCTACAAGGACTGCCTACCTGTGTTCATGCAAGAGTCAGTCTGCTTCTGTATTTATCTGCTCTGACATCACTGAACCGCAAGAAATGTTGTCTTGCAACAACCCTGCCAAACTGTAAAGCACTTTGAGTTGCATATTGCATGTATGAACTGTGCTATACAAGTAAAGTTTTATTATTATTATTATTATTATTAACGTTTGAAACGTTTTGAAACGTTTGAAATCTTTATAAAAAAAAAAAAAAACAGAACAAATCCAAAACATTAGAACATGAACAGAACAAAGACAACAGAACAAAGCAGAACAAAACAGGATGAAACAGTTACTCCGTCGGTCATGGATTTTGCAGAATTATAGTCAGGTGTATGATCAACCAATTACACCAAATTAGTTGTATATGTCAGGAAGCCTACATCCACAGAAGGTCTGTGGTTAGTTCTTCAAAATGTTTGGAGCAAGCTACCAACTAAGTCCCTTCAAAAACTGTATGCAAGTATACCTATCTTCATCCTGTTTCGACCCTTCTCTTCCAAGACTGCTTTACTTGCTAACAAAACTAATCTGTACCAACCATCTCTTTATACAGGTGCCTTTGATGTTCTCTACACATCTGTTAGCTATTATGTCCTCCTTTGGACAAAAGTGTCTGCTAAGTGTAATGTAATGTAATGTAACCTACAAGAATTGATGCTCTTTTAAAGGCAAAAGGGTGGTCACACCAAATATTGATTTGATTTAGGTTTCTCTTTTTTTCATTCACTGCATTTTGTTGATTTATGAACATAAATGATTAACACTTCCACTTTTGAAGGCATTACTAGTTGACAGCATTTTTTCACGCCTGCCTAAAACTTTTGCACAGTACTGTATGTTAGGGATGTCCCGATCCAGCTTTTTGCACTTCCGATCCGATACCGATATTGTATTTGCACTTCCGAGCCGATACCGATACTGGTGGCCGATACCGATACCGGCCTATCCAACCGAGCATGTATTAAAGTTATTTAGCCTTCTTACTTAGTTATTAGACTCATATTGAAAAGGGTTTTAGTACTCTTGATAACAACTAGCCAGCTGACTTAAGTGAGTTTGAATACACAATGGTTGGTAACAAGAAACTGACCTGTTTATTCAGGGATAAACAGAAAATAGACAACATTAAAAATAACAAACAGGGAACACACAAATAACCTCTGTGTAAAATAGTCTATTAACTCAGTATCAGTACTCTGCTCTTGAGCAGGTGTTAACCAAGGCTTTAAAAACCAGTGCAAATAATATCTATTATAACTATTTAAAAACAAAAATGCCCTCTACTCCCCAATCTCCTCCACACTTTTTGCTCCATCTCTATTCACAAACTGGGAGACGCTAATGCTGGTTTGCTGGAAAATGCGGACCGGATTTTAGCAAAACCACAGCTAAAAACTGGAATGGATTATCTGAGTAGGTGCGCTGGAAAACCCGGACCGGACTTTTTTTAACGGAACGGACCGTGCCGCCACGCCGATACCGATACGCATTTTTTTGCCAATATCGGCGGCCGATCTGATGCCGATATTGGATCGGGACAAGCCTACTGTATGTATGTATGCTGTGGCAGCTATCATGAATCATCACACGTGTGTGTGTGTGTGTGAGAGAGTGTGTGAGAGTGTGTGTTGATGCCAGACAGAATCTTGACCACTACCTCTGCTTGATGCATAACTTGCAAATTATAGAAATATATACAATTACCATAAACATACATACATATTGTTATCGCTGCAGTGTGATGTGGAGAATAGCTTTGTTTTTTTTTTTACCTTTCTTCTACGCACTGCTAACAGGAGTGGGAGTGGGAGCTCTGCTGGATGCACAATCTGTAAATTGAAAATTCCTTCACATAAGTACTAGCAACGTTACAGTATGAACTTGTGGGACTAAGTGGCATTTATGTGAAATGGACTAAAGGGGGAGTGGAGAAGAAATGAATCAAGCGATCATAGCAATCAAACAATAATATTTAGCTCGACTTATCTTCGTTATATCTTCCTGGAGTGTCTGGGGACGAGTCTCTGCTGCTCCTGGTTGATAAAGACGGCAACCACTCATCTGACGAGTCCGGGTCAGGTTCGCTAAATTCATCTGACCTGAACTGAGCTGGGCTGTGGTGAAACACGCCGTGAGCTAGGCCTCCTTTCCCGCTTGGCCTGTGTTGATCTCCGACGACGATCACGACACTACCCGAAGTACTGAGACTGCGGCACAACTCTGTTCACTGCCAAATTTTCTCTGACTTTTTTTCCGCCATGTTTCCATGGTCCCATCCAAAGTGGCACTGCTGCCACCCACAGGCTCAGTTCTTTAGTACTTTCTTTGTTTACAAGGCTGATATTTACACCTATTATATTGATATACTATTTTATTACATTAATTGATACCAGGGCTTTACAGCGTGACCTCCCGCTTATTTTTGTAATCAAGTACCGGCGAGATATTAATATTTAAAAATTCGCCAAAATCTCTCATATTAGTGCTTTGCACAGTCATTACTGTCATTGAAATTACTCGCGAACCCGTGATTGGATAGATAAGGCACGCGCATCAGAAGAAAGTACAGAATCTCAGCTTTCCAACGACACCAAGCACATATCACGTTAATTTATCACGCTAAAACAAGGGATCAACTATTTGCAAAGTAATGATTTGACACATTTTTACTTTACCCATTTTACACTCATGGTTATCAGTCAATGCATAATGTAAACAACAGCAGAACCTACCCATTCTACTACTATTGTGCATTTCTGTCAAGACACGTTTCATACAGTTTTGAAATTAATGCAAATTTCTGCATAATATCCATAATCCTGATATAACATCCTTCATTACATGGAAAATAGGCCCTTATTTCCATCGGGCACATACTACATATGTAGCAACATTGATAAGCCACTGAATATCCCACCATCATAGTTCTTATATCGCCAGATTCCAGACAATCTCCTCTACTCACATATGAAAAGATATACCTACTGACAGCATCCTATGGACAGGTACTTGCAAGAATACAATATTTTTTTATACGCAATATGATTTTTTATTGGTTTAGTATTTTTTTTATAAAATCAGTGCAAATAGTAGTGCAAAAACCAGATCTGATCAAGTCAGGATAGCCTAGACTGTCCTGCAAGGAACAAGATATTGTATGTATGTATGGCCGGCCCTTACAATGACCAAGATATTAGCTTATAAGTAAAGGTAGTAAAAATACTCTGAAAATAGCCTTGGGCCCATAGGGTTAAAGTTCCTTTATGTAGGATTGAGGCGGTAATTGGGATTGTGTGATTTAGATTGTGGCCAAATTCAAACTACTGTGCAACATTGTTCCCCCTCTAGAGGAGGCAAGAGGCAAACCACAACATCAACACATCAGCAGAATCTCTAAGCTGTACATTAAGTTTGAAAATGAAATGTGAATATTCTGGCTGTACTGTTGTTGTCAGTCCTGTTAATTCAACATATGGTATCTCACAAAAGTGAGTACACCCTTCACATTTCAGCAAAAAATGGACCATATCTTTTCAAGCGACAATACTACACAAATTAAATTTCAATATGTTTTTCAGTAGTCAGTGTGCAGCTTGTGTAGCAGTATTAATTTACTGTCCTCTGAAAACAACTTTACACACAGACATTTTTGTGTACATAGCAGGCCACAAAACTGAGTACACTCCACAGTGAACATGTCCAAATTGTGTCAAAATTGTAATTTTCTTGAGTGAGCACTACTGTTATCTACCACTGCCTTAATATGAAATTCACCAGAGCTGCACAGTTTTTTTTGTGATCCTTTTCTTATTCCTCCATTATAGCATTATGGACCTGGGAGATGTTAGACACCGGTGCTCTTTCATCTCCTGTTTAAGGATGCCCCAAAAGGACTCAATAGGGTTCAGGTCTGGAGACATACTTGGCCACTCCATTACCTTCACTATCAACTTCTTCAGGAAGGCTTGGAAATCTTGGAGGTGTGTTAGGGGTTGTTATCATGCTTCAGAATGCCACATTACATGTTGCAATCCATGATTCCTTCAGTTAACTGCAGTTGCCCAGTGCTGGCAGCATTGAAGCAACCATCATGCTACCGCTACTAGGCTTGATTGTAGGAAGTTGTGTCGCAGAGGCACAATTGTAGGTAGTTGTGTCGCAGAGGCACAATTATAATGGTTCTGTTAAACAGGCCACTGCCAGACATGACTGACATCATTTAAGCCAAAAAAAGTGTATTTAAATCTCGTCAGACCACAGGATATAGTTTCAGGAATTCATGCTTTTGGACTGCATGTCTTCAGCTTTTTGTCATCAAGTTTTAAAAGAGCCTTTTATCTGGAAGGATGACCATGAAGACCGAGTTGTTGCACTGTGTTGCATAATATCTTAGCTCTGTCAGTCTGACCTCCCACCTCTGCAACCTCTGCAGCAATGCTGGCTGCACTCATGCATTTATTGTTTGAAGCCAACTTTTGCATCTGACGCAGAGTGTGTGGACCCAACTTCTTTGACTGATCCTGTCAATGCCTATTCTGACAATGCAACCATTTTGTAAAACCACCTAATGACTCAAGCCATGATGGTGTAGCTCAGTTTCATGGTGTTGCTGATTTTTTGTAGCATAGGCCATCATTCTGTAAAGCAACAATTCCATTTCTCAAGTCCTGAGTTTTCTTTTTTCCATGAAGAGCCATGTTGGACATCCAGTCGATAGTATGGCAGAATTATAGCCAAAACAATGAAATGAATAGCTGTAATACATGACACACACATTTGTATGGTCCAGTTGAGCAGTCCAAAGCTATTCAGGGTGTACTCACTTTTGTGGCCTGCTACGAGGGGATATCAAAAAGTTTTGAGCCTCACACAGAAAGGCCAAGATAATCAGAGTTGTATTGCTTTATTTTTCAACATAGTCACCTTCCAACTCCACACACTTGTTCCATCTAGTTTTCCAGTCATTGATACCCGATCAGTACACCTCAACATCTTGGTCCCCTGACCAGCCCTCCACAGCAGCAGTCAGCTCGTCATCCTCCTCAAATCGCTGGCCCCAAAGGTGTTTTTTCAGTCTGGGAAAGAGGTTGAGGTCACTGGGGGCTAGGTCTGGAGAATAGAGTGGGTGAGGGAAGATTTTGTAACCACACTCGCGTACAACTTCCATCGCAACTCAGCTGGTGTGGACTGGCACATTGTCCTGGTGAAACAGGATCCCACGACGAATTTTCCCGTGACATTTCTCTTTGATGGACTGGTGCACCTGCTTCAGTAGGTTAGTGTAATAGTCCCCATTCATTGTGGTTCCAAGGGGCAGGTAGTCAATGTGAACCTCTCCTTTGCTGTCCAAAAAAATTGTCGCCATAACCTCCTTGGGGGACCTGGTGGCCTTGAACTTCTTTGTCTTTGGAGATGAGGCGTGTTTCCATTCCATCAATTCCTGTTTACTGTCCGGTTCATTCAAAGCCAGGTTTTATCACAGATTACAACCCTGAAATGAAAATCATCTAGGTTGGCATTGTACCCAGTTAGCAAAGCTCCACTGATGGTGACCCTCAATTGGTTCATGTCATCTGAAAGCATTCTCGGGACCCATCTTGCGCACACCTTGGATATGTGGAATATGTCATGAAGTATGCCATGAATTGATCCATATGAAAACCCCGTGGCTTCCTCTAACTCATGGAGAGTGATACAGCGGTTTTCCATCACTAGTCTGTGAACTGTCTCGATGTTTTCCTCGGTGGTACTGGTTAAATGCCGTCTTGACCAGGAGTCATCTTCTAAACTCTCTCTGCCACACTGGAATTCCTTTACCCACCATTTGATAGTTGCAGCAGAAGGGGAAGGCTCTTGGTAAATGGCAGTCAATTGCTCTTCAGTCTGTTTGGCAGATTGACCCTCCAGTACCAGAAACTTTATCACTGCTCTATACTCAGCTTTGTCCATTTTTGCCAACTGACTGGGAGTATGCCCCTTCCGCATGGTTTTCTGACTGAACAATAGCAGCCAGCGCAATGATCCCACATGAAATCAGTAGCTAATACAATGGTGTACATCAGATGCGGGTGCATTGTACTATCTGACTAGGAAAAATTTAGGAGGCTCAAAACTTTTTGATATCCCCTCGTATTTATACAAAAATGCCTGTGTGTAAAGTTGTTTTCAGAGGACAGCAAATGAATACTGGTACACAAGCTGTACATTGACAACTCAAAAACATATCGAAGTTTCATTTGTGTAGTATTTTTTTTGGTAAAATGTAAAGGGTGTACTCACTTCTGTGACATACTGTATATATTTTACTTTTGGTGATGTATCAGGAGCATTTTATGACCACTTCCTGGGAGTTTCTTAACACATAGCACCTCTAAAATTCCCAAAAAGCATGTTAAAATAAATGCAATTTGGTCCTTTGCTTGACAGGAAGTGGTCTCTGCTTGACAGGAAGTGATGTATGAATGGAAGGGATGGATTATGAGGAGAGGGTCATCAGCGGTGGTGCATCACTGTCAGCTGTCACTGTGGTGATGTTCATGTACTAACACACACATTATATACACCTTTGTGCAGTTTTAGAGACACCCTTCTATACTCAAAGCCGGGAGGCTTTTGAGGTATCCCTGTCAATAACTCTACATTCATAACTTGATAAACATAACGTAAAGTTCCGTAAAGTTGTGATAAACTCTCCCTCTTTGGCAGCAGTCACTCTGCCCTACCTCAAGTAAATAAATTATTACACTAGTGACATATGGACCTGAAATCTGACCACTGGCTGTTGACATTAGATTTACCAAAACAAATAGGGAACATGTAACCAAATAGGGAATGACAAAAACGAGTTTACTATTTTGCTTAAATTGTTTAGAAGCGATTGTGGCTCTTTTTTTATTAAAGGAGTACTTCCACGAGAAACCGTTCTTGCTCTTTTGAAATACGTCTGGTCACCTCGAGTAGCATATGCATGCTGCACGTGAAAATGTTCTTCTAACCCGATTGCCTCCATTAGTCAGTGAAGGAAACTAGGCGGAAAAACAAGTGAATAAGAAAAAGGCCAACAAAGTGACGTAGGTTTGTAAAATAGAAAAAGCTATGCCAAAGATAATTCGCCAGTAATATAGCATGGGGCAACGCCATTTACAGCTCTGAATACCAGCAGTAGTACTTTGAAGTCAATTCTGTAAGATACGGGTAGCCAGTGTAGTTCAGGCAGTGCAGGAGTAATGTGCTCCATATTTCTTGTTTTTGTTAAATGCGTGAAGGTTTTTGGCGTCTGGCTGGGTCAAGAAGGGACAAACTTTTGCAATATTTCTTAGATGGAAGTATGTTGTTTTAGTAACTTTGTTGATGTGAGTCTTGATGTGTGTCACGTTTGTCTTTAGGGCCAATAAGCAGTAGTTCAGTTTTGTTTTCATTTAATTTTAGAAAGTTATTGCTCATCCAATGCGTGACAGCTGACAAACAGGAGGTTAAAGACTGTAGAGCTGTGGTTTTGTTTGGCTCAACTAAGATATAAAGTTGTGTATCATCGGCATAACTATGAAAGTCTATATTATGTTTTTTAAAAATGTTGCCCAGCGGCAGCATGTGTAATGAGAAAAGGAGGGGGCCAAGACAGCTGCCTTGAGCAACACCGAAGGTACGTTGTGATTTTTAGATACATGATCTCCTATACTAATATAGAATTGTCTTTCGGTGATGTATCACTCAAGCCATTTTAGTACATGGCCTGAGAGGCCCACCCAAGTTTTGAGACAATGTAGTAGTATGTTGAGGTCGATTGTGTCAAAGGCGGCACTTAGGTCCAAGAGGACCAGGGCAGAGACTTTGTTTGTGGCTGTACTGAGTCTGAGGTCATTCACTATTTTGGTTAAGGCAGTCTTTGTACTATGATTTGCTCTTAAACCTGACTGGAATTTTTCTAGGATGTCGTTTTTATTAAGGAATTGTTTGAGCTGTATGAAGACAGCCTTTTCAAGTATTTTGCTTATAAATGGGAGGTTGGAGATCGGTCTATATCTGTTATAGTCCAGATTTGGTTTCTTTAGTAATGGCTTCACTACAGCAGTTGGGTGCTTGGGAAAACAACTGTGACAATGGAGGTGTTAATGATCTGTAATAAGGGTGTGAAGACGTAGTTAAAAATATTTTTCATAAGGAAAGTGGGAATGGGGTCAAGGCTGCATGTTGACTGCTTGCTATGTTTAACAATTTTATAGAGTTCGTCTTCTGTAATGGCGCTAAAATTCTGTAGGCTAGGGGCATCATGGAGATAATTAGGGTCTCGAGTGATTTGTGCTCTAATGGCTAATATTTTGTTCGTGAAGAATTCTGCAAACTCTTCGCATTTTGGTGTGGTGGCTAGACTAAGCATATCACAAACTTGCGCAGAATTTAGCACTTTTTCAATTGTGAAGAATAATACTCTTGTGTTGTTGTGATGGTCTGCAATATTTTTTTGATGAATAGATTCTTCTTTCCTCGCGTATTGCATTGTTGTAGGTATTAATATGTTCTTTTAGGATTATACGATTGACTTCTAATTTAGATTTTCTCCATGCTCGTTCTGCTGCTCTGCATTGCCTTTTTTCTCTCTTATTGAATCGTTTATCTGTGGTGAGATTTTAACTCGTGAGCTGTGTTTTGTTTTTAAAGGAGCAACTTCGTCGAAAATTTCTTTTAGGTTGCTATTAAAGCCAACCACCATTTCATCGAGTGATTGGTGGCCTTTGAGGAGGTCGCGGGTGCTAATAAGTTTGGTGATTTTTTGTTCCGCTGATTCATTAATATTTCGTTTGTGGGTTGCACAGGTCTCTCTATTACTATGTACGGTAAATGGGAATTCAAATAGGACACAGTAATGATCGGAGATGGCAATATCCGACACGGAAATGTTGTTAATGTTTGCGGCTTGCGATATTACTAGGTCGAGCGTGTTTCCCAGTTAATGAGTAGCTTCTGTTACATACTGATATAGCCCAAAGCCGTCCAGAATGTTCAGCAGGTCTTTACCATTTGAGTCACTGCTTTTATTAACATGAATGTTAAAATCTCCCGTGATAATTATTCTGTCGTAGTTTGTAATTACCGTTGACAGGAGGGTGGAGAAGTCAGATAAAAAGGTTGGTGAGCTTTTTGGCGTCTGTATAGTGTGATAAGGATTAAGCTCTCAGTCTTCACTTTGATCGCTAGGTACTCAAATGACGTGAACGTGCCTAAATGTATCTCATTATAACTTTACAACGACTGATAGAATTTATAGTTAAGAGGACAGGCTTCAATAACGGTGGCAGCCCCATCTTTTTTAACCTGGTTTCACCCAAGCAGAGGCGATTGCTCTAAGAAAACAAGGGAGGCTCAGCCTCCTCTAAAAATCATGGAGAAAGCATAGTTTACTACTACTGTATTTACATTACTATTTAATCTCTAGCATGGCAGAAAGTGTTTAACTTGAAGGCAAAATAGTTTAGCAATACGTTTTCGCAGTTCGTCTAAAGTGTTTTGTTTTTTTTCATAGTGACAGCACGATCCAGTCCCGCCTCACTGGACTTCAATGGCATGCTCTTTCAGTGCTAAAAAGCTAGATGTTTATTGGACAAACGCTGAAAAATCGTCACTTCCAGGGAGGCCCGGGCTCACTGGGAGTGAATGGAGAGGGCGGGCTAAACCGTTTCCTAGACTGAGGCTGAGGCTCTGTGTGGTGATTGGAGGAATTGTTAAAGCGGCCAGATTTTTTTTTGATTGACAGCTTTTTAAAAGATATAGGCAGACAGCGGTGGATTTCGTGCTCAGTGCCATGCGGATATCAGAGTAAGAAGGTTGGGAGAAGTGTCTTTGCATTCGGCGTATTCTTTATACTGCATTACAGAAGTTTCCTTGTACATAATTTTGTAAATAAAGTGTAAATATAGTGTTATTAAGTTTGCTACCTGTTGTTATTTCAGTTTGAAAAGTTTGTTTTTTTCAGACTCTAGTAAAGGGGGGAAACTAGCCAGCCAGCAAAGCTGTGCATAATGGCAGCTAGAATTGTTGACTTGGTTTTGGCAAAGCCATTTGTTAATTTTCCTTACGAGGAAAAAATCAGGATTAAGGAGCAAGGCAGACCAACGCCTAACATTGATTTAGTGAAAAAGGTAGGGAAAAATAACCGTTCGTTTCAGCTCTCCTGGTACGACAAGATCAGTTGGCTAACTGCAAGCGCAGTGAGGAGGAGAATGTACTGTTGGCCGTGTCTCTTGATTAAACCACTGCAGGGATCTGTGGTCTGGTCAAAAGTGGGCTTTGAGGACCTGCATAACTTCCCAAGAGCATATAAAAGACACGAAACAAGCAATGAACATGTGAAAGCATGTGCTCGGCTAAGTTGTCTTGGCAAGGTCAGAGTAGAACATGCAGTTAACGAAGGTGTTCAGGTTCAGGTGGCAAAACACAATGAAATGGTGAAAAAAAACAGGGCCTTCCTTAACCGCCTAATTGATGTCACTTCACTGCTGGGCCATCAAGAGCTGTCATTCAGAGGGCATGATGAGAGCAGTGAATCTGCTAACAAGGGCAATTACAGAGAGTTTACCGACACATTAGCCAAATATGATTCTGTCTTAGCCACACACTTCCAGTCATCTTCTGTGTTTTCTGGCATGTCCCATTCCATCCAAAATGATTTAATTTCTGCTATTTCAGCCACGGTGACTGATGAAAGCAAAGGTGAAGTTCAATCTGCTCCCTTTTTTGCATGGCAAGTAGATGAGACATTTCATTTCATTCATTTCATGTCATGCTCAGCTGTCAGTGATACTTCGCTTTGTTGATTCTGCAGGCCAAATACAGGAGCGATACCCGGCTACCCAAAAATGCTCCTACTCGGTGGAATTTTACATCACGGTTAGTGAGCACTGTGGCAAACAACTATGATGAGCTCCTGCAGACTTTTGAAAACATTCTAGTGGACGAGACAGTAGACCAGGACACACTGAGTGGTGCCAAAGGCTTCATTAGGACACTGGAGTATTTTGAGGTTGTTTTCATGTTGCACACATATGAACAAATCTTTTCAGAAACTGATGTAGTCTTTGACATTGTGCAGCAGAGGGCTATGGATGTACTGTACTGTAGACAGAGAATTGAGGGTCTTCTTGCATTTGTAAAGGAGAAGAGGTCAGAGGAGGCTTTCAAGGCCGTTTATGCAAAAGCAGCAAGCCTCACATCTGATCCTCAGAATGAGCCAAGGCAAAAGCGTCGCCGTCTGTCACAGTTGCAGGATCCACAGGAGCATTACAGAAATCTTTTCGTGGCCATTTTGGACAATCTTATTGAGCAGATTTCACAGCGTTTTACAAATTTGGAGGCAAAGTTCGACGAAATGAGGCAAGTGTTTCCTGAGGAGGCATTTCAAAATGTCCTGAAAGGTTATGGCCATTTGTTTGACTCAGGGAGACTGAGAGCTGAACTCCAAGTCTTATATTCAGATCGTGACTTGCAGGGCAACAGGGGGAAGGTATGTGAATTCCTGCTGTTTTTTAAAGACATGGAACTGGATCGCGCAATGCCTCAGCTCTACAAGCTGCTATCCTTAGTGGCAACAATTGGGGTTACATCTGCAGGTGTAGAGAGGAGCTTCTCCTGCTTGAAACGTGTTAAGTCCTATACCCGTAACACAATGGGCCAAAGCCGACTCAGCAACCTTGCTCTGCTTGCTATTGAGAGGAAACTGCTGAAGTCTCTTGAGAAGACTCCCAGTTGGTATGACAGGGTAACAGACCATTTTCTAAAAAAAGAAAGGAGGGTAGAATTTTCATACAAATAATATGAAAAATTAACCCTAAAATTAATGAAAACACGATTGAAGTACACCTTTAAGAATCTGAAGAAGAAGAAATTGACGCAGAAGCTTTTTTATTAGGTGCTGGCGTGGAAAGCATGCAACCCTCAGGAGAGAGAAAGATGTCAGGCTGCCACCCTACATAAATAGGGAGGTCCATCCAATGCACCTGAAACAGAATTAAGGCAGCAACTTAACCGCTGAACCCGAAAGGCGAACAGTAAACCAATGATGCAGTGTGCCGAACACCCCCGAAGCAGGCCCACTAAAGGCTACCACCAAAAACAACAAACTAAAATTATGAAGTGGCAGCTTACTAATTGCAATACAAGGCAAATCACTCACAGCCACAAAAGTTGCTACAACCTAGTTCTCCCACCAGACACAAAAAAGGATAAAAAATCACAAAACGGACGAGCGGCCAAATGCTACATGTCATGTCATTAATGTTACATACTGGATGTTAAAATGTAATATTAATTGTCTAGGGGTATTTTTACAAAAACATAAGGAGAAATAAGACAAAACGGATGAGGGTTTAACTAAGGTGAAAATGGGGGAGTCAAAAGTCAAAAGGGAAGGAAAAAATAGGTGCTGGCGTGATCTGTGGGCCTGCACCACCTATGCCCTAGCCTGGTAAACCCGCACCTCGTACTTCATTTCATTTTGTACAGAGGGTCTGGACCGGAATCTCTTGAGGGTCATTTAGCAAGTCCCAGCAAGACCGATCCAATCAGCGAACAGAGGGTGTGTTCGTTAGCCGTGACATTGACCTTGTGTGCTACATTTGAATTGTAGTGCGTAGGTAGGCTAATTGCATACGTGTCGACCAGGCGTTAGCGATTGGGTAAAGGCAGAGGCACTTTTTTTAAACTTCAGCAGAGTCCACACCTCCAACAAATCGTTTCTGATGGTCTCTGTTCCAGACCCTCTGTACAAAATGAAATGAAGTACGAGGGGCTGGTTCACCAGGCTACCTACGCCCCATGTACGCACAGCTTTTGGTGTGAATGAGCCGGTACCCTTGAATACATCCTGCACACTTTGCAATTGTTAGTTTTCACTTTTCATAGCTAAAGTAACTTGTAAACTGTAAACATCTCTCTGGTTTGCGGGCAGTGAGAGTTGCTGTGAGTTAACTGGTGCAGGCGCTGTGTCCAGCAGGTTCTCATGATCCTTATAGGCTACTAGAATCGCTTCAGTCTCCCAGTTAGAATGCCATCCAACCGCACTTTAGTTAGGCACTCTCCGTGAATAAAGTCAGCTCTACGCCATTTTATGCACTGCAATAATAAACAGATGCACACAGTCACACACACACACACGTACACACATGCACACATACAGATAGATGCATACACAGACACACGCAGAAGACAAATGAGTCATTAAGTAATGTGAAAAGGATGGTTTTACCGTTGGTTTGTCAAGCCAAATCCAGCAGAGATTATCCATTACACACTCTGACTCGTGTAGTGTTCCTTAAGAAGCCCTTCTGCCCAAAGTTCTTTTATTCAGCAGAGGATGTGTATTGCCTTGTGGCCATCCAGCTCATTAGGAGTCTTCCAGTTCACTCTTGACAAAGGAAGTGGTCTGTGCTTGACAGGAAGTAATGTATGACCAGAAGGGAGAGGGATGCGTGTGGTCGTTTGCCATCAGGGGACATCTTGGCTGGCTGAGGTGTTGAGAACAGAGATGGGGACTCGAGTGTAGCGACTTGGACTCGAGTCGCACTTAAGTCGCACAAAGAAAGACTTCGGACTTGACTTAGACTTGCCCTCAATGACTTCAGACTTGACTCGGACTTGTGTGTTGTGACTCGTGAACAATCTTCATTCATTAAATTATTTATTTCATTTAACTGAAATATTTACAAGGTGTGAAAATCGAAGACAGACTGAATATTTTCTTCCCTTCATACGCGCAACGCATGCAAGATTTGAAATACAGACAGACAGACCATGGCGGCAGCGGGTTCGGCTGGGGCTGTCCCATTTGTTATTTCATTTGGTTTTAAAGACTTCGTACAGGCAGGCAACAAAGGGACAGCCTCGTGTAAAGTGTGTGGGATCACCATCCATGATGCTGGCTCAACTACATCAAATTTCATCAGGCACCTCAAAACCCACAAGGATAGGTCAGTCTAACACTTTATCACATAGGGAAAACTTGGCCCGTATGGACAGATCGCTAGCAACCGAACCACAGTTTTAGGTTATGCATGCTGAATGACAGCTTTATTGTTCCACACCCGACGTTACAATTTCATTTGATTAATTATGAGTCATTTATTTGTTGTTTATCTAGATCCATTGGTAGCAGACTATGAGGCAGTCGACGTTTTGAGCTAACCGAGTTAGTTAACAAAATAGGTAACTAACTAGCTACCTAACGTATACGGGCACAAGTACACTTCTTGCATTTGGGGAACAACAGACATCTTAAGTCTCCCGCGTCCTCGGGGGTGTTGTTGACTTTACTGAAATGAGTTTCTGCAGGTTGGGATGTCTGGAACGATATTACAACACTTAAATAGTATCTAGGCGACATAGCCATAGGAATTCCTACTTAGGTAACCTACATCAGTGCACCAGTAAAATTCCGTTCAGCGGCCCAAGTGTTTATTCAAGAAAAAATATTAAATTAAAATGTAAAATCAGTGAAGAAGAATTTCTTTCAGAAGGTCTATCACAAAAATACTGCAGGCCATTCCACTGCAATATCACATTGCTCTAATATTAGGCTGCTGCAGTAAATGTCATATTTTGGCAGTAGCAGCCTACTAGATTTGACTGCAAAAATGCAATGTGGTCTAAAAATATTGCAAGAATGTAGTTAACATAAATGTCAATGAAGAAATACACACCTCGATGTCAGTTATGTGTTTTAATTACAAAGATGAAGAAGCCCTGTGGCAATACAAACAGGATCAATATGTGCAGAAACTCGTAATTCATACTGACACAACATGTAAAGGCAGGGCCTTAACTAGCTTAACAATAATAATAGTAATAATAATCATAATAAACCAGCAGACATTAATAATGGGCACTGCTTACAAGAATTAAGACTGCAGCTTAAAATCCAACTGTCACGAACGTAGTTCTCAAGTAAACAATGACATGGCTGGTCGCCCAAGTGTTTATTCAAGAAAAAATATTAAATTAAAATGTAAAATCAGTGAAGAAGAATTTCTTTCAGAAGGTCTATCACAAAAATACTGCAGGCCATTCCACTGCAATATCACATTGCTCTAATATTAGGCTGCTGCAGTAAATGTCATATTTTGGCAGTAGCAGCCTACTAGATTTGACTGCAAAAATGCAATGTGGTCTAAAAATATTGCAAGAATGTAGTTAACATAAATGTCAATGAAGAAATACACACCTCGATGTCAGTTATGTGTTTTAATTACAAAGATGAAGAAGCCCTGTGGCAATACAAACAGGATCAATATGTGCAGAAACTCGTAATTCATACTGACACAACATGTAAAGGCAGGGCCTTAACTAGCTTAACAATAATAATAGTAATAATAATCATAATAAACCAGCAGACATTAATAATGGGCACTGCTTACAAGAATTAAGACTGCAGCTTAAAATCCAACTGTCACGAACGTAGTTCTCAAGTAAACAATGACATGGCTGGTCGCTATAGCAACTGAGCCACCCGTAGTGCTGTAGAATCTTTGTTAAGAAGTGAACTTAAAGGGAAGGTGGCCACCTAGTGGCCATCGGTAAACTCTAATAATAATAATAATAATAATAATAATAATAATAATAATAACTTGACTTGACTTGGACTTGGGACAAAAGACTCGAGACTTGACTTGGCTTTGCCCTCAAAGACTTGAGACTGGACTACAAAGACTCGAGACTTGACTTGGACTTGGAAAAAATGACTTGTGAACATCTCTGGTTGAGAAGTCGCAGAATGATGCAAGGGGTCAGTGACCTTTGTGACCTCTGAACTGTAGTGAGTTGGTGAAGGTCCTACACCACAGACTGGTTGACTCTCTCTCTGTCATTTAAGACAAGATAAGATAGGAGCTGTGCCTTTTTAGCTAGGATTAGCATTAATATTATTATCCCTATTAACCCTTACATGTGTTAATGTTGACCATGGCATCATCTCCCTTCTACACACACACACACCATGACATCATCTCTGTTGTCTCCTTCTTTTTCCTACACACACACACACAAACTTTGTCTCTGCACCAAGGCCTATTGAATTCTTCCCTATAACTGTCCCTGTGTGTCACAGGCAAAACAATGTCTCTGGTAGGCAAAACAATGTTTTTATTCTGAGATAGAGAGAACAAGGCAGAGAGAGGGGTTCAGTGTGGCACAGAGAGCTGAGCTAAAGGAGAAATTACTCCTGCAATGCTGGTCTTTCACATTCTGTCCTATTCTCCCATGAGGCAGTGTTTTTCAGTAGGTGGCAGAATTGCTCGTGACCCACACACACACATTTGCACACACGCAAACACACACACACACACACGCACACACCTGTGTGGTTGCTAGTGACAGGCCGTGGAGCAGCTAAGCATGCTGCAGATGTAAAGGTCTGCCTGAGTCGCAGTTCTGACCTTATCAGTGCTCACCCCTCATCCATCTCCACCTGAGCTCCTGTCGCATGGCATCCCTACACCAAAGGCCCCTATCTCCATCCTCCTTTTGTTTTCCTCGTTTTCATTGTCTTTCTCTCTTTCTCTCTCTCGTTCACTTTTGTATGCCCCAGTGGCCCCTCAGCAGGTAGCTTATCAGGGAGATGCTTGTACAAGTATCCACAAGCTATGCCAAAGCCCCCACCACCCTGCACCACTACCCCTGTCAGAGCTTTGTAGCCCGTGAGTTGGAGAGCTGAGAGATATTTTTGGTGAAAGATGGGTGAAATAATGATAAATGTGTGTGTCAGACTAAGTTAGGGTGCCAGCCTCTGTGGCCATTATTAGTGTGAGCGTGTGTGTGTGCACGTGTGTGTGTGCGTGCACATGTGTGTGTCAGACTAAGTGAAGGGCCAGCCTCTGTGGCATGTGTGTGTGTCAGACTGAGTTAAGGGCTGGGCTGTGTGGCCCTGTGGATGAGAGGGAGGCTAGGGAGCTGCTGCAGCATGAAATGGATTGGTGACAGGCCCAGCCTCTCCCTGTCTCCCACTCTGATTAATTACAACACACATGATGGCTGAGTGCAGCCAGAAAAGATGGGCACCAGACGTCTGAGGTAAAGAGAGAGTGTATATGTGTTTGTGAGTAAGTGTGTGTATGTGTGTGTGTAAGTGTGGGAGTTTGTGACATGAGTGAGTGAGTCAGTCAGTGAGTCATGTGTTCCTGAAGACCTTTCCACTCTCTCATTACCCCAGGTACCTCTTTGTGTTTTTATAGAGAGAGAGAGAGACTGTGCGTGTGTGCGTTTTTGATTACCCACGATAGCCCTTCATGTTTATAGAGGCTTCAGTATGAATGTTGCTTCAGGTCCCCCGTGGTGCATCAACCACAGCTCTCACTAGACACATAGAGTCACACACATCTTATGGGTGCTGATGTGGGATGGGACACACACACACACACACACACAAACAAACAAACATGCACACACACATGCCCACATGCGCGCAGGGGATGTGTAGGATGAGCCCTATAGGAATCTGGCGTGTAGTAAACCAGTAAACCCCTGCAGTACACTCTAACACAGACAGCAGCTACAGAGAGCCATCAATCAGCAGGCATCTCCTAAACCATATACACACACACACAGATGCACACAGAGACAAACAGACACACACACACACACACACACACACACACACACACACATACACACACACACAATTAAATCAGTTTTCTAAGCTAGAGAACTCAGTGCTGCGTAGTGCCTTTTTAATCAGGCTGTGTCTTAAAAGGGCCGGGAGACCTAGGAAATGTTTAGCATTGCTGGGAGTTTCCTGTCTTATCATCAAACCTGCAGGTGCCCTTAGTGAAGGTGCAGTTAAGAAATAATGCTGTACATGTGTGTGAGCTTGGATGCATCTCTGTATGCACCTGTGCACCTTGAATGCATCTGTAGATCTGTGTGTGTGTGCCTGTCTGTCTGTGGCTGTCTATGCAGTCTTATTGTAAAACATGCATGTGAACTTTGTGAAGGTGCCGTTGAGGAAATGCTGTGTGTGTGTCTTTTTACCTACAATAATTGTCTCTGTAATAATCATTGATATGGGGAAGAAAATTGAGATGCTCTCTTAACACCTGTTGTGCCAAAAACAAAAAAATACAGAACTCTAGTGACCTAAGACAGGGTGTATAACTGTGTGTGTGTGTGTGTGTGTTTTGTGTGACCTTAGGCAAAGTGAGAGTGTGTGTCCACACTGTAAGTGTGTGTCTGTACCTCAGGACGATGTCTAGCAGGTCTGTCTGTGTAAGTGTCCCATGGTCCTGTGCTCAGAGACAGTTTCTTGGCTGGAGTAACCCCACAGTCTCTTCTAAATAATGCATTGTGTAGGTACAATTGGCCTTAACTAATCAGTCTCATTAAATCAGTCTCATTAAAATCAGTCTCATTAATATTACCATTAATTTCAATGTTTAATAATAAATTATCAAACACTAAATCTATGGTATATTCCAGATTGTTATGTTTACACTACTAGTGTAGTAATAATGTATCACTTACCGTTTTACACTTACACTACAGTTAATAGTATTCACATACAACCGGAAGGGTTGAAGATAATTGGAGTTTCTCAGATTGGGTGGATTTAATGAATGCAGCAGCAACACAGACAAAACACAGTTTCACAATAATCGAATTTATTGTAACAATGCTAATAAATGGGTAATAGCAATTGAATACATTCAATGTCGATTAGCAGCAATAAACAGTTAATGTAAACAGTGAGATAGTATGAATGTGCGTATAGGTCCCTAAAAGCTACGGGTGTGTGTGCGTGTGTGTGTGTGTGCGAGTGTGTGGGCTGTAAGAGAGAGAGAGAGAGAGAGAGAGAGAGAGAGAGAGAGTAGGAAGTTGCCTCTTCGCTGTCCAGCGAGTGACTGAGCTCTCCGAAGTGTGCACGGGCGCGGCTGCGCAGTGGAACCAGAGAGGAGGGTGAGGCAGAGAGGAGGAGCAACAGAGTTTGAGAATGCGCGCGAGAGATGCACGGAGAGATTGTATATGTGGAGATGCTCATGAGGTGTGTCGTGTCTATAGGGACGCGCAAGATAAATAAATCAGAGAATGGAATGTTATCTAAGGTGTTGGGGGAAGGGAGATCACCGCGTGGTTTGCGGGAGAACAAAGGACTTTCGTCAAAGTTAACCTTAGCCCACTACCTTATATCATAACCAGTTCTACTGAAATCTTGATGATGTAAAAGGGTGTGTGTGATATTAAATAAAGGTGTTAGAAAGAAGAGGTAGGATATAGCATGCAGTAACCTATTTATCAGAGAAACAAAGATAAACACATACAACAACAGTGATCAAAATGAGGTCTTCAGTGTGTACATTTAAACCGTTCCTGAGTTTACAGCACTACTGCATAATAATCTAACTCCTGCAGGACTAAGGTGCCCAAATGCCAGCCCTTACTTCCAATTTTCCGTCTGCTCGTCCTTCGATGCAGAGGGGTCCGACCTGTCGGGTCAGCGCAGGCTCGGAATGTTCGTGGCGATTCCGTCGAAGTTTGCAGAGTCCCTTTTCGTCCGAAGCTTCTTTGACGAGGGAAAAGTCTCTGGTTGGTGGTGCGCGGCGCAAATAATAAAGGAAGAAGGGATCCTGTCGCTTCTAACTTTCAAATAACTGCTTGGGCTGCAGTCGTAACGTTACTGTTAATGGAACTTTAATTAACCGGTTGTATCTTAGCAATAAAAAAGTAGCGAACTTAAGTACTGGTTACCGTGGCCAATGGTAAATACAAAAGCACGTTGATTTTTCTTTGTTGCAAGGCGGTGAACTTTCACCAGGTACTAGCCAGGTTTTAGAGGGGTATCTCTATAGTCCAATGTCCAGACAGAGAGAGGGAATTATTGTCAATAGCGGGGTTCCCATTACCGGGCCAAACCCGAGCCGACACGGGTGTACCGGTGCTAAGTGGTTTCACACCTGCAGGGGGAGGTGCTAACACGGGCCTACAGGGGCTGTCCTGGGTGCTAGTAGCCCGCGATTTCTGGCCCCACTAAAACGATGGTCCTACAGGGGCTAAAGGGGGTCTAGAGGCGGTGTCAAGGTCGGGGCGGCGTCAACATTTGGAAGCAAAATAAAGCGAAGATGGCATGAGTATTATCTGCACCTGTATTACCGTTGTTACTGAAGAATATGAAAAAGATGGATCACCAGTTCTGGTCAGCTGAATATATCCGTGCTCTCTCCGTGGTTTGGGCAGAAGACGACATGAATAAAAAAAAACCGACGAGGTTTGCAGAAACGAGGAAGTTGGACATTCAGCAACAACAGCCCGGCAAATTCGCGAGAAGCATAAAAAACTACGGATATAAAGACATGGTATAACAAACCAATCCCCCTTCCCCACATAAAATAAATCTGAATTGCTTTTACTCAAGCGAGCTTAAGCCTACATTCTCTGTATGTCTCGTGGCTGGTGGTGAATGCTTGGCTGGTAACATTTCAATTGCCCACCGTGATGCGGTGGATTTAATGACTCCTTGTCAAATTAATTGGAGGAAACAAATGACTAGGCCTATAACATTGCCTTGTGTCATTTTAGGCTACTTTTTAAATGCAGTTTCGCAGTGCTGAAGAGTGCAGCTGCCGACATAAGATCCAAACTTGCCAGTGTCTCTCCTTTAGGCTATGCCTTGTGCATGGTAACGTGGTTCTCCGCGGTGACTTCGCAGTTAACTGTTCTAAACGTGTGTGTCAAGCCAATAGGTCAAAATCACTTGTTTTTCTATTAAATTGATATATATTTGCCATTTCCGACCGTTTGGGCTGACGGTAGTGGTACCGTTGGTTTAAAACAAGACTTTTCTTCCTTTAGCAACCGTTGCCATCAGTAAACAAAAGTAGACTCTCTAATAGTCTACAATAGCCTATAGATGACCTATT
This sequence comes from Coilia nasus, assembly GCA_027475355.1. NCBI lineage: Eukaryota > Metazoa > Chordata > Actinopteri > Clupeiformes > Engraulidae > Coilia > Coilia nasus. The sequence goes on from CM050217.1 coordinate 37,940,384, forward strand.
TCATATTTGGCTGATAAAAATTGCAAGTTGTTGATCTAATTAGTATTAAAATTAACTGTTTCGGTCATTGTTATACCTTAAAGTAGCAGTAAATTGTGTAATTTGGCTACGTTTTGTTGGCAGCACTGTGTGGAAGTATCCGAATGTGAGATGCATTCCCTAAGCATTTGACGCTCCGTGGCCGTCGGTCTTGTTCCATTAAAACATGGAAGAAACAAAGGACTAGGCCTATAACATTGCCTTGTGTCATTTTAGGCTACTTTTTAATGCAGTTTTGCAGTGCTGAAGTGTGTGGCTGCCGACATAAAATGCAAACTTGCCAGTGTCTCTTCTTTAGGCTATGCCTTGTGCATGGTACGTGGTTCTCCGCGGTGACACAGTTAACTGTTCTAAACGTGTGTGTCAAGCCAATAGGTCAAAATCACTTGTTTTTCTATTAAATTGATATATATTTGCCATTTCCGACCGTTTGGGCTGACGGTAGTGGTACCGTTGGTTTAAAACAAGACTTTTCTTCCTTTAGCAACCGTTGCCATCAGTAAACAAAAGTAGACTCTCTAATAGTCTACAATAGCCTATAGATGACCTATTTCATATTTGGCTTATAAAAAATAGCAAGTTGTTGATCTAATTAGTATTAAAATTAACTGTTTCGGTCATTGTTATACCTTAAAGTAGCAGTAAATTGTGTAATTTGGCTACGTTTTGTTGGCAGCACTGTGTGGAAGTATCCGAATGTGAGATGCATTCCCTAAGCATTTGACGCTCCGTGGCCGTCGGTCTTGTTCCATTAAAACATGGAAGAAACAAAGGACTAGGCCTATAACATTGCCTTGTGTCATTTTAGGCTACTTTTTAATGCAGTTTTGCAGTGCTGAAGTGTGTGGCTGCCGACATAAAATGCAAACTTGCCAGTGTCTCTTCTTTAGGCTATGCCTTGTGCATGGTACGTGGTTCTCCGCGGTGACACAGTTAACTGTTCTAAACGTGTGTGTCAAGCCAATAGGTCAAAATCACTTGTTTTTCTATTAAATTGATATATATTTTCCATTTCCGACCGTTTGGGCTTACGGTGGTGGTACCGTTGGTTTAAAACAAGACTTAATTTCTTCCTTTAGCAACCGTTGCCATCGGTAAACAAAAGTAATGCAATAATGACTTAGCTCATATTTGGCTGATAACAATTGCAAGTTGTTGATCTAATTAGTATTAAAATTAACTGTTTCGGTCATTGTTATACCTTAAAGTAGCAGTAAATTGTGTCATTTGGCTGTTTTGTTGGCAGCATTGTGGAAATATCCGAATGTGAGACGCATTCCCTAAGCATTTGACGCTCCGTGGCCGTCGGTCTTGTTCCATTAAAACATAGGGACGGTGTATTTTTGCTTTATAGCCGATAGTAATATATAGAAATATATTTGAACATGAACAACAAGGAGGACGATCTGCGCCAGCAGAGGTTCCATGGCGTCTATTATCCTCCAAAGAAGTATTTTCAGTCAGAGATATCGGCAGTAGTTATAATCGTCTTCTATATTCTACTGATGCTACTGAATTGCCCGCCTATCCTGCTTGAAAATGGGCTGTAACAGTGACGTTTTCGCAAACGAGGGCGTAACCCAGAGGGTCTAGTAGCCAGGGAGTGGGAACACAACAGCTCTCAGGTCATGGGGCTAGTGCCCTGGGTCTACAAGCACCGAGGGTGGCCCCTAAAGGGCCGGGCCGGCACCGGCCCCGGAATGGGAATGCGGCTAATGCTCCCCCTAATTATAGGAGGACGTCGATGTCATGACGGTCCCGGAAGTGTCAGTTTACTGGGAGCTGTAGTTCTAGCGGGGACTGTGGACGTCCCTACAATTGTGTTAAAGCCTAAAAACCCCATCGATTTGCTCCCACTCGCTCACTTCCGTATGACTGGAGTGTCAGTGTGTGTTTGGGAGAAAGCTATTCAGTGTGTGTATGTGTGTGTTTCAGAAAGAGTTATTCTTTCTGTTAATGTGTGTGTGTGTGTGTTTACTCCTTGTCCAGACATGAGCTGTCTACCTGGCTATTGTCCCGGCGCTTGATGCTATCAGATTTTTTTGTCTTTTTATCTGTCTCATTCTCTCACTCACGCTCACAGCTTTTTCTGTCTCTTCCTGTGTCTCTATCTATTTCTTTCCTTCTTTCTCATTTTCCACTTTCCATTTCCACTGGCACCATTTCCACAGCGATGAACGACTCACGATCTGTTATTCTCTCATTCTCTCAGTTTTGTATCTTTCTTCTTCTTCTCTTTGTGGTGTCATCTTTCTCCCTGTCTGCCTGCTTCCTATCTGCTTAAGTAACTGTTGTATTTAATTAATGGCTGACTGGACCTGTTAAATGTGCTATGATCAAAATGTCAGCCACATCAGACAGTATCATTGAAGCCCAGATGGAAAGGGCATTTTGGGGGAGCAGTGTAGACTGATGGCCGCCGACCTTTCACTTTTTGGCACGTTACGTTAACATGTCTTTCTGTCAGCCGCCCACCCATCCATAATGTGCGTGTCAGTCTGATCACCTCCACATCTCTTTCTTTCTCATGTTGGCTCCCCGTAGTAGAACAAGAGAGGGGTTAGAAAAGATGTAGGAGAGGAAAAAAGAGGTAGGGAGAAAAGGCCTTTCCAGCCTCTAGGGGTCTTTGTCTGTCCTTTGTCTGTAGCCTTCTTGGTGAGAGAGGGAGGGTGGGAGAGAGAAGGCCCCCGCAAACTGACTTCACAGGACACTTTTGTGACAGGTTTGTTTGCTCCTGTACACCAGCCATGCAGCAAACATTATAATCGGTAAGCATTTAATCCATGGTCAAAGTGAAAAAAAATAGACCAGTCTTCTAAGCAAAACCTCAGCTCTTCACAACAGCGTCCATGCCCACTGTAGCCAAGGGGTTATACTCGTGACCTTGGCATTGCGAAGGTTCTAGCACATTTTTCACATCAAAGAAAGCCAAGCAGCTGCTGCATTCAGCACCCTGTTTTAAGTCATTTTAGGCCTTAACCAAGCCTGTTATACAGGCACTCAACTGTCAAAATGCACGCAGTATGGAGTGGCTTGATCTGCAGATCAGAGATTTGTGGACATGTGAAATGAAGGCACATTTCCCTATTGTGCACGTGCATACACACACTTACACATGCAGACGTACACATATTCTCTCTCATACACACACACACACACACACACATACACATCACATACATACACATACACATTCTCTCAGTCTCTGTCTCTCTCTCACACACACAAACACATACACACACACATTGTGTCACATAAATGCACACATTGTCACATGCACAGACAAAAGGCTTGTCCTGTCAGAAGGGGGAGACTTGTTCTCCTCCTCCAGCTCCCCACACACACACACACACAGACCCACACACACACAGTCACACAAACAGATACACACACTATCTCTCTCTCTCTCTCTCTCTCTCACACACACACACATACACACACACACACGGCCAGACTGACCTCTTTGCTGTCAGTCTTTGAAAGTTGCTCGTCTTCCGCGTTTGTAACATAACTTCTGGTCGGTTTACGTTGGTCAGTTACGTTGGAAAACCTTGCGAATAAAGATGAATAGCTTACTCAGAAAGACGCCTGAAAAGATCGGATGGAGAGATACTTCATCACTCGAGGTTAATGAACTCCACTGAGTGGCTAGATGGCATGCAGCGGTGGGCTGAGGCGGGGGCGATTTGTAAAAAAAAAAAAAAAAAAACCTGTCTGTACAGAAAGGGGAATGTTTTTTTAATCACGGAAATTGCCATTGTATTTTTAACTTCCCTAAGTATGCAGACATTGATTAGGATACTATTTTTCCAGCAACATCTTACGTTTAGCTTCTGCAAGCAATACAGTAATTTCACTTTAGGCAATGCTGATTAAGATGCTAGACAACACACACACATACAACTGCACTCGACTGAGCCGTCTGCTCTGACAGCAAGCCACTGATGACGCAGCTCTCTCCTACCGCTCTGCGTGAGCCAAGTTCCCGCACGAAAATGTTACAATGTTTAAGGTTGTGTTTGGTGACATTCAGAAACATTAAATGTAGGACATTAAATGTGACCTACCAGCCTGACTGCGCTGACAGCAAGTCACTGACTACCCAGCTCTCTCCATTTGGCAAAGCGCACGGATTCAGTGCACTCTGCCAACATCATAATTTCTTGTTCTATCATTCTCACGTGTTAATCTAGTTGTTTTGTGTGCAGATTCTGTAGAACACGTTATTCTGCTCTGAAAATTTTATATAATTAGCTCAGTCCCGGTTTGCCTATCCTCTGGCTGAGACAAGTTCCCACACGAAAATGTTACAATGTTTAATATTGTGTTTGGTGACGTTCAGAAACATTACATTTAGAAGCATTTAGCCATAGTCTAATTACCTAGCTTACGCCGATACTAGATGTATGGACCGATGTTTTAGATGGTTAGATTTCAAGTAACATCAGTTGAGTTGCAATAGGGTGCATAGTAATACCGTTAGTAAATAGTACCATAGCAACCAATAATACCATAGTAAATACCGTTACAAAACGGAAGAGCGTCACGCCGCCCATGGTCTGCTCCAGAATAAGGTCAATAGATGTGTGTGTGCGCGTGTGAGACTGTGTGTGTGTGTGTGTGTGTGTGTGTGTATGTGTGTGTTGACCAAAGAGCAATACAGTAAGAGCATCATATTTAACGCATCTTTGTGTATGTGTGTGTGTGGTAAGGGGTGAGCAGAGTGGAGAGAGGACTCCATTAGATTAATGAGTTTTATATTTATGGAGGCACTGCTTTAGGGTACACACTACGAGGCCACAGACCATCATGCCAATGACCTGCTGCGCTAAATCACGACCCAGTCCTACCACCCTATCATTCCTTAGAGTATTTTGTGTACCCCATGCTGTGAATGTGTGTGTGATACATTTAGGGAAAAAAAAAAAAAAAAAATGATGGGTTAATGCTGATGTGAAGTGTACGTGTGTCTGTGTGTGTGTGTGTGTGTGCGTGTGTGTGTGTGTAGATACATACATATGTGAGGACACATGCCGGAGTCTTTTATAAGTGTCGTATTGGGTTGTCCTATATAAAATGTGAATCATCTGATCTGCTCTTTCAGCTCTCTCGGCACAGCACACACAAACACACACATACACACACACACACACACACACACACACAGACATTTTGTACTGATGGGCCATATGTATGTGTTTGTGTTTCCTATTACTGAATCAGTGGAGGTGTGTGGACAATTTTACAGAGGAGGTCAGAGAGATCGCAAGCTATGGCACCACACCCATACATGTCAGTCATATGAATAAATACAAATTAGCCTAAATAAATCAGGACAAATGGTTGCTGCTACATCTCATCTCATTTATCATGAACATTTCTGATGATGATGTGCCTACATTAAAACACATTTATTTTGTAATGTGCAAACATATCACAAACTTTGACAGTATCCTAGATGATAGGCATGGACTTGTATAGGGTTAATAATAACACAATAAAACAATTAACTAAATCTTTTAGCGTGTAGGCTACACATTAATGCATTGGCACTAGTCAAAAGGTGGTTAAAATGTGCACTGCAAATCAACAATTGCCTGCAACTAAATGAGCCTAGAACATACACGAAATCACAACTACAAGCCTAATTGGTTCTCAACAACCCACACAAAACCTTAAACCATATTTATAATGCCATTAATAATTAACTAAATTTAGTTAAATGTGCATTGGGTGGGGGGATGTGTCAATTGAATTCTTTTACAAAAAAAAAACAAACAAGGGTTTGTGTGTCTGTGTGTATGTGAGAGAGAGGGAGGTAAGGTAAGAGTGTCATTGCTGTAGTGAGGTGATTTCTGAAGTGGTGATAGTGGTACAGCTAATCAGCTTCATAACATGCAGAGAAAGAGCATTAATGAACGAGTGACTAGAATCTTGTCTTGTCATCTTGTGTGTGTATGTGTGTGTGTGTGTGTGTGTGTGTGTGTGTGTGTGTGTGTGTGTGTATGTGTATGTATATGTATGCAGGTTTTCTAATTTAATATGTGGTTCTCATTTGCCAGTGCTGTGGATCATATAGGATTCCCTTTGTGAGTTAACACCTTTTAAGCTGACATGTCTCCTTCTCTTCCACTCCTCTTTCTTTCTCGTCTCTCTCCCTTTCCTCATCCCTCCATTTCTCTCCCTTGTTCCGTAAGAGCGGTCAAAGAGTGGGTCACTGAGGAGAAGGTTTGCCATGTAATCTTGGCTGAAGGAGGACAGTTAAAAGAGTCAGAGTCAGAGTCAACCTCCATATCACAACAGCTCCTCATATCAGCATTATGTTTTCGAGATCCAGAACAGGTTGTATTCTCCTTGGGGACGAAGATGTTTGGTCCTCTCCCTCCATTTTGCATACATCACGTTGCATCACGTTGATTGTGTGGCCAGAGAACGTTTAGAAGTGTGGCTCAGTCATTAGCTTAAACTGCAAGGGTCGGTTTTACAGCCTGTCTTCAAAATATAAGCTGGTGAGAAGCGCAAAAAAGATAATAACGGATGTGAATTGCCTGTGAAAAGCAAAGGAAAAAGAGAAGTGACTGTATCAGGATGACACTGCAAAACAAAGTCAGATAGCCAAATAGGAGTAGTCTATTTATCAACAAATGATTGGTCACCATATTTCTTTAAATTGCTGGCATAGTTTATGTTATGGCCATCTCCCATGTCCATCCATTTTGTTTGAAAATAGTTTTGTTGGTGTGTTGGTGGTAATTATTATTTTACATTTTTAGGAAAATATGTCACAGCAATACATGAAGACATTGGGCTTTACCATTTTTACTGAAAGATTTGTTGTTCATCAACTTTTTCCTTCCATCAGAAAAAGAGAGAGGGAGGAATGTCGTATGGAGAGAGAGAAAGAGGGAGCTGACAAGGGAGAGAGGGAAGTGTTAAGCAGTTCTTTGTTGTGGGCAGTCAGTTACACACCCTTCACTGAACAACTGAGTCCTTAACACATACACACACATACACACAAGAGCACACACATACACACACCATAGTTTTTAAATACATGGAAGCAGAGAAATACCTGAAGTAGACTCCTGGGAAATATGGCTTTCAGACATGTACATACAAGCATGTGCACACACAGACAAATGTATGCCTAAGGACACACACACAGCTTCAGTAAATGTCTCCTTAGGTTTTTTAATGTCTTTTTAATTAATTAATTTACCTAATTAATGTCTGTGTGTACATGTATTAAGGAGAGAGTGCATAGTACATGTCAGGATTTTTTTGTTAATTTGAATTTGAGTGCATAGAATATGTGGTAATTATGCGTATAATTGAGTGTAAAGTAAGAGTGTAAAGAAAAAGTGAGTGTTGTGTGTGTGTGTGTGTTTATTTGAGGTCTGTAAGCCATGGGAAGTCAAGCAGTTTCTGATCTGTGGTTGTATTTATAATCAGTGGTGTGGAACACTGTTTGCTCTCTCACACACACAAATACAAAATCTCTCTCTCTCTCTCTCTCTCTCTCTCTCTCTCTCACACACACACACACACACACACACACACACACACACACACACACACACACACACATACACACACACACTCTGTCAAACATTGGGCAGTCTGATGTGGTCAGCCATGGGCATCAGACAGGTTGTGACCTGAGACTCAAAGGTCAGATAGATACAGATGGTGAAGCGGCAAGGAGCCAGAGAGAGAAAGAAAAAAAGAAAGGAAGTAAGAAAAATCAATAATGTCATGAAGGAACAAAAGCAAGGAGATAGACAACAGGTTGTGAGGGCAGCCAACAAGGGTGTTTACAGAGCAAGAGAGTAAACACAAATACAATCATCTGCACACATACAAATACAATCCCAAGTGGACACAGCCACAAACACACACACACACACACACACACACACACACACACACACACACACACACACACACACACACACACACACACACACACACACACACACACACACACACACACACACACACAAATGCTCACAAGAAAAGCACACAGATTTGGTGAACTCACCCTGACTTTCAAACATAGGCAAGGTTGTGTGTGTGTGTTATTCATATGTGTGTTATTTATTCAAATGTGTGTTGTCTGTGTGTGTGTGTGTGTGAGAGAGAGAGAGAGGAAGATTGTTTATGTGCAGGTGTGTATGACAAGCAGATTTGCACGTGTAATTTATGTGTGCATATGTGGGGCAACGTGTGTGTGTCTGTGTGTGTCTGTCTGTTTGACCCTTGAGTGTGTGTGTGTGTGTGTGTGTGTGTGTGTGTTTGACCCCTGTGTGTGTGTGTTTTGGAGAGAGCAGCTTATCTGCCCCAGACTGCAGCTCCTCGCTCAGTGCCCTTGCCTCTCAGACCGTAACAAATTAGCAGCGTGTTTTTTTTTTTAGCCCAACACGAGATGGTGTTGAGCGATATAGTCACTTGTGGCACCTTGGTTGGTGTGTGTGTGGTAGGTTGTGTATGTGTGTGTGCTTGTCCCAGTCTGTGTGTTATTTCTGGGTGTGTACGTGGAGCACAGTGTTAATTCAAGGTCTCAGTCTCAGTTCTTCCTGTGCACACACACACACCTTTTATAAAAACCATGCTGTGTGTGTTGGAGATATGACTGATGCAACACACATACACACCAAAGGTGTGAACTCACCACTTTTTTTTCAGAAACCATGTGTGAGAATGGCTAGTCGGCCACCCCACATTTAGGGATGTGTGCCACTGGGTGTGTTGTAAGAGGGAAGGAGGCAACCAAAAACAACAGTTCACAGAAAAATGGAATGTATTGTCCAAGAGAGCCAAGAGAGGTTAGGAGGAGTCCATAGCTTCAGCATCAATCACTACTATTTATTGAAACAGTGCCCACAGCAACTAGGCACTACGTCCTGGGCAATCCCTGCCTTCCTCTGGACCCAAACCTTTGCCTCACAGCAAGCAAGGTAAACTACACATTCGACAACTCACTCCAATTTGCAGTTGTCTTCCAACAATCCTGATTCCTTAACTAAAGCTTCTGGTTCTTCCTCCCTTGGTATCTGTTCTTATGTCCTTTGTGTGCAAAATCACCAGCCCTTAAGTGGGCTGGCCAGTTATCTCATTAACAATGTGCAGGTGAACTGAGAAATTGAACCAGTTGGGGGAAACCAAAAACCAAAATCCAGCAGTTAAAAACATCCACTCAGCACAGGTTTCTCACTGCCAACAGAAAGAGTTTATACATGACAAAAACACAAAGAAAATACAAAAAGAAAACATGAGACATTACACATACTTTCACACAAACTTGTGCACTTAGCACCTTTTTCTCAAACCATGCTGTGTATGTAGATTTGTGTAAGTAGATTTTACTCATGCACAGTTGATTTGACTGATGCACAGTTCTTAAGCTGTCATTTTGGCATTAATGTCAGAAGCGTGTGTGTGTGTGTGTGTGTGTGTGTGTGTCAGGCTGGTCTGTAACAATCCAGAAAATTATTTAGATGATGATTTTGATCAAATATGTGGCAGGGTTTTTACTCTCTGAAGCCAAGATTGACACCTCCGTACAAGTGTAGGTATTTACCTGTGTCTCATCATTGGGAAGGACAAAGCCAGTCCTCAGACAGTGCTTTAAATGAGCAGTATTTTCTGGCTATTTTCCAAGCCACTTACTTAGCTTACTTAGGTAAGCTACTTACCTGTTGCTACTTACAACAGGTAAGCTACTTACCTGTTGGCACATACAATATCCCCCCCCCCCCCCCCCCCCCCTCTCTCTCTCACGCACACTCACTCACTCACTGGGTTATTCTTACAACCACTATGTAAATATAAAAAAATAAAAAAATATATAAAAGCAGTTTCGCCATATCATGAATGTGGCCTCAGGCCAGGGGCTTATTATAACCATTAGCAGCTAGCCATTTCCAAATGAGATATCCATCTGCTAATTAGATGGCTAATTGAGGCTGGGCTGCTTGGCAGATTACAATAGGAGATTGCGTCCTTGGCCTGAGCACGTTCTCTAACAGAAGACACACGCATACACACACACAGATAGACAGACAGACAGACAGTCAGGCACACACACACAAACACACACACACACACACACATACACATATACTCACTGGCATCAGCGCTTTATAGGTGCTTCATATACTCACTTTATAGGACTGTCTAATGTCAAAGGTCATCTCCACATTCCAGGAATGTTTTTTTCTCAACTGTGCAGTCTCGCACTGCCTCTGTGGGTCTAGGTTTTTAGGAAAAACCTTCACGTGCCCTTTCACCCTCTCTCAGCCTCCCCACTGTTTGTTTCTCTCTCTCTCTCTCTCACACACACACACACACACACACACACACACACACACACACACACACACACACACACACACACACACACACACACACACACACACACACACACTTGCTCTGTCCATCTCTCACTCTAAGTCTCTCTCCTTATCTCTCTGTTTCTCTCTCTTTCTTTCTCTCTCTGCGGGCTGTTTTTTTTTGCTCTGTGCTTTTTTTCTGAGCTGTTTTCCATGGCTATCTGTAGTTCTGAATCTCTCTTCTGGTTGCCCATTGGTGGCTGACTTGTGTCAAAAAATCATGATTGCTTAGTTTGTTAGTTTTTTTTACAGTCATATTTTTCATTGCAAACATTACATGTATTACTTACATCACTGTCATTGCCATCCAACATGGGGAGATCATAATCTAGCACCTGAGATGGATTGGTGCACAACAGTACAGTCTCTGCCAAACTCAGTCTAACTTTGACACTTTGGCTGAACTGCTGCGGCCGTAGCCTGGAGCAGACATATCGTAGCCAAGCAGGAACACAAATATGCCTATATCAAAACCTAAAGCATTTTTTTAATTTAGATGGCTGTGATAAAGATTAAGCGTTCATCAATTAAAAAAACACTGGCTGTCTACGGGGTAGAACAGTGCAACCAGCGGCGGTCGTTACGGAGTATAATGGGTTAAGGCTGGTCAGTGTCTATAACAATAATTAATGACGTCTTCAGGAAAAATCCAGAGAATCCAAAATGGCCCAAAGAAAGAATACTCTTTTGAAAAAGCAATAGGGCTTTGCATCCCCAGTGCTCAGGCCCTAATAACATCCTCAAATGGCCACCTGCCAATGTTGGGCCCTTAACATCAGCTGAAAATAATCCCCAACCCCCCAACTACACCCCTAGCAGCATGTAATCTAGCCTGGTAAACCAGCCCCTCATACTCCATTTCATTTTGTACAGATGGTCTGCCAGTGCTTCCAATGACATAGCTTTTTTCAGGCAGAATTTTGCCCTAGCCAATTACCGAACAGAGGGAGTGTTTGTGATGATGTTGACTTTGTGTGCTACATTTAAAATTGTTGTGCATAGGCAGGCTAATTGCATACGTGATGATCAGATATTATCGACTGGTTAAAGGCAGAGGCACTTTAAACTTCTGCAGAGCCTACATCTCCAGGAAGAAATTGTTTCTCAATGAAAGCACTGCCAGACCCTCTGTACAAAAAATTAAATGAAATACTAGGGACTGGTTTACTGAACTTTTTATGAGCAGACAGAAAACAGGAGCAGGCCGTTAGTTACATGCTCATGGCTCTTAACGACCTGTGTCTGTATGTGTATTTCTTTGTCAGTGTGTGTATTTGTGTGCATGCGTATGTGCGTGTATATTTCTGTGTGTGTGTGTGTATTTGTGTATTTGTGTATATGTGTGTGTGCACTGTCAAGAAGCCATTTACGACTCGGGGGCAAGAGAGCCCCAATATATGTTACATGCAGTAGAACCTTACTGTGTGTGTGTGCTTGCAGCAGTAGTTTAAGCCTTTGACTTATGATTACCCTTAAACTATGTCTTATCCCACACACACACACACACACTCAAGCACACTGGGAGGGCAGAGTACACATAAAAATGAGTCTTAATTGGTTTTGTCATATCTTGACATCTCCACAACACACACAAATATAAACACAAACACCCCACTCTCTTTGACATACACAAACACACACACACATGTATGCCCACACACATACACACATCTGTAGGTGTGCATCTCTGGCTGCAGTACAGCTTGTAAGTAGTGTAAAGCGGAGTGCTGGCTGTGAGCTGGATTAGAGCAGAGCTGTAAATGAAGCCTGGGCCCCTGGAAGGGCTTTAGAGAGGAGAGACAGGAGAGAGAGGGGGGAGCGAAGGATACCAATGACTGATATGACTTGACATTTTTTGGTTAGTTAGTCAGACAGACAGATAGACAGAGTAAATAAACAAATTATTCCTCAGCGAGTCCTCTCTCTTGAGTAGTCTCCTGGCCACACTTAAGCACACTAAACTTTCTGCTAGGAATGGACCAATCCGATATATGGATATTATTTAGATTAAAAAAATCTGGATCGGGTATCACAGATTTTAACACAGATTTTATTAACCCTATGGGCCCTAGGCTATTTTAAGGGTATTTTTACTACCTTTACTTTTAAGCTCATATCTTGGTCATTGTAAGGGCCATACATACATGCCATATCTTGTTTTTTTCAAGGTTTCATTTGGTGAGCTACTATTTGCACTGATTTTATAAAAAAATAGTTAACCAATATAAAATCATATTGCGTATAAAAAAATTCTTGTATTCTTGCAAGTACCTGTCCATAGGATGCTGTCAGTAGGGAAATCTTTTCATATGTGAGTAGAGGAGATTATCTGGAATCTGGCAATATAAGAACCATGATGGTGGGATATTCAGTGGCTTATCAATGTTGATAAATATGTAGTCTGTGCCTGACAGAAATAAGGGCATATTTTCCATGTAATGAAGGATATTATATTAGGATTATGCAGGATTGTGGATCTTATTCAGAAATTTGCAATAATTTCAAAACTGTATGAAACGTGTCTTGACAGGAATGCATGACAGCAGTAGAATCGGTAAGTTCTGCTATTGTTTACATTATGCATTGACTGATTGACCGCAAGTGTAAAAAGGATGAAGGAGCAATTCGTCAAATCATTACTTGGCAAAAATTTAACCCTTTGTTTTAACGTAATAAATTAACCTGATAAATTAACGTTAATATGTGCTTGGTGTCGGAAAGCTGAGATTCTGTACTTCCTTCTGATGTGCATGCCTTATCTATGCGATCACGGGTTCTCGAGTAATTTCAATGAGTGTACCTGTGCAAAGCGCTAATATGAGAGATTTTGGCTAATTTTAATAAATTAATATCTCGCCGATACTTGAGCACAAAAGCAAGGGCTCACGTTGTAAAGCTCTGGTTCTGTTGTTTCGTTTGGTATGCGTGTCATATCGCTACAATGTACCGTTCCAAAGTAATTCAACAGAGAAGAATAGGTGTATATTTGCCTGCACTTTGCGGGCGTCGGGCATATAGGGTTAATGCTGTTAGTAAAATGACAGATACACACTATGAAATTAAGCTCATTTAGGATACTGCAGGTGCATATGAACACCTGGATTATCCTGTTAGCCTAGCCTATTATCCAACTAGCTGACTCCGTGTCTGCTTGTCAGTTCTGCAGCAGCAGCCTAACTGTACTCACCAAAATCATTACAAACAAATGCACGTTGCATATCTCAGTTATAATTCAAGTGAATTTAAAGGTGCAGACACCTAATTAGACCTAGTCCTACAGCAAATAAAACACAAACACATTGTTGGAGCATATTTGTTTATTTTTCAATGATATTGTCTGAACAACAATTTATTATATGTATGTGTATGCATTATTTTATTAGGCCTTTTATGTCTTAGTTTTGAAGGTGTTTATTGTGCAGTGATGAAATCGGATCAGTATCGGCTATCGGCCGATATACAAAACCCAGATATCGGAATCAGTATCAGATTCAAAGAAGCTGGATCAATGCATCCCTATGTAACGTTTGTAAGTTAGTGTGTATATATATATATATATATATATATATATATATATATATATATATATATATAAAACTACAATATTACCTAATTGAAATAAAAGCTAAGTTTGACTAAAGGAGAGAACTGGCAACGACCAGTATTTTATTTATTGAGCGCTCACAAGATCTTATGAATCACAAAATAGAAAACAGTATATCCCCTTTATAGTCAGTCAGTGTAAAACAAGTCAAGTCAGTAATTTCAGTGTTCAAAGTTCAGTTCAACTCTGCATCCTGTATGTTCTCAGGGAGGAAAAAAGAAATAGAAAAAAAGAAAAAAAAGAGATGTTCCTTGTACGTTCTTTGTGTTGTTGAATAATTTTTTAATCACTACCTGGGCAGTGTGTAAGTGACGTTGGAGATCACATGTAAAAAATAAACTCTTGAGTAAACTCGTATCTGTATTCCAAGGAAATGTATCAAGGATGCATCCAGTTCACTGGCTGTCAGGTGGATGGACACTGGCCGCAGTCACACTCCTTAACAGATTCGCTGGCTCGCCGTATAACTCTCTCTCTCTCTCTCTCTCTCAACAGTGGCAGAGAATGCACAACAAAAAAAACAATCGGAGATTTGACGACACAAAAGGAAAAAAAAACGCTTCAGAAGCAATGCACTAAAACAAAAACTCCTTCTTGATGTTACAACAAAGAATGCAATTGAAAATTAACTTTACACTGCTAAAAGGTTATTTACTCTTGTCTTTTCAATCCGTTGATCACGTTCTCTCACGTAACGGGAAAAAAGTATTCATCTTCTCTACTCTACCTAAAAGAGGGTAGCGCAACAACATATTTGGCACAGCGCCATCTAGAGAGCTTTTTGAAATGTTCCAAGTTTGATTTCTACCGAAGACCGTGGGTAGGTGGGTTTTTCAAGTTGTTCTTAAAACATTTTATTTATTTGGTTCAAAAACCTGCACAAAAACGTCAAAATCTAAGGGTAACCCATAAGCTAACAGAAGTTCTTTTATAACAATACAATTAGGTACAATTAACACCAAACTCACAAAACACCAAACTGAATTCATTGTATACAAATAAATAAATATGAAACTATAAATAAATAAACGCAATTTAGGATTTTATATGAATTAAACAAAAAATGGCTATGA